>OX439483.1:363175189-363650626 GCA_949320155.1 Melangyna quadrimaculata
TTGTTGTTGATTCTGTTGTTGTTGGTATGCTGATTTGTTTTTATTGATATTTGTTTGCGCGTGTGGTTTTTTGGTTTTATTTGGTTCGCCGTTGCTCAATATTTGTCGTTGCTATTTCGAGTAGTTTTGTTCACTACAAACAGGCTTAGCGTCATCAAATTTTGGCGAGAGTGTTGTTACGTGAGCCATAACTTCAACTTCCCACTTCAATCTTCATTCAAATTATTCTCCTCCCCTAAACCACTACATAACCTTATTCTCAAAAGCCCGACATACATACGTACCTACCACAAATGCACAAGACTAGAACCTCCATAAAAACATAAAAATCCTTAAATTCTGGTTACATACATTTGTAATACCTTTCGCCTCAAAAGTAAAATATCTCTAAAAACTCATTAATTAAAAAAAAAAAAAAAAAATTTATTATTATTTTCCATGATGATACAGATTATCCCAAAAGGGAAACTGAAGCAACGAAATGTATAAAAAAACAAATTCGCATATAACCATATGAGGTACTTACAAACCACAAAAGAAGGAACAATCGAAACATGACCACAGAAGGCAATATACGAAACGCGAATCTAGGACCGAACTACACTCCTTATGATGCGCGTATATTAGAATTCGAGAATCGAATTCTACTCTTGAACATGATAAAATATCTTATAATACTGAAATACAATACACATACAGATCATTGACCTTGTTGCTTATTTAAAAGATAATTTCTACTGAAATCCAAAAAAAAGGCAACTCACAGCACAGTTATGGATAGGGATTTAATAGTATTCGCTTCATGTATGGCATTGCACACCGATACGAGCAGGTATCCGATGGCACGACGAGCTATGAATCTAGTCTGGTTGGGACCTGCGATCGGTTATCCATGTTTTAGGTACATACGTAATACTGACCGTAGTCGTGTTGTGATCTGAAAAGAAGAGAAATCAGTTAATTAAGTTTATTGTATAATAGATAAATGATGGAAAGGTTAAAGTTATACCACTTGAGAATAGTTCTGGGGTAAGAGGTAGTTATATATGTAGGCATCGCCTGAAGTTGAACGACCCAGAAGTAATCTCAACCGAGTACCTATCCTTATGATGATTTGTCGATAGTTTTGTTTGGGTAGAATCTAAAGGATGGATATCTGAAAGAAAAGATATACAAGTTATGAGTCATAATAAAGAGATAAACAAACTTACTGCCTGGGGTGGTGAGTGGACCTGGTCCCAGTGGCTCCACAGCTTAGAAACCCATCTTCAATGAGTAGTTGGTTTAAGGGCGTTCTAGAACAGTGGCTAAGTGGCTAACAGGTGTGCACAGGTGAGAACAGGTGTGCACAGGTGAGACAGGTGCGACAGGTGAGCACAGGTGAGACAGGTGCGACAGGTGAGACAGGTGTGCCAGGTGAGACAGGTGCGACAGGTGAGCCAGGTGCGACAGGTGAGACAGGTGAGAAAGGTGCGACAGGTGAGCCAGGTGAACAGGTGTGCCCAGGTGAGGCAGGTGAGACACGTGCGGCAGGTGAGGGTGAAAAAGGTAGGTCGATCGGTAAGTGGGTGGTGGCTAAGTGGGTGGTGGCTAAGTGTGCGGTGACAAGTGAGTGGTGGCTAATCGGGCGGTGGTTCAGTGTGATACGGATCATGCAGGTTTCTGACCTAGTTGGTGGTGTTGTAGGTAGGTGGCCTAGTTTTTTGGATCGCTTAGTGGGTGGTGGCTAAGTGGGTGGTGGCTAAGTGGGCGGTGTTTTAGTGCAAAAGGGATCGTAAAGGCTTGTAGCCTAGTTAGTGGATGGGTCAGTGGGTGGTGGCTGTTGTAGATAGATGGCCTAGTTGTTGGATCGGTAAGTGGGTGGTGGCTAAGTAGGGCGATGGCTCAGTGTAATAGTGATCGTGTTAGTTGTGCTGCAGGTGTTAATAACACATACGTGTTGTTCGATACGTTGGGTTCTGTATCCATGATATTGTGTGCTAGCAAAAATATATATATGTATGTGATGGAAGCCCTTTAACGTCGTGTAACACATAATGTCTGATAGCATTTTAATAGTGATAAATAATTTATTTTTGGAAAAAAATTGGTAACCGAGCAAGCCTAGCGATAATTTTATACGCATGAGTGTACAGGAATAAACATGCATTGACTATCCGGAAATATGCGACACATATCACTAGCATTCTAACAGTGATAATGCGTTTTTTTTTTTTTTTTTCTTTTGTGTGAATTATGACGGTTATTTAATCAGAATGTGCAATGCATAGGTACCTACATTTAATATCATTTAATTCTAAGAAAAATTTGAAGAAAACTCCCCTTAGCTAAAGAAAGATAAAAGAATCACGTTCGTAAAAGTGAAAAAACAAAAATCAACCCAAGATTTTAAATAAGAAAGACTTTTTTTGTTTATTTTTTTTATTTAATATTTTCTCATTGTAATGTTTATTTGTTCTTAAGACTATTTTGTAGTTGTATATTGCTCTTTACATGTAATATAGATAATCATTTGTTTTCTTGTTTTTTTTTTTTGTTTATTACAATAAATTATTTGTTTCTTATATTTTAGTATCACAATATACCTAGTAATTTTTACATAGTTACTCATGTGTAGCATAAATGATCAATTTAAAATATATTAAGAATTTATATTATAATGACCCCAAGCAAATGTATTTATATTATTTTCACACACATATCTCTTGTCATCTTCACAACTTAGACTTTTTTTTATTAATTGTTTGGGTGTATATGACATGTTGCTTGGAACGGAAATTTATCATTGTGCAGTAAAAATCTTTCTTTTGTAGTAAACACTCTCTGTAATTGCTCAAAGTTAATTTCCTTACAGCAGAGCCTTTAACACCTTTTGCTTTTTTAATAACTCCGGAATTTTGAACATTTATGCTATACATTTTGGCTCTTAGTCCAATAAATTCTGTCATTATTTTTCCACAATTTTCGTCTTTCATGTAACCCAGTTTTTTCATATTTTGTTGGGCAATACCAAAGGGATTATTAGGAGGGTAATCAGAGGTGTCAAATTTATCTTTAATGTCGTCTTGTATGTCATTATAAAAATCATGAGTGTTGATTTGATATACGAATGAATCGGTGTCCATATACGCTAGCCTTAGGTTTTTGTCCGAAAATTTAGGCTTCATATACGCATAATGAAAATCATACATCTTATACTTAGAGATCTCTAAAACAGAAAACCCTAACTATATGGGCTTGTTGTAAAGTGTAGATGTTCTGTTCATTTGAATAGCAGCCATGTTGTCACCAAACTCTAAAATGCTATGAAAATTTGGTTTCGCTATAAGTGCACGAGCACCAAGCTGTCTACCATTACTGGAATTGTCTGGTGATAAAACAATTCGCAAATCTTTTCTTTTATCAACATTCTCCATTGTTTTCCCAAATACAGCGTTATTACAAAGTTTGCGCAGGTCTTTTTCAAACTTGTTTGTCGCTTTTGTTCTCAGTTTATTATTGAGATCTATATATTTTTTTAACCATGGAAATTGTTTAAATTTGATTACACGATGTATTTTTTTCAAAATCAATCCATTATCAATACACTGAATTAATGTTTTATAATGTACAGTGTAATTCAACTTGTCCCGCAAGTCTGCAATCAATTTTTTTGGTTTATTGTTAAGGGAAATACTAGTCGGACAGAATGGAAGATCGTTATGGTGATCATGTATATATTGCGGATATTCTAAATCAACTTCTAAAATGTATCCAACATGTTTATCTGCTAGCAACCATTCTTTTATGAAAGACAAATCTGTTGGAGGATCAATCCATTCAAAGCCTGAATGTGGAAGGTAATCGGACATAGCCCAACCGTAAAGGTTATTAGCATCTAAGTAGATTAAGTATTCTTCAGGCTTACTTTCATCATATTCTTCCATATATTTATTATTAGCCTTACAGTGCCGTAAACTGCACTGGGTCAATCCTCCTCTTATACCCTTGCTAAAAAAATTGTACATATTAATATCCGTAAGGAGCTCTAATTTCACATTTGTGTGCTTAAGCATAGCGCTCCATGAAAAACCAGGCAACGTGAAATAATGACATGGATCTAGACCATACGTTTGCCTTGAATCCTTACGGAATTTTTCAAATATATCGGATAGAATTATAACATCCGTTATTAAATAATGTTCAAGATATTGAGCTAATGTAGAACAATTGAAATTATTCCAAACATTTTTAGCATGCTCATAATCATCTTCGCTACAATCTAGGTCGAGCAATGAATTCTTAAACGCTGAAATAGGTGGTAATTGCGTTTCAAAAAGTTTTTCTTTGGAATCTATATAATCATAGCAAAAGACACCCTTTCGAGTCATAAGTTCGAAAGATCTCTTATTGCTTTGACAAAACTTAGCCAAAATTTTGAAATCATCCTCTGCAAGGGTTTTTGAAATATTGTCAATGCTCGAGGGGAGAAATCGAAACGAGTCTAAGAATCTCAACTCTAGAAGATCGTTATGTTCATTATTTATTGAATTTATTTGGATAAATTTTGAAATGGATATATATTTCTCTTTGTTTAGGGGTATAATTCTAATGTCCCCATTAGTATTACCCAACTCTTTTATAAATAAATGTGCATCATAGCCAGTTAAATTGTGGAAAAATATAGGCAAGAATGTTGGTACCTTATAATTTAAATTGCATGATGAATGCGCCGCGCCCCTAAATTTCCCGCTGACGTGGCAATGGTCTCGAACTTTATCTATCCCCAGAGGTCTGCTACAGATGTGACAATTGATAGCATCATTGAATGTGTGTTCATCCGCTGGCGTCATAGTCATAGGCGTATTTATTGTGAGGTAATCCCTATGTATGCGTTTCGATTCCTCAATTATAGAATTTACGAATACCCTAGCACAGTCGTCACCTGCAATTAAACAAAAAAAAAAATCAAATTTATAAATACAAAATTAAATATATAATGTTTCTGGTTTTGAATTTTTCGTTTTTTACTATGGTATGCTTACCCGTGTATTTAAACAGTTTGTCCAAAGATGAGTCGAACGAGCATTTCAAGTAGTAAGAAACTACTATGGGTATATGCTCTTTAATAGATGTTGTTGAGGAATTTCCTGGGTCTGGATGACAATTTTGGATGTTCATCAGCATATATGGCAAAGGGAACTTCAATAGATCTTGAATGATGCTCGAATTTTAATATCTTAGAATCCTCTTTTGGCAGCTCAGTAACGATACCGTTGCACTCCTTTTGATGCTTTCGAAAAGCACTATCAGCATTAAACGTTAATAAACATGCATTGCACATACTTATGGAGTGATTTCCATGATTAACCTGCATACTTATCAACCTTGAAATGTTTTTAATCCATATAAAATGGTTATTCGATTCATCTTGGATAAGCAGTAGGTTGATATGATTATCCTTTACACCCCTTGTGATGTAATATGGGCCTACAACTTTATAGTCTTCACTCCCAATACTTTTTGGCTCGATTCCAAAAACGTTAACACTTATAGTGGGGTTAAGCGTTTCGAAGAGCGTTATATCTCTTAGCTTTAAGGGGAAAGCCAAATTGTAGAAATTGATTCGAACACCACTCGGTAAATTAATTATATCATCTGCGATATTTTCGATATTATAACTGTTGGTTCTTTGAACATTGGCATGGGTCGGATGGAGAGCAGAAATAATTGCCCATTTGAAGCAGTATTCATCATTGTTTTGGATATTTACACATGCCTTTTTAATTTCAATAGATTTTGGAAGTCTAATGTAGCTCGATCCTCTCAATGGCTTGTACTCATTGATGTTGACTTCGATTCGTTTGATGAAAAGAAGACTCCAACCAGAGTCCATGATCTCAAACTCTTCACTTTTGTTGTCAATGCATTCTACCATCTTCGTAAATATTTCCGAAATATCTTGGCTTTGTAGAGCAATTTGCATCGGAGATTTAAACGATTTTGTGCTTATATCAGCATGCTCTTTTCCTCCAGTCGATGTTGAATATTTTACATATTCAGCAAAAAGCTCAATACTGAACTTAACACTGCCATTTCTTTGGAATGCTTCTTCAATGAGTTGCAACACATCAGTCTTACAACTATCCAAAAAATATTTAATGTTCAGTAGATCTTCCCTTTTGTTTTGCAATAGGAAGGTTTCTACCATACCTTTAAAACACTTCCGGATCTTCATAAAGGGGCTCATTGGTACTTTAATCATGTTTTTGTTTCTGTGGATTTCTGTTCTCTCATGGTGTATCCACTGTTTAGGCGAAAACTCTCCTGGACAGGTTCCGCATCTGCGTTTGTTTGATGAACAATGAGGAATATCATCATCGCCTTTCCGTTTGGTTGAGATAGACTGGTCACTTACGGTTAAGGTTGCATTGCTCACATGAGTTACCTCTAAGTTTTTATGAGCACTTAGAATATGGCGATTCAATGCATCTTTTCGCGAAAATGTTTTCACACATTGGGGGCATTGAACTTTACTGGTACTGGTACCCTTATGAGCAGATTTTATATGCCTGCTTAAAGAACTTGCATGCGCGAATTTTTCAGCACAAACAACACAAACCAAATTTGCCATTTTTTTTTGTGTTTTTGTTTTTGTTTTGACAATTGAAGCAATTAGTTTTGTAGAATTCGGTTTTTTAGCCGGTAAACCTTTTGTTTTTAGGATCTGATAGTTACTGTTTTTTGTTTTATCGTTTCACCCTTTTTAAGCAAAGCTTCAAAAATTTAATGACATATGTTTATATTAATGACAAAAAATAAAAAAAAAAAACACTTCTTTTTTATGGATTTTAAGTTTAAACTTAAAGGAACTGCACTAGGCTTATAGCAAGAACAATTCAAAATTACTGAGATGTTCACTGATCACTTAATTGCTTGAGAGTAAGAAAAATTGTATTAGTAACACTTTTTTTTGTTGTATTTATTGGTTTTAATTTATAAATGCAATAAGTTTAAATTTGGAAACACTTAATAGAACTGTACTCGATGGCTCTATAACAAGAACTGTTCAAAATTACTGTTATGTCCAGTATTAGAATTATTTACTCGAGAGTTAGAAAATGATAAGAATTAGGTTCCTACTTTGATTGTTGCATTGTACCCAAAGCCAAAAAAATCAAAACCAAGAAATGCATCATATGCATGCATGCTTATCAAATAATAAAAGGAAAACCATACGAAATGGACATAACATATGCATATTTATCAATTACTTAGATTATTGCGTTCTACCCAAAAAAAAGGAAATCCACGGAATGCAACATAAACATATGAACCCAAACTATAAACAAGAAAGATGTAAGGATTGAAAAGAAATATTTAACGAGTGTGGAAGTGACAACTCATATCCGCGTGTATTAAAAGATATCAGAAAGTGGGAGGGTTAGTTGGTTTTTACCAAATAAGGAAAAAATACTGATACAGATGAAAAAAAATGGTAAATGATCGAATAGTTTTCTAAAAATAGAAAAAACTATTCGATGATACAAAAAAAAAATACATAGGTACTAAACTATGAGTCGGGTGGGGATGAAACAGAACTATAAAACGTAAGCATTTGTTGAGGATAGGAATAGTTTATTTTAAACAAGTGACGAAGATTGTCGACATTATGAATTTCTCAGAACCGGATTATTCAGTTTTCACTGTGGAAGACTTTGCAGTCCGAGAAGCAAATTCGTTAAATGATAGCGGTTTCAAACCTACACGGAAGTTATCCGATCTCACGATCGGATTAAATTATAACATTTACCATATTCGAATGGTTACAACAAAGTGGGGGGATCGAGTTGTAGCGGATCTGGGGGAATACACGGTAAGATAAAAGACATTAATTTGATATATTGTATTTTAATTTGTATTAATATTTACAGGTGTTTTTACCAGGTAGATATTCTTCCCTATCATCGAACACCTTGCTTTATATGGCCAAAGGTGGTTATGCTTTCCAAATCACAAGACCATTAGGATCATCATACGAACTAAAATTTTTAAAACTTAAATAATTAATTTTAATCATTCATGTACAAATACAATCATATATTAAATAAAACACAAACAAAATATGTGGTCAATAAATTTTAATATTTTTTCTTTTTTATATTACAACAGTTTGTTTTTATCAATCCATGAGTTTTGTTCTGTTGGGAAGCCCAACCATTTTACAAAAACTTCATTTCCTCTTGTTTTTATAACTTTTTCCACAAGATATATATCTGGACAGTTGGATTTCATAAGTTCTTCTTTATAAAACCCGCCTTTTACTGCTTCACCTTTATAGTCTTCCAGAAGATATGTAATGGGTCTTGTTCTTTTGACTGTTCTTATTCTAAATACTTCCGTAGTCCAGTTGGGTGTATAACCTTTCTCGAATGCATGCTTATACTTGCTAATTCTTACACTATCACCAACATTAAATTGACGTTTATCTACATTTTTCTTATGATTTTTAAAAACTGTAAGTAATAATTTAGAATTTTTTTTATTAACACTAGCAGGTTGACAATTTATAGTTCTGTGGAAAGAATGATTATAATCATGCAGTAATTTTCTGTAAATATTTATCCACTTATAGCTGCCATTGAAACTAAATTCATTCCACATTTTTTCTTTAAGAGTTCTATTAAATCTTTCAAAAATAGAAGCTTTTAATGAACTAAATGTTGAGTAATGGTTTATTTTATATTTGTCTATTAAGATTCTGAAATTTTTATTAAAAAATTCTTTTCCATCATCTGTTTGCAAATTTTTTGGGATCCTAGAAGATTGAATAAATATCTTTTCCATTGCTTTGGTTACAGCGATACCAGTTTTGGTTTTGATAGGAATAGCCCAAGCGAATTTAGAAAAAGTATCGATGACCGTCAATAAATAGTTAAATCCTTTGTTCTGATTACTATATGGTATCATTTCAACCAAGTCCGCTTGCCATAAATCATCAAAGCCTTTAATGATAACACGGCGACGTTTAAAATTTCTACGTGCAGGCTTGTGTAATTCTTCAACAACCATTCGCTTACTCATATTAGTAAAGAATGAATTTAAGAAAATGAAAAGAAGTATTTTTATAATTTTAATTTTGATTTATTTGAATCTTTTGTATAACAGCATTAGTTTCTTCATTCTTAATAAACGTTTCTCTATGATAAAGCATACACAAGTATCTGGCCCCACTTTACACTCATCCAATGACCAACATCAGCTAGAGTAATGAAGTCCATGTATCGATTCAGTGTAAATAGAGTTTTGAAGTTGTTTAAGTAGTCTTATACAATTTAAAAATTCATGGTAATGTTCCTCTAGTAATTCATGTTTATATGTCTTTAGAAAATCTGTAATATTTTTAATTAATAGATCGACGTCCATTGTTTCAGGATGATGATGATGATGAGGGTATTGAATGCATACTAACTATATAATTTTTTGAAAGAGGAATTAAAGTAAAAATTAAATATTTTTTTCTTACGCATACATTCTTAAAATATATATATATAAGTACACTCAACTAAAAACTATTCTTATCAGTTACAACTGGGGAGTGATTTTTGTATAGTGATAGTTGTGTCGAAAATATTTTTCTCTCTTCTATTAACTCCACAATTTTGCTTTTGATGTGCTCATCAAGATACTTTTTTACGATAGCATCTATATAGTTTTTAGGATCACTGATTTCGATAATATTGTTTATTTGATCATCAACGTATTCTTTAGAGGTTGCTTGGTGTGGTTCCTCAGGTCTACCAACATTGCTTAAGCGTTTATTTTCCATATTAAAATCACCAGATGGAAGGAGTTTAAAACCTAACCCTGGAGGACCTGTCGGACCTTTACTTTTTAAAAGTGTCTTGGAGTTTCTTCCGAACTTGTCAACGATAATTTTTAGTTTGAATACATTTTAGGTTTGAGTGATATTAATATATGATGTTTGATTCCTTTAATTCCTCAATTATAGAGCTGATTTCATTTTGATGGTTGTTATTACCAGCGTTTTTGGATGCTATTAAAAGTTTAAGTCTATTAACGAGCTCATTAGGATCATTCCAGTAAACGTATTCATTATTTTTGTTTGTGTACTTCATTTCAGTTATTTCAGAATAAGATTCCCCGGTTTTTTTATTTTTGTTATTAAATCCTGAAACAAGATTCTTTATTATTTGCGTATACTTGACACCCCTATTACTGTTGATCCTAAAAGTATCATCATGATTTCGCATATGGGCACTAGTCTTTTGTAAAATTTTCTGATAGTGCTTTAAATCATCATTTGTATATATGTGCTTTCGAGGTTTTTTCTTTAGAATCAGCTCAATGAGACCCGGAGTTCGAGTAAATTTTTCATCATCAATTTTAATAACATCATCATCCATCCAAAATTTAGATTTACCAATTTTCATTGCTTGTGTATTAGCATCATAATACGGGCCATAGACTGTATCGCGATTTGATTCAGATAATAATTTTTTAGTGAAAGTTGAAGATACCTCGGATGTATTGAAATTGATTGGAGTACTAAACAACATCTCATTATCTCCACTATCTAATTCAGTGATTGGTGATTCTAATACTTCATTGTCTTCCGATCCTTCTTCTTTATTAAATAATTTAAAATTAAGTTTACGACGTTTAATTGGTTTTGTTTCAATTTCTTCATCATTAGGTTTTGGCTTTTTTTCCCTTTCGACATTTTCAACCAACTTTTTTAATGGTTCAACAATAGGTTTAAAAGTGTTTTCCAACTCCATGTCTCGTGTTATTTCACCAGTTTTTAATTGAAAATATTTTTGTTTTAGAATGTTTTTTGTTTTTATTAGATCATTCAGGATAGTTTCATTCATTTTTTTAGATTTGTTTATCTTTCCTAGTATATTAAGATAAATTTTAAGTTTTCTCAAACAAAGCTCATATTGGAATGGATTCCTTTTTAAGTATAAGTGTGTATTTATAGTAAAATTATTTCATGGAAACCAATTTTATATCGACCATTTTTAATACTACTTTCCTTGTCTATAACTAGAAAACCATAATTATCAACCCAACAATGAAAACATAGCTCTTTAAATTGGTTAAACGTCATATCTGAGTTTATATGATCATTGTGAACATGTTTTAAATTCATTTCATCTTGTTTGAAAAGTATAATAAAATTTGCATTATCTCGAATCAAATGCTTGGGAATATGTGTATAGGATTGGCATAAATAGAAACTATCAACACCATTGTGACGACCCATACAAAAATAATCCCTTATGTTGTTTTGCTTCTGACATGCAACATCGTCAAAAATAAACACTGAGTTATTTTTAGCATCTGCTGGTGGCATAATATCACTATTATCTGAAAATTCATTATATTCCATTCCTTCTACTGATGAAATAACCTTTTTTTAATACATATATTTCGGTTGATGCAATGATTTGGAATATATGTAAATATTTTCAAACTTCAGCCCATTTGTGTCAAGAAGAATGCTAAGCATAACATTTGTTTTCCCACAGTTTGAAGGGCCAACGATTATTCCACGGATACTGTTTGGGAATAATGATCCATGTTTTTTTTTAATTTTAACATCGGAATCAAAGTTTTGTACTTTAATGACTTGTGACTGTTTGATGAACCTCATATTGATGACTGAATTATTTTATAATAAAACAACTCGTTTATATATTTTTGAAATCATAAATGTTCGAAACTTCAACCAAGAAGGCGGTAAACATTACAATATCTTATAAATATGATTGAGCATCACATTAAAACCATCAGTTGTAAAAAATCTTCTGAAGCAGGAGGACTTTTAAACAATATTATTGATAAACTGCCAATTGAACTACATTTACCTTCGTACAATTACTGTGGACCTGGCACAAAATTGCAAGAACGTTTAAGTAGAGGAGATAGAGGCATTAATGAACTGGATGAGGCGTGCCGCCTGCATGATATAGCATATTCAAAAAGTAGTTCACTATCGGATCGTCACGTAGCAGATAAAATTCTGACAGAACAATCTTGGAAAAGATTTAAAGCAAAGGACTCATCAGTTCCTGAAAAGTTAAGCAGCCTTTTAGTCACCAACATGATGAACGCTAAGACAAAATTGGGAATGGGTGTTAAAAAGAATAAATCAAAACAAAAAATTAGTGAGAAGAAAATCTGTAACAAAAATTTGTTTAAGAAAGCTATAAAAGAAGCACGAAATGCTATAAGAAGCAATATTAACTGTTGTGGTACAACATCTATTGCTAGTATTGCTTTAAAGGCAGCCAAAAGTGTTATTAAAAACAAGAAAAAAAGTAACATAAAAACACCAAGAATAATTCCAATTCCAAAAACAGGGGGCTTTCTTCCATTTGTAGCTCCTATTCTTGCAGGCTTATCGGCTATAGGAACTCTTACGGGAGGAGCAGCTGGTGTTGTAAAAACCCTTAATGCTGCAAGCGCTGCCAAAAAACAGTTGGAAGAAAACATTAGACACAACAAGGCTTTGGAAGCCGTTGCAATCAAAGGAAACGGCTTATATTTACAGCCCTATAAAAATGGGCTTGGTCTTTTTATAAACAACACCAACACAAAAAACTAATAGATCTGCTACCCAACCAACCTTTAACAAACTTTGACATACAACGGTTTGCAGTGAAGCATATACCACACTTTAGAGGAGTCTTTATGCGAAACTCATTACCAACAAAGTCATTTATCCAGGAGTGTGGCGTTATCAATTTGGATGATGAATCTGGTAGAGGTACACATTGGGTGGCATATATAAAAAATAAAAACAATTTTGTAAAGTATTTTGACAGTTTTGGTAATTTAAGACCTCCAATTGAAATAATAAAATATCTAGGAAATCGGATAAATTATAATTATATTCAAGAACAGAATTTTAATACATTTATATGTGGTCATTTATGTTTAAAGTATTTATTAGATCAATCTCAAAAGGTTTTCAAAAATAAAAATGAATAAAGTGAATGAAATAAAAAAAAATATATCATTCGTCTTTTAACCAACATGTCGGTAACATTAACTCTTAGCGGAAACGACTCATCTCTTACAGCGGAATATTTCCCACCAATTGTATTAAGGTCCAACTATGTCTGCGGCCTCATAGATTTTCAATCATATAACTCTATACCAAATGTGGATGATTTAAATAACTTGTTTCACGTAGGTGAAAATGTTATTTCGTTTCCTATTGGCTCATATGAGATTGGAGACATAAACAATATTATACAAAAGAAAATTAGTGAAATTAATAAAAAGAAAAAGAATTTAAATAGAAAAAGTGAAATTAAAATCAAAGCCAACAGCAATACTCTGAAATGTGAAATTTATAGTTCAGAAGCAATAGATTTCTCTAAACAAAATTCTATTGGTTCGCTTTTAGGATTCAGTAAGAAACTGTTGGAGCCTAATATATTACACGAATCAGATCTTTACGTTGACATAAACAAAGTTAATGCAATACGTGTTGAGTGTAATATTATAGATGGAACGTATATTAATAACCAGTTGGCGCATATTTTACATGAATTTTCTATAAACGTGAGCCCAGGCTATAAAATCATTGAGGTTCCTAGAAATGTTATTTATTTACCTGTGAACGTCAAACGAATAACATCGTTAAATTTAAAGTTCATTGATCAAGACGGTAGAATTATTAATTTTAGAGGAGAAAAAATAACTGTTCGATTACATTTAAAGCCAGAAATATGATTATATATGAACAAATTTCTCACGCACAAAATTCTTATATAAACTCTGTTATCAAAAATTTATTACCTAATCAAGTTTTGACCTCAGCATCGTCAACACATCACCTCACAAAAGAAAATAAAAACTTTTTGCTATCATTGGGGTTCATCTTAAAAACAATAAAAACCTAGGAAATATCATGTTAAACATTTTTCAAGATCCAGAGTACAATGAATCTATTTCTAAATATGAGTACCACACTTACTCACCTTATCAAAACAATTTTGAACGGAATGACATCATTCAGATTTGTATACAACATCAAAATCTTAATGTTTTACCTTCGGAAAGTTTTTTATGCATTGAAGGATCACTTAAACAACGGGAAGGAAAAGATATTCTGAGTACGAAACTGGTTAACAACTCAATGGCTTTTCTTTTTGATGAAATACGTTATGAATTGAATGGAAGAGAAATTGACTGTAATAGGAATGTTGGAATTACTTCAACGATAAAAAACTACCTTTCCTTAACTAAAAACGAGAGCGATATGCTTTTAAATGCTTCGTGTTCTCCTGAGGCATGTATTTCTTTAAAGTCGTTTAACTTTAACTACTGTATCCCACTGAATAAGCTTTTGGGATTTGCTGAAGATTACAAAAAAATTATACCTAACGCCCGACATGATCTAATTCTTACTCGTGCCAGAATAGATGAAAATGCATTAATTTCAACAGTTGATGAAAAAGTTGAGGTTCAACTTCATAAGGTTCAATGGAAAGTACCACATGTAACTTTATCCGATTCAGTCAAGTTGGATTTATACAAATCTATAAATAAGAATAAGTCTATTAAAATTCCTTTCCGCAACTGGGATCTGTATGAATATCCTACGTTGTCATTCTCCGATCATAATATTTGGAACATCAAAACAACAACACAAATTGAAAAACCTCGATACATTATTGTTGCACTACAAACTGAAAAAAATAAAAAACTAACGGAGGATATAACCACATTTAATCATTGTCATATAACAGACATAAAAGTTTATCTGAATTCAGATGTATACCCTCAGGAAGACCTAAGCATTTCTTTCGATCGAAACAGATATAGTTGGCTATACAAAATGTATACTGATTTTCAAAAAACCTACTACAACAAAACAATGGCTGAGCCTCTTCTTTCTTGTGATCAATATCAATCGCACGCTCCAATTTTTGTTATAGATTGCAGACATCAGAACGAATCCCTTAAAACAGGACCTATCGATATTCGCTTGGAAATGAGATCAACACTGAAAATTCCTTTAAACACTTCAGCTTACTGTCTTATGCTGCATGATCGCATTATTGAATATAATCCACTTAGCCAAGTAGTCACCAGAATTTTTTAAAACATAAAACATAAAATCTCAAAATAAAAAAAATATTAAATAAAAAAAATAAACAAAAAAAGTCTTTCTTATTTAAAATCTTGGGTTGATTTTTGTTTTTTCACTTTTACGAACGTGATTCTTTTATCTTTCTTTAGCTAAGAATCTTAGAATTAAATGATATTAAATGTAGGTACCTATGCATTGCACATTCTGATTAAATAACCGTCATAATTCACACAAAAGAAAAAAAAAAAAAACGCATTATCACTGTTAGAATGCTAGTGATATGTGTCGCATATTTCCGGATAGTCAATGCATGTTTATTCCTGTACACTCATGCGTATAAAATTATCGCTAGGCTTGCTCGGTTATCAATTTTTTTCCAAAAATAAATTATTTATCACTATTAAAATGCTATCAGACATTATGTGTTACACGACGTTAAAGGGCTTCCATCACATACATATATATATTTTTGCTAGCACACAATATCATGGATACAGAACCCAACGTATCGAACAACACGTATGTGTTATTAACACCTGCAGCTCAACTAACACGATCACTATTACACTGAGCCATCGCCCTACTTAGCCACCACCCACTTACCGATCCAACAACTAGGCCATCTATCTACAACAGCCACCACCCACTGACCCATCCACCAACTAGGCTACAAGCCTTTACGATCCCTTTTGCACTGAAACACCGCCCACTTAGCCACCACCCACTTAGCCACCACCCACTAAGCGATCCAAAAAACTAGGCCACCTACCTACAACACCACCAACTAGGTCAGAAACCTGCATGATCCGTATCACACTGAACCACCGCCCGATTAGCCACCACTCACTTGTCACCGCACACTTAGCCACCACCCACTTAGCCACCACCCACTTACCGATCGACCTACCTTTTTCACCCTCACCTGCCGCACGTGTCTCACCTGCCTCACCTGGGCACACCTGTTCACCTGGCTCACCTGTCGCACCTTTCTCACCTGTCTCACCTGTCGCACCTGGCTCACCTGTCGCACCTGTCTCACCTGGCACACCTGTCTCACCTGTCGCACCTGTCTCACCTGTGCTCACCTGTCGCACCTGTCTCACCTGTGCACACCTGTTCTCACCTGTGCACACCTGTTAGCCACTTAGCCACTGTTCTAGAACGCCCTTAAACCAACTACTTCAATGGGTTTGTTTTGGTAAATTCCTTTTGTGTAATCACCGATATCCTTTTTGTTTTGTGAGGCGGATATATTTATTTATTATTGATTTTAAATTTGGCTAGAACATCACTAATTTAATTGCAAATCTCGAGAGTAGCTATGTTGTTTTGCACATTGTAAAAATTAAACATTTTGACATTTGAGTTTTGACGAGCGAACAAATCGACGAATAGGTGACGATCATCTAGTGGTGGGTAGGGAAAGTAAGGGAAAAGAATATGCGAAAGTAGGCAAAAGTAGTTAACAGTAACATCTAGGGAAATGTGATATAGTTTTGTGAAATATTAGGGTAAATGAGAATAAAGACTGATTAGGTTAGTTATAGTTAAGAATAATATAAGCAAGGGAAGAATTTTGACATTATTTAAATCATTTTTGAATAAGAATATAAGTAAGATACAAGAGCCAGATTTACGATATCAGAGTAGGTACCTTTTTAAATCAGAGACGACAACTGCGATTCGAAAATGTAGTAGAGTAGAATAGGGAAAAGCTTTAAATCTCCAAGCAGTTGAAAGGAGGAAGAAGGTGAAAAGGAGAAGGAAATAGGGGTAAAATGCCAATGACCCACAATGATGATGTAATTTCTGAATCTTTACCATTTTGAAAGTGAAAGTGCGTGAGCAAACATATTAATACCATCCTAACAGTACGGTTCGAAAGATATACGACAAGAACAAAAAAAATTTTTTTGCCGAATAAGAAGATAAAATTTTTTTTATCGAAATAAATTGATGTAAAAGTAAAGGTGAAATCGCGATAAATTGAATTTAAAGGTAAATTCAAAGTTGTGAAATATATCACGTTAAGGTGATTTTAATAAGAAAATATGGGTCTTGTAGATTACGCATATTCACTGATATACCTACATATGTGAAGATATTTAAAATTGGAAATAACCGGTGAAGTGATCTAGAGGAGGAGACTGACCTTACTTGAAGGACATCAAAATACATAGGCATACCGGCGTATGCCAAATAGGGTAAAAGCAGAGGTAATTACGTTATTTGAAAATAAGAGAAAAATCGGATAAAAGAAATAGTAAATCATTTAGGTCAAGAGCTGGTGATATATATATTTTTGGTGGACATACATATTACCACTTGACAAAGGAACATATATACACACATATAACATAAAGGTAGTATAGATACGTACTTAATTGAATTATAAGTACAGTATACTGTCACAGCAACGATTACAAGCGGAGCCTTGGCCTCTGCTTGATTTGGGGGAAATTCTGGGACAAAGATCGATTGGAGTGAAAATTTTTCCTGGAAATTTATTGGCAGGGTACTCCAAAGCAATCCATAGAATCAGTGTAGCCGGCTAACAGTGAATTGTTGGACTTGGAGTTTTTTAAAAAAAAAAACAAAGTAACGGACGTGGAATTCATTTTAATTCCTTGGCGCTTTGGAACAGTATCGACATTTAACTTATTTTTGAAATAATCTTTTGTTTTTTTTTTCTTTGAATTCACATTTTTTTTTTATAAATTTTCTTACGTAGTCTTGAGAAGTGTAAAAAAGAACATTATCATAAAGGAAAAGTTAAGAGAATTAGATAGATTTAATTTTTGTATTATATTCCTATCCGCGTGTGAAAGATCCGTGGTTCAGGTATATACATATATACATAACTTTTGAGTACGCGATTCTGAAGGTTGAAAATAGATATCCTTCCAACTACTTACCGTCATCAGGAACGTGCTGCCGGCAGGACTTCGTGGGACGACGAAAAGTGAGTCATTTTGGTTTACACTATATTTTAAAGAAATTGCATACATACATATATTTATATACGCGTTTACGAGTTGATCAGCGCATAAGGGATAATAAATGCCATAAAGTGAATCTTCACTAAAAAGGTTTTGGTCAATTTTGTTGAAATTTTAACTTTCTTTTATTTTAATACACTTTTATTGATTTTTTTTTTTAAACATTTTTATTTTTGAATTTTAGTTTATAATTTTTTTTTGTTTCTTCATCTTCTTTGAATTTTATACATATTATTTAATCTGATAGATAAAGGCCTATGGCCAAAATAAATAAATTATATGAAGATAAATATTTTGAGTGAAACGGTTTGATATCTTAAGATGATGTGCTAATCTGCGTTTGCAACGGTGTGTGAAGGTCGCACCAGACTGACTTCCTGGAAGAATGTAGGGCAAATCAAATGACATGACATAAGAGATAGTTGTGAACAATTTGTACTAGGGACATGACGATACTTATACACTTACAATTTTCAACTTTGACACGAGAGGACTGTAAGACTAGGGACATAACGACACACACATACTTCTACAATGACATTTAAGACAATCTATTAGGGATGAAATTATTGGGATTTTTACCTTTTATGACGTGAGAGAACGGACTTTTAGGACCAGGAGATGACTTAAGAACGACGATAACAAATATGGTGACTGGAAATTAAGTTAGGGGCTATTTCCGAGAACGCGGCCAGGAGAATAGCATTGGTTGTATCTCAGATACAAGGGAGGGATGGCCATCCAACGACAACAACATCTGTCAATGCTTTTGTCGACTTGGTGAACCTCGTGTGGGAGAGACAGTGGAGTAGAGGTCGAAATTTGTCGTAAAGAAAATTTTCATAATTTTTTTGAGTTAGTTTTAGTTTTAGATTTTGGTTAGGTTTAGGGTAATATTGTATTTCGTACATGGTAATATCCGTTATATCCGGGTAAGATATAAACTTAGAGTAAGGGTTTAGATATAGTTTAGGTTTAGTAATTAAATTTTCTTTCTGAAGAGTAACGGCTAAAACCCCATCCTTTCTCTCATGCAGTGGCATAGGTCACTAGATTTGTGTTCTTCCTTGGCTTTTAAATTTCAATCCTTATTATCCACCCTTCCTTTCCTTTCCTATCCCATAACAAAGGCAAAATAATTTGATTGCTGAGTGAGAGTAGTTTGGAAAGGGGCCTGAACCACCCCCATCCTTCGAGCTAGGCCGAGCGGAATGCAAGCATGCCTCAGCCCCTCTTCCAACACCAAAGTTACACCCCTGTGGTTCTCAGAAATCGCAACAATGGCGCCCAACGAATTCGAACGGCTTAGAGATCCATTGGAACTCCAAGGAGATGATTTTGCTCTGCCAAGGTCACCCCCTTGGACTTGTAATAATCTCAAACAAATTTTATCCCAAATTTTGTTATCCCATCCCTTATAGCACAAGTCTAGGTACCGTTTAAGCTCTTGATGGACAATAGATCGAAGACAGCTGAACAATCATTCAGGTCCAGAACCCGAAGATTTCGTGAGGTAGTGGGAAGTCTAGTGGTTATCAAAGAGCGGAATAGGAGGATATTTCAAACACTTGGAGCTATCCATTATATCAGGCATAGCTAGATCAACAGTGAGGCCTAAGTGAGAGATTTTGGAATCCTATTCGTGTGGAAGTTTATCTCGGATTCCTAGCCAACCTACTATCAGGTTTTAAACCAGATTGTACGATGTGGTGGGAAAGAAGAGATAAATGGAAGCACTCATCAAGTCGCGGAAGCACCAGTCACAATCTTGACAATTGACGCTGACTTTCACAACTGACATATAAGAACAAGTACGAAACGTAACTGACGCAAACGACTTTTGGTTAATGCTCTTTTAGGAACGTTTAGGAAACCTGGTCGCACTTCACACACCACGCAGCCATATCATAAACTAAAACAGATAACTGTATTTCATTTTTTTTTCGTTTTACAAAAAAAAAAAAAAAAAAAAAAAAAAACTTTTAGTGGATTTTTTTTTTTTTTTGATAAAAATATCAGAAAAGGAGGTGTTAATTGAATAAAACCTTCACTGAATTCCGAAAAAGACTTATTTTCTTTTAACAATTTTTTTATTGAATTGAAAATTGTAATACATTCCAAAAATTTTGAATTTTTAGAGTCATTGAAGACATTTTTATTTTTGAATTCATTCATCAAAAATTGATTTTCAGTTGAACAACAATTGATTTTTTTATATATTTGAAGTTGAATTTTGAAAATGAGTAAGAAGAATGTGGGTACTGTTCCCAAGGCCACCTCGTCTCAACGTGGGTGGGTACCAAATCGGGATCCCCATTTGTTAAGGTCGGGGAGGAATGGTGAAGGGTTAGAGGAAGGAGATCCACCACTAGGTCCTTCTAATCCTTTACTGGAAGAGACTGATGTAAATCAATCTGTGGAGAATCCATTTTTAGAATTGGACCGAAATGAAGCTTTGATGGATAATATGAATTTTGAAATTGAGACTATAGGTTTACGGATGGGTGAGGAAGCAGGGGCAGTAGATACAAGTCCCTCGAGAACTAATGTTCATTCTGAGTTGATCCAAATGGAATCCGAGGATGAGAATAGGGACTCGGTACAAAGACGAATACGTGACTATGAAATAGACAATTTACAACCAACAAGGACAAACAACACGAACTTACA
This sequence comes from Melangyna quadrimaculata, assembly GCA_949320155.1. Taxonomy (NCBI): domain Eukaryota; kingdom Metazoa; phylum Arthropoda; class Insecta; order Diptera; family Syrphidae; genus Melangyna; species Melangyna quadrimaculata. The sequence continues at coordinate 363,195,971 of OX439483.1, forward strand.
CGACGAAGAAGAACTAGAGATAACATCTTATAAGAACATAGACAAGGTGATTGAGGCGGCTGTATCGAGGTCAGTACAGGAGACACAAGCGAAAACGACTGCATTGCTCGAAGAGCAAATGAAAAACATGAAGCTCATGCAAGCGATGGTCAAAGCTGTCTGCAAGAACGTGATGACAATTCATGAAAGATTGCGACTAGTTGAAGATTCGACGATAGTACTACACGCCAAACATGACAAACAGTCCATAGAAAGAAATCCGACTACTAACTCCCATGACAGACAGAGAAGGTCGTCACCTCCAGAGGAAGGTCACGCACGGTCGACAATACAGGACTCTCAACAACAAAAATCCAAGAAATTGGAAGTCTACAAATGGGGCTTAAAATTCGACGGGACTCCAAAGTTAATGAGTGTTGAGAGCTTAATTTTTCGAATTAGATGTATGCAAGCTACAAATAACACTCCCGACGAGGAAGTATTTGCAAATTTCCACCACTTAGTGAGCGGGGCAGCGCTGAATTGGTACTGGCAATATCGTGAGGAAAATAAAGGGGACGATATGCTGAATTATTACGACCTGAGGACAGAACTGTTGAGACAATTTAGGGGTAATAAAAGGGATCATGAGATTCTCAGATCCATAATGGATCGAAAACAACAATCAAATGAACCATATGATGAATTTTATGGAGACATAAGAGGTTTAGTGCTACAAATGCAAAATCGACCAAATGAGGAAGATTTAGTTTCCATAGTAAGGTCAAACATTAGAGACAAAGTAGCTAACTTGATTTTCGGATGTTCGATCTCCAGTATGCGTGACTTGAGAGAAGAATGTAAGCATGCGGAAAAGCATCTGGAGACAAGAGAGAGTAGGTTTAAGAAGCAGGTTAGTGAGATAGATAAGCGGAATATTTCTAGCAATATGACAGATAGTTCCGAAGATGAGGGTGACAGACATATCGCGGCAGTACAATACAACCGGACAGATAGACAACAAACGAACAATAAACAGGACAAAAGAAACACTACATATAAAAATAACGAAAGCGACAAAAGAACAGAACTTACGAAAGGCAACACGACATCTGCTACGACATGTCCATGTGCATCGCCATTCCACACTTTAACGTGTTTTAGCTGCGGTCAAGGGAATATGTGCTTTAGCTGCACAAAATGCCAGGGAAACCTGAAGGTCGGCAGTGCATCCGGAGTACCACCACCGACGAAAGTTCCTCTTCCGGAAATCCAGAAACTAGAGAAAAAACTGCAAAAATAACAATTTTAAAAAGAGAACCAAAGATAAATAATAAACCACCACAACTTACCACTCCCAAAACTCTCCACCAACGTAAGAAGGAATATGACGAAGCTCGTAAGCGTATTTTCAACGAAGAAGTTACCTGTCATAGATTAAATGTAGGTAATAGGAATTATAAGAAAGTCGCTAGGCTTAGGGAAATAGAATATAGGAATAAGAACTGCAGACGGGAAAAACCAACATATAAACGGGAGATTTAAGACTGAAGTCTCATGGGGGGGAAAAACCCAGGAGATGGAACTATACGTAGTGCCAAGTTTAAACCAACAGCTCTATCTAGGGGTTGATTTTTGGAGGACGTTTAAGGTCGCTCCAAATGTGATTAGCGGTCTCGACATTACATCGCCGGCGGAAGGGCAAGATACCGATCCCATGCGGGTTCTCACACCGGCACAAACTGAAGATCTGGAGCGGATCAAGCAGCAGTTTCCTTCTTTCGCAGTTCTGGGATTGGGTAAGACAAGTCTAGAAGAACATGTCATTGAGATGGAAGACGACAGCATTCCTATCAAACAACGACACTACCCAATCTCACCTGTCGTTCAGAAGCTGATGTACGCGGAACTTGATCGGATGCTCACATTGGGAGTTATAGAAGAAAGCAATAGTGATTATAGTTCTCCAGTTGTGCTGGTGCGAAAACCTGGCAAAAACAGACTGTGTTTGGATTCACGTAAAGTGAACGCCGCGACAAAGAAATTTGCCTACCCTCTCCCCCATATTGAAGGTATTCTAAGCAGTCTTCAAGATACGCGGTTTATTTCAAGTATCGACTTGAAAGACGCATTTTGGCAAATCCCACTGGAGGCCAAATCAAGGGAGAAAACAGCTTTCACAGTCCCTGGGCGCCCATTGTACCAGTTCACGGTTATGCCGTTTGGGCTGTGCAATGCCGCTCAGAGAATGTGCAAGCTCATGGACAAGGTCATTCCCGCTCGTATGAGAGAGAATGTCTTTGTCTATCTGGACGATCTCTTGATTTGTTCTCCAGATTTTGAGACTCATATTAAGGTTTTGGTGGAGGTAGCAAGCTGCTTACGGAAGGCGGGTCTCACGATTAACGAGGAAAAAAGCAAATTCTGTTTTAAGGAGATCAAGTATCTTGGTTATTTCGTCGGTGATGGATGCCTGAGAACGGACCCAGAAAAAGTTTCGGCAGTAAAAGATTTCCCTGTGCCAAAAACCCCTAATCAACTTCGTCGGTTCCTAGGGATGACGGGATGGTATAGACGCTTTATCCAAAATTTTGCGTCTATATCAGCCCCAATGACAGACTGTCTGAAGAAAGGAAAGGACTTTACGATGACAGACGAAGCCATTACGGCATTTGATGACCTTAAAAACATGCTAGTAACAGCACCGATTTTGACTAACCCTGACTTTACGAAACGCTTCTATTTACAATGTGACGCTTCATCTTCTGGCGTAGGGAGTGTTCTGTTCCAAATGGATAAAGAAAACAACGAACGACCCATAGCATTCATGTCCCAGAAGCTTAATCCCGCTCAGCGAAATTATAGTGTAACGGAACTTGAATGCTATGCGGCCGTTTTATCCGTGAAGAAGTTCCGAGCCTACATTGAGGGATTACCTTTCACCATCATAACCGACCACGCAAGCCTTAAGTGGCGTATTTTCAACGAAGAAGTTACCTGTCATAGATTAAATGTAGGTAATAGGAATTATAAGAAAGTCGCTAGGCTTAGGGAAATAGAATATAGGAATAAGAACTGCAGACGGGAAAAACCAACATATAAACGGGAGATTTAAGACTGAAGTCTCATGGGGGGGAAAAACCCAGGAGATGGAACTATACGTAGTGCCAAGTTTAAACCAACAGCTCTATCTAGGGGTTGATTTTTGGAGGACGTTTAAGGTCGCTCCAAATGTGATTAGCGGTCTCGACATTACATCGCCGGCGGAAGGGCAAGATACCGATCCCATGCGGGTTCTCACACCGGCACAAACTGAAGATCTGGAGCGGATCAAGCAGCAGTTTCCTTCTTTCGCAGTTCTGGGATTGGGTAAGACAAGTCTAGAAGAACATGTCATTGAGATGGAAGACGACAGCATTCCTATCAAACAACGACACTACCCAATCTCACCTGTCGTTCAGAAGCTGATGTACGCGGAACTTGATCGGATGCTCACATTGGGAGTTATAGAAGAAAGCAATAGTGATTATAGTTCTCCAGTTGTGCTGGTGCGAAAACCTGGCAAAAACAGACTGTGTTTGGATTCACGTAAAGTGAACGCCGCGACAAAGAAATTTGCCTACCCTCTCCCCCATATTGAAGGTATTCTAAGCAGTCTTCAAGATACGCGGTTTATTTCAAGTATCGACTTGAAAGACGCATTTTGGCAAATCCCACTGGAGGCCAAATCAAGGGAGAAAACAGCTTTCACAGTCCCTGGGCGCCCATTGTACCAGTTCACGGTTATGCCGTTTGGGCTGTGCAATGCCGCTCAGAGAATGTGCAAGCTCATGGACAAGGTCATTCCCGCTCGTATGAGAGAGAATGTCTTTGTCTATCTGGACGATCTCTTGATTTGTTCTCTAGATTTTGAGACTCATATTAAGGTTTTGGTGGAGGTAGCAAGCTGCTTACGGAAGGCGGGTCTCACGATTAACGAGGAAAAAAGCAAATTCTGTTTTAAGGAGATCAAGTATCTTGGTTATTTCGTCGGTGATGGATGCCTGAGAACGGACCCAGAAAAAGTTTCGGCAGTAAAAGATTTCCCTGTGCCAAAAACCCCTAATCAACTTCGTCGGTTCCTAGGGATGACGGGATGGTATAGACGCTTTATCCAAAATTTTGCGTCTATATCAGCCCCAATGACAGACTGTCTGAAGAAAGGAAAGGACTTTACGATGACAGACGAAGCCATTACGGCATTTGATGACCTTAAAAACATGCTAGTAACAGCACCGATTTTGACTAACCCTGACTTTACGAAACGCTTCTATTTACAATGTGACGCTTCATCTTCTGGCGTAGGGAGTGTTCTGTTCCAAATGGATAAAGAAAACAACGAACGACCCATAGCATTCATGTCCCAGAAGCTTAATCCCGCTCAGCGAAATTATAGTGTAACGGAACTTGAATGCTATGCGGCCGTTTTATCCGTGAAGAAGTTCCGAGCCTACATTGAGGGATTACCTTTCACCATCATAACCGACCACGCAAGCCTTAAGTGGCTGATGACACAGAAGGATTTGAGTGGTCGACTAGCTCGTTGGATTTTCAAACTCCAAGGGTTTGATTTTGAAATAGAGCATAGAAAGGGAATTCTTAATGTAGTCCCGGATACTCTGTCAAGAGTCCATATGGACGAGATCACGACTGAAATGCCAGAAGTTGACTTCAATTCACCATACTTTTCATCAGATGAGTATGTTGAGTTGAAGAAAACTGAGAACGAAAACCAAGACAAACTACCCGACATTTGTATTTCGGATGGCTACGTATACAAACGAACGGACAAACGAACAGGAGATCCTATTCAAGAAGAGAGGGCTTGGAAACTCTGGGTACCGAAGGAGTTGTGTAGAGGCCTCTTGGCATCAGCACATGATTCATTCACGGCAGGCCTTGGTGGCATACATAAAACTTTAGCCAAACTCCGCCAAAGATATTTCTGGCCAAATATGACCACTGAAGTTAAAGAATATGTAAGCAACTGTGATATATGCAAATGCAATAAGCCTATAAACTCAATTTCAAGACCGCCCATGGGACAACAAATGATAACAGAACGACCATTTCAACGACTCTACATAGACTTTCTAGGACCATACCAACGAACTAAGAACGGACATACACATATATTTATAGCTTTAGACCACTTTACAAAATATGTATTTCTAAAACCAATAAGAAGAGCAACAGCAGCTGAGGTAGTGAAATATTTAGAAGAAAGTGTGTTTCACATGTTCGGTGTACCTGAGTACGTTCATTCAGACAATGGAAAACAATTCGTTTCTGAATTGTTTTCCAGCTTCCTTAAAAAGTATTGCGTCAAACACATACGCACGGCCTTCTACTCTCCTCAAGCGAACGCTTCAGAACGAGTGAACAGGTCCGTGTTGGCAAAAATTCGGTCCTATATCGATAGTGACCAGCGTAATTGGGACACACATGTGAGCAGCACCGCTCTCTCACTTCGTAGTGTATTACACGATTCCATAAAATTCGAACCCTATTATGCTGTTTTTGGATCTCAAATGGTTCAAAACGGTGAAATGTATGAGCTCTTAAGAAAACTCAATATGCTAAAAGACACGGATATAGAGATCACTAATAAAGCTGATAAACAAGCCTGAATTCGAAATCAAATTTTTGAAAACCTAAATTTAGCCCATAAGAGTTCTGCAAAAGCATACAACACTAGAAGCAAAGACATATCTTATAGAGTTGGGCAGATAGTCTATAGAAGGAATTTCAAACAAAGTAACAAAGTAGACAAATACAACGCAAAGCTTGGACAAAAATTCCTTAAGTCTATAGTTCTGAAGACAGTTGGCAACTCCCTATATGAGCTAGGAAATCTAAAAGGGGAAAAAGTGGGGACATATCATGCCAAAGACATACATGTCTAGTCAAAAACACTGACGCACTCATGCTGCTGTTGTTCTATCCTCAAACTGTGATATAAGTGTGTATGGTGTAGAGTTATTCGACGTATTTACTTACTTATTTTTGTTATTTATTTATTTATACAGATATATTTATTTATTTATGCATACAGATTTAACTTATTTATTTATAGAGAATTTACTTATTTATTTATAGTTTTTTATTTATTCAGTTATATAGATTTCATTTATTTATTTATATAGATTTTTTTAGATCCCTTGTCAATACTAAATGGTTTTATTTATTTATTCCGTTATTTATTTATTTTAGTGATATATTTATTCTTGTTATTCCTTTTTGCATGACAACTCCTTTTCCTAGTTACTTATTAGTTTTTTTGCATGCGATAGATTAATAATTTATCTGTTTATTATTATGTATTGATTTTTTTTATTTGCATGATAAAGTATAAAAAGTATTCATTTATATAATTGATTATTTATTTAGAGATTGTTTGAGATACCTATAGAGACTGAACGTAAGAGGAACCTGTACAGAGAGAAAAGACTATAGAGACTCAAGACTGAACTACATAAGTAACTTGTTGACAAAAGACAATTCCCACGAACCCATACCTAATTCACGTTTGCCATGAACTAATTCACGTTTGCCCACAAGCAATCAATTAGGTACCCATTCTATAAGGTCACATTAAGTATCAAACGAAACAGAATAAATAAATAATTCTTGTCAGAAAAACAAAAATACAAAAGCACTCAGATATGTATAAATCTTTATAGAAACAACCTTTGTTCACTAATGAGTGTTTTCGATTGTTTAATTCATGTTTCAATCCAAAAATCGATTTATTTCGTGGCGACTAGAACGCCAATTCAAATTGATTTATTTTTGTCATTGTGGTTGTGTAATTTTTTTGTATGTTTCATATCATCACAAAACCCATCATCACTTGATGCACTATCAGAAAAAAAAACAATGAGCTTCATGAATTTACAATTAATTTTATCAACCTCCATTTCATATTAGAAACGCTTCCCCTATATTAAGAACACAGATTTCATTAACCGAAATAAATTCAAACAATGCAAAAATTTTGAAAAGTGACAACTTACTATGTAGGTTCAGAAACAAAGTGCAACATAACTAAGCAAACAAAAAAAAAAAAAAAATTAAGTAATATAGCCCGGACTTATACAATAAAAGTACGTACAAATCTGATCAGGGCGTGGGACGTGTCACACGTCATCGAAGGGCAATCGACGTCAAAAATTGCAATGTAGTTTGGAAGTGAAGGATCACTCCTTTTTTTTACGAGGCCAATGTTCTCACGACCACTCAAACATCGTCGTCGAGCTTGTTACGTGAGCCATCACTTCAACTTCCCACTTCAATCTTCATTCAAATTATTCTCCTCCCCTAACTCACTACATAACCTTATTCTCAAAAGCCCGACATACATACGTACCTACCACGAATGCACAAGACAAGAACCTCCATAAAAACATAAAAATCCCAAAATTCTGGGTACATACATTTGTAATACCTTTCGCCTCAAAAGTAAAATATCACTAAAAACTCATTAATTAAAAAAAAAAAAAAAAGAAAATTTTATTATCATGTTCCATGATGAAACAGATTATCCCAAAAGGGAAACTGAAGCAACGAAATGTATAAAAAAACAAATTCGCATATAACCATATGAGGTACTTACAAACCACAAAAGAAGGAACAATCGAAACATGACCACAGAAGGCAATATACGAAACGCGAATCTAGGACCGAACTACACTCCTTATGATGCGCGTATATTAGAATTCGAGAATCGAATTCTACTCTTGAACATGATAAAATATCTTATAATACTGAAATACAATACACATACAGGTCATTGACCTTGTTGCTTATTTAAAAGATAATTTTTACTGAAATCCAAAAAAAAGGCAACTCACAGCACAGTTATGGATAGGGATTTAATAGTATTCGCTTCATGTATGGCATTGCACACCGATACGAGCAGGTATCCGATGGCACGACGAGCTATGAATCTAGTCTAGTTGGGATCTGCGATCGGTTATCCATGTTTTAGGTACATACGTAATACTGACCGTAGTCGTGTTGTGATCTGAAAAGAAGAGAAATCAGTTAATTTAGTTTATTGTATAATAGATAAATGATGGAAAGGTTAAAGTTATACCACTTGACAATAGTTCTGGGGTAAGAGGTAGTTATATATGTAGGCATCGCCTGTAGTTGAACGACCCAGAAGTAATCTCAACCGAGTACCTATCCTTATGATGATTTGTCGATAGTTTTGTTTGGGTAGAATCTAAAGGATGGATATCTGAAAGAAAAGATATACAAGTTATGAGTCATAATAAAGAGATAAACAAACTTACTGCCTGGGGTGGTGAGTGGACCTGGTCCCAGTGGCTCCACAGCTTAGAAACCCATCTTCAATGGGTTTGTTTTGGTAAATTCCTTTTGTGTAATCACCGATATCCTTTTTGTTTTGTGAGGCGGATATATTTATTTATTATTGATTTTAAATTTGGCTAGAACATCACCAATTTAATTGCAAATCTCGAGAGTAGCTATGTTGTTTTGCACATTGTAAAAATTAAATATTTTGACATTTGAGTTTTGACGAGCGAACAAATCGACGAATAGGTGACGATCATCTAGTGGTGGGTAGGGAAAGTAAGACAAGAGAATATGCGAAAGTAGGCAAAAGTAGTTAATAGTAAAATCTAGGGAAATGTGATATAGTTTTGTGAAATATAAGGGTAAATGAGAATAAAGACTGATTAGGTTAGTTATAGTTAAGAATAATATAAGCAAGGGAAGAATTTTGACATTATTTAAATCATTTTTGAATAAGAATATAAGTAAGATACAAGAGCCAGATTTACGATATCAGAGTAGGTACCTTTTTAAATCAGAGACGACAACTGCGATTCGAAAATGTAGTAGAGTAGAATAGGGAAAAGCTTTAAATCTCCAAGCAGTTGAAAGGAGGAAGAAGGTGAAAAGGAGAAGGAAATAGGGGTAAAAAGCCAATGACCCACAATGATGATGTAATTTCTGAATCTTTACCATTTTGAAAGTGAAAGTGCGTGAGCAAACATATTAATACCATCCTAACAGTACGGTTCGAAAGATATACGACAAGAACAAAAAAATTTTTTTTGCCGAATAAGAAGATACAATTTTTTTTATCGAAATAAATTGATGTAAAAGTAAAGGTGAAATCGCGATAAATTGAATTTAAAGGTAAATTCAAAGTTGTGAAATATATCACGTTAAGGTGGTTTTAATAAGAAAATATGGGTCTTGTAGATTACGCATATTCACTGATATACCTACATATGTGAAGATATTTAAAATTGGAAATAACCGGTGAAGTGATCTAGAGGAGGAGACTGACCTTACTTGAAGGACATCAAAATACATAGGCATACCGGCGTATGCCAAATAGGGTAAAAGCAGAGGTAATTACGTTATTTGAAAATAAGAGAAAAATGGGATAAAAGAAATAGTAAATCATTTAGGTCAAGAGCTGGTCATATATATATTTTTGGTGGACATACATATTACCACTTAACAAAGGAACATATATACACACATATAACATAAAGGTAGTATAGATACGTTCTTAATTGAATTATAAGTACAGTATACTGTCACAGCAACGATTACAAGCGGAGCCTTGGCCTCTGCTTGATTTGGGGGAAATTCTGGGACAAAGATCGATTGGAGTGAAAATTTTTCCTGGAAATTTATTGGCAGGGTACTCCAAAGCAATCCATAGAATCAGTGTAGCCGGCTAACAGTGAATTGTTGGACTTGGAGTTTTTTAAAAAAAAAAAAAAGTAACGGACGTGGAATTCATTTTAATTCCTTGGCGCTTTGGAACAGTATCGACATTTAACTTATTTTTGAAATAATCTTTTGTTTTTTTTTTCTTTGAATTCACATTTTTTTTTTATAAATTTTCTTACGTAGTCTTGAGAAGTGTAAAAAAGAACATTATCATAAAGGAAAAGTTAAGAGAATTAGATAGATTTAATTTTTGTATTATATTCCTATCCGCGTGTGAAAGATCCGTGGTTCAGGTATATACATATATACATAACTTTTGAGTACGCGATTCTGAAGGTTGAAAATAGATATCCTTCCAACTACTTACCGTCATCAGGAACGTGCTGCCGGCAGGACTTCGTGGGACGACGAAAAGTGAGTCATTTTGGTTTACACTATATTTTAAAGAAATTGCATACATACATATATTTATATACGCGTTTACGAGTTGATCAGCGCATAAGGGATAATAAATGCCATAAAGTGAATCTTCACTAAAAAGGTTTTGGTCAATTTTGTTGATATTTTAACTTTCTTTTATTTTAATACACTTTTATTGATTTTTTTTTTAAACATTTTGATTTTTGAATTTTAGTTTATAATTTTTTTTTTGTTTTTTCATCTTCTTTGAATTTTATACATATTATTTAATCTGATAGATAAAGGCCTATGGCCAAAATAAATAAATTATATGAAGATAAATATTTTGAGTGAAACGGTTTGATATCTTAAGATGATGTGCTAATCTGCGTTTGCAACGGTGTGTGAAGGTCGCACCAGACCGACTTCCTGGAAGAATGTAGGGCAAATCAAATGACATGACATAAGAGATAGTTGTGAACAATTTGGACTAGGGACATGACGATACTTATACACTTACAATTTTCAACTTTGACACGAGAGGACTGTAAGACTAGGGACATAACGACACACACATACTTCTACAATGACATTTAAGACAATCTATAAGGGATGAAATTATTGGGATTTTTACCTTTTATGACGTGAGAGAACGGACTTGTAGGACCAGGAGATGACTTAAGAACGACGATAACAAATATGGTGACTGGAAATTAAGTTAGGGGCTATTTCCGAGAACTCGGCCAGGAGAATAGCATTGGTTGTATCTCAGATACAAGGGAGGGATGGCCATCCAACGACAACAACATCTGTCAATGCTTTTGTCGACTTGGTGAACCTCTGTGTGGGAGAGACAGTGGAGTAGAGGTCGAAATTTGTCGTAAAGAAAATTTTCATAATTTTTTTGAGTTAGTTTTAGTTTTGGATTTTGGTTAGGTTAAGGGTAATATTGTATTTCGTACATGGTAATATCCGTTATATCCGGGTTAGATATTAACTTAGAGTAAGGGTTTAGATATAGTTTAGGTTTAGTAATTAAATTTTCTTTCTGAAGAGTAACGGCTAAAACCCCATCCTTTCTCTCATGCAGTGGCATAGATCACTAGATTTGTGTTCTTCCTTGGCTTTTAAATTTCAATCCTTATTATCCACCCTTCCTTTCCTTTCCTATCCCATAACAAAGGCATGATAATTTGATTGCTGAGTGAGAGGTGTTTGGAAAGGGGCCTGAACCTCCCCCATCCTTCGAGCTAGGCCGAGCGGAATGCAAGCATGCCTCAGCCCCTCTTCCAACACCAAAGTTAAACCCCTGTGGTTCTCAGAAATCGCAACAGTGTTTTGTTAAGGCATTCGTTCGTACTTTTTTGTGAAAGGAACTTCCTTATTGGGTGATAGGGTATTTTTTTAAGTTTAAATCAGTTGATCCAATGATAATTGATTAAGATTTGAATTTATTTCTATTAGTTTCTTTAAATTGTTTCGTCTGTTTTCTGGATCCGTGTCAGCATTTTCCTTCCAAATTTGTCCTTCTACTACAAGCTCATCCCGTTTAAAGAATGCTCTTTTTCCCTGTTTTTTGAACTCGAGTAGTTTTGGGATGAGAGGTTTTCTTGCTTCGAGCAGTGATTTTGGTTAATCCTCTGAGATTCCAAAGCTACTGTGAGCTTTTTTTGACCAAAGAATCTTTTGTTTTTTCTCCACGCTCTTAAATGTTAATCGGATTGGTCTAATTTTCCCATCCACAATTTTACCTAGTCTGAAGCAGCTTTCAAAGTCGTTTGGAGTTAATTGGAACTCATTGTTGCTCTTTTTTAAGCTATTTAAAACTATTGCTACGAGTTCCTCGGAGTTGGTTTCAGTTTCTTCAACTTTGAACATAATTAAATTATTTTGTCTCAATCCTAGCTCAAGTTGAGAAATTCGTTTTTCCTGTTTCACAAGCAGATCTTCTTGCTTTACGATTATAACTCCCTTAGCTTCTACAATTTTTTCCATCTTTTCGACTTTTTCTGATAGAATTCCTACCTTCTCATCTAAGTTTTTGATGACCCTATCAGTTGCTTCATTTATATTTTTGGTGATCTCCTCATTTTGATCTCTCAGGAGAGCCTTCAGAGTATCCAGTGTGATTGCCATTATATACTACAGCTGTGCTATTTAGTACTTTTGGGATTTAGATGACGGCACTGGTTTTTTGCAGATGTATGCGCTCACCACAAGATGGCTTTTGGTTGATTAGTTTGGAAGTTATCTACTGACACGTGTTTGTTTTGACCTTTGCGTTGTTGTTGCGTATCGTGTATTGTCGGTCAAGCTGGTTTTGTATGTCGTAATTATTTGTGAATAAATGTTTAACTTCCCGTTTTTAAACTCTCTTGAGTGTTTAAATTTTCTAAAACTGTATTTTATTTTTATTAACAAAGGTACATTTAGTTTCATTTGAAAGAGTTGTGGTTCGGTTTATGATTAGCCATCAAAAATTAAAATGACGATAAAAAAAGATCACTCCCAATTTATTGTTTATATAAGTAAGGAAGTTAAGAGCACATTTAAGGTCAAACCTTCCACTTGATCCTGACGAGCGGGATGAACTTTGGTACACTAATTGTCCATATTCTTACTTAGGTTCTTTTAAAAAGTGTTTCCAAGGTGGCAAAACTGGCAGATTTACGATATCAGGGTTGCGTCCTTACCAGGTCATAACAACAAAAACCACATAAATTGGCCTATAAATCTAGAACCAGACATCGTAAGAGACGGGGAATATAACTTTGGATTACAAATAATTAAAGCCATAGGAGCCATAAGTATATTATATTAAAACCTTTGCGTGCACGCGTACGCATACCATTGCGAGAAGCACTTTTGTTATGAATATGATACTTTTGGAGTGTTTGTCAACTTATCGCAAGATGTAGTAGCCCTGACAAAAAAAATTTAGTGTTTAGGTGAACGAGGCTGGGAATTGAACCCAGACCTCCAGCGTGACGATGAAATGTTAATAAATACTAAATACAAAACAAATGGCACGACCCACGCGTCATCTCTAGTTCAACACTCAGCAATGCGATTTGACCATAGATACGGGGTCCCTAATTTTCAGTGGTGGTGTGAGCGTTTTCATAATCCGTGCCGAAGAAATGGAAGGCTGGGGGGTAAACCAGTCTCTAACGAGCTCTTTCGGACGCCTTGGCAGGGTCTGTCATATTCTTTGCCTTACCCCGGTATATCGGCTCTGCCGGGGCTGACCTTTCCTTTCCGACCTACTCGTGGGAATCAAATTTTTTGCTTTACACTATGGACGATACTGACAATACAGGCGTAGAACCATCCGCCGACACAGAGGATGAAATCTTGGCCTCTAGCCAAGAAACTCTTAAGGGTAGCTCAGTGAGCACAGGAAGTCTCGGTACTCATGGGCCACCCGGAACCTTCCAAACCCACCAATAAATCCCGCAAAAAACAAAAGAAAATCATCGAGCGCCCTACTCAAGGCCCAGTTCAAGAGAGCTACCTACTTTCTTGACAAGATAGCCAAGAATGAGGAAGCTGGAACGGTCCATGAGAGGGACACCGCTGACAAAATCATGTACCAGAAGATCGTTGAAGATTACAACGGTCTTCTGGCTATACAAGAAAATGCCCTCAAGCGGAATAAATCTCAAGATGAGACCACACAACCGCAAAAGAAGAGTAGGCTAGACAACCCTAGTAGGAGTGAACAAATGCCATCTCTCAGAGCAGCGCAACCGCATGCTCCTGAAGTTTTCAGAGACGATCTCCAGGTATCGGTTGTGGATGAGCTCTCCACAAACAACAAAGGTCTGTGGGCTGTGTGGAACCTCATCGAGGCGAAGCTCTCAGAGATGGTGTTTTTAAACATTTTATCGGCAAGTGAGGGTCTTTATCCTGGTTTCGACTCTAGACAACAAATGGCTCGCATCAAGCCGAGCGGACTGGAGCTGATCCGCGGACTTCAGAGTCAAAATCCGCTGGTTCCTATGCATGACTGGGCAGTCATTAAGGCAGAAGAGCCGCAGAAGAACAGCGGATCTTATCTTCTGAGGATCAGCGAAGAAAGCAGGGGAGCCCTCGAGAAAGCCGATTTTAAACTCAAGTTTGGCATCAGAAACATCAGAGTAAAAATCTTGCATAGTCAGGGAGAAGACCGCAACAAAGCTGATGACAATGTCGAGATCGACGAAGTTGTTGGTGATGTCGCTGTCCCTAGCGAGCCGTCGGGCCCTGACTGTGCAGGGTGTCTTAAAAATTAAAAAACGCGCTGCGAGTTATACAGATTAATCTGAAGCACTCTAAATGTGCCTCGGATAATCTGCGGGTTTTCCTCAGGGAGGAAAACGTCGACGTAGCGGGTATTCAAGAACCATGGGTGAATGGACTCAGAGTAAGAGGCCTCCAAGACCACCAATAGGACCTGTTTTATAAAATCGCAAGCCCAGACCAAGGTAAGCCTAGAACTTGTATTTTAGCTAAAAAACACTTAAAAGATTATTTGTGTCCAAATCTTAGCACTCCTGACCTAACAGTTGTAAGGTTGGAGGATGAAAATACAGACGGATTATTGTTGGCCTCGGCGTACTCGGCCCATGACAGGCAGTCACCGCCAGAAGAGTTGCGAATCCTAACAACTGAAGCTAAAGCCAAAGGCACTAACTTGGTGATTGGTAATGATGCAAATGCAAGACATACCCTCTGGGGTAGTTCAGACAAGGTGAGTCTCTTTTTGATTTTTTTATTGCACTCCCACTTTTTTACTTCCGAGCTCGGATAATCATGAAGGCTGGGAGGACGTACTGGATGTTACGATCGTAAATCACAAAATTAATGTAATAGTAGAGAACTGGAGAGTATCCCTTTTGAAATCTTTTTCGGACCATAGATGGATACTCTTCAACATTAATTTCAAAACCAAAAATAAATCCCCTTATAGAAATCCCAAACGAATTGCCTGGAAGAAATTCAGTCAAGTAGTAAAATCTAAACTAGGCAATATACCGAATCTAATTCCAGACTCGGTCATAGATCTTGAGTCAAAGGTCAAATCATTTGAGGCATCAATGAGCACTGCTTTAAAGGTCTCCTGTCCAATAAAATATAGCCGTAAAACACTACCCCCTTGGTGGAATGAAGACCTATCTAATCTAAGGAAAATGTATTTATATTATGATTTTTGTATTGCTGAATTAATTATAGTTATATTTTACCTTTTTGTTTTTCTTCATTTTAATTCAATAAAATGCATTTTTTTATTTTATTTTGATAATCTATATATTTCGAGGACCTATTTGCCTCATCGTCAGGATCTATACAAATAAAATACATGCGTTTTTATACAAAATTAAATAAATACATAATAAATTTAAATATATACAAAATTACCAAAATTAATTTAAAAGGAGTTATTTGATATTATCTGTTTCAGTTTAACATTAACTATAAATTATTTTTTAATATTAGACATTTGTTTATGAAATAAAAATTAAAATATTGAACAAATTTTCTTACAGAGTTTTTCAAGTATTTAAAGTTAACAAATTTGTTTGATTTTGAATTTGGTTATTCTGTAAATTAGCATTTTTTTTTTTTTTATATTAAACGCGTGCAAAAGGGGTTGTGACTACCCTTAAGATAATATACACAGCACGAGCGATTAGGTAGATTGGAGGGGATTTAAAAGGAGATACCGATGCACATTGGTTTTGAACGTCTGTAGATCACAATGGGAGGGGAAAATTGAGCTGGGTAGAGCATTCCACATTCGAGTAGTGCGACTAAAGAAAGAATCTCTGTACTTAACAGTACGTCCGAAATTGGGCTCGAGGGTAAACTGATGGGCATTCCTAGAAGCGCGAGTATTACGGTTGAATTGTTTAAGGGGAGGAATGCAACTGGCTATTTCACTAGAGCATTGTTTATGGAAATAACGGTAAAATAACGAAAGATTAACTATGAGATTGTAGTATGTATTAGTGTAGTCCCTTTTATCTGTTTTGTAGTTACACGCAATGCCCTCATTCTTTATAATTTGTTTGACCTCATGAATTTGTAACTTAAATTTGTTTCTTTCTAATTTAAAAATTTTAGCTCCATCAAATTCAAAAGAATGTCCATTTTCCTTTACATGACCAGCTAAAGCAGTTATATTTTTGTTGACTGATCCTTCGTTAACTTTTTGACAATCATTTTAGTGTTGACCTATTCTTGACCCCAGTTTTTGAATAGTTTCTCCTATGTATGTTTTTTCACAATCGTTGCATTTTACAGAGTAAACTAATCCACTATTTTCTGTTTTATTAATTTTTTGTTTTGTATTAAGAAAGAATTTTGAATTTTGTTCTGTTGGCTTCATTGCTGCTTTCACATCTGGTACAAAATATTGGCACACTCTAGCTAAGGACTCACTTAATTTAGGTACATAAGTCAGTGTTGAATAAATTTTATTATCCATATCTAATAAGTTTCTTGTCCGATCATTATTATTAGATAGAAAGCTGTAGTTACTTTGGTCAAATCTTTGTGGTAAATTAATTTTGGCTTGTAAATGTTCGTTTTTAACTGATGAAATAAGTTTTTCGATTATATTAATTGAATAGTTGATTTTTCTCAATATATTTTGTATCTTTATTATATTATTATTAAAGTAGGTCTTATGGCTAAATGAAAATACCTTACGAATAAAGTTTTTAACCATATTATATTTCATTCGAGTTGGATGGGCCGAATAAAAATTTAACATACGTATATATTGATTTTTAAAACAAAAATAATTGCAGTCAGAAAGGCAAAATTTTAACATAATCATAAATGTTTGTTTTGGAATTTTAGTTTTAGGTTTGATACGTAAATCAAAGTGACGTTCAACAGTTTGTAGTGCCAATTCAGTTGAAACATTATTAAAGCAATTTGATGCATCGAAAGATACAAGAATATTTCCAGGTAGAATTTTGGTTTTTGTAATTGTTTTAACAAATTGTTTTGAATTTTTGATTGTGAATTTTGATTTATAAGATTCTTTAAGAATGTTAGCTAAATATTTTGATAATTTGTAAGTAGGAGAATTTATTGTTGAAATAATAGGTCGAACAAGTAAATTTTCTTTATGATATTTGTATTGTCCAAATGCACGGGGTGAAATAGCAATATACGTACGAAGCTGTTTAGATTCTTGTTGGCTTATTAATTTTCTACTTTTGTTTAAAATAGTACTTATTACGCGATTATTTTTAGCTTGTAGCGATGACGTAGGATCTGAAGCCAAAACTTCAAATTTATCGTTATCATTAAATAAGTTTACTAATTTATCATCAAAATCTGTACGCTTAGCAATGATAGTCACATTACCTTTATCACTTAAAGACGCAAAAATTTCATCATTATCTTTCAGAAACTTTGCTGTAATTTTGGCCGCTTTAATCAAAAACTTTGTGATTCTGTTTGGCTTTTTATTTGATTTTATATGTCTTGTAATAAGATAAGTCAATTGAGCTCTCATAGCCTTTTTAATTGGTTCTGCAGCGAATCGTGAAGTAATATATTCTAAATCAGCAATTAAGTCTAGAGTTGGGATTGTCTGAACTGGGAGAGCAAATTTAGGGCCAAGTCCAAGTAAAATAAGCATTTTACGGCGAATAGTAACATCAGAAAGATTTTTAATAAAATTGTCATCATATTTTATGTCTTCTAATGTTTCTTGTTCGTCCTTAAGTTTTTGGAATTTTTTACTAAGCATTTTGTTATTTGTCAGAAGAAGTCTTTGAAAATGATCATTCTCATAAACGGGAGAGTTTGAATGAACTAATAATAAAGAAGGGACTGCATAATTTACATTTGATAATTGAGAAAGTTCTTTTTTTAACGAATTAATTTTGAAACAACAATTTGCAATTTCCGCATTCAGAATTTGTTTGTTAAATTCTATAATTGCTTTTTTCAAGATATTTTTTGCCGCATCACTATTTGAATTTATTGTGTGACGTGAAGTATTTCTATTAATGAAATTTGGTGAAATATTCCAACGTCTGCATTTAAGTAGAAATACTAGACTTGATTTTTCTTGGGCATATTTTGCTTGTTTATTTGCGAATAAGGAACTGATGCTATTAACCACCAAGACTAATATACACCCCTTCACTCTACCCAGACTCAACGGCCAAACACTCTCACTCTCCTCTAAAGCTAAATATTTAGGTGTTATTCTCTACCCCAAATTAAATTGGAAGTTGAACATTGAAGAAAGGGTCAAGAAGGCCTGCATAGCATTCTATGGCTGTAGTAAAACCTTTGGTAAAAAGTGGGGGCTTCAGTCAAAGATGATCCTGTTGACGTACACAGCCGTGGTACGACCGATCCTCACATACGGTTCGATTGTATGGTGGCATGCACTTAGCAAAAAATATAACATCGATCAGTAGCGGATCCAGGGGGGTGGCTATAGGGGCTAAAGCCCCCCCCCCCCACAGCCGAATCATAAAATAATTTGAAATATAGAAAGCAATACATTACAACGTGTAGAATTTTATATTCCGTCTAAAATATAGTTAAGATATGAAATTTGATGGACAAAATAACGTGGTTGGGGCTGAACTATTTACATACGTCAAGTTATGTAATTTTTTTTCTAAGCCTAAAGATTGGGGCTAGAGCCTGAAGCGAATTGGACAAAATCCAAATTGGGGGCTGTGAATATGGACATGTTTCATGCCAAGACAATTTTTCCCTAAAAATAAAATCTAGAAAATTGGGACGAACAAACCAGCTTTGGAACAATAAGGTCTGAGAATTTTGGACAAAAAACCTAGCCACGGTTAAGCAACTTACTCCCTAAAAACTAACCTAATTCCAGAGAGTTTTGGGGGCTCAAGTCTAGGGACTGTCAAAGTCCGAAGTTGGGGCTAAGGGTTGAAGAGATAAGTAAAAAGAGATACAAAATGGTTGGGGCTTGACATTAACGTGTCAAATGCCCCAACTGTTTACACTAAAAACAAAGCTAATTTACCGAAAGAAACGCAGTTGAGGCTTAAACCATTGGAGAACAACGGAATGTCAAGTTAAGTGTAAATGTTTAATACAACAGAAATTCTTTCTTACGGCCTTGGCTGCGCTAAGAGATTTTTCGGTTTACGTTTTCAAAATTTGAAAGGTCGAAGGCAATTGTACATACAAAACATTTTTGTACTAGGAAATTGTACACAAATTCTCTAGTCAAGGAGCCAAATTTCAAAAGCGTGAGTTTTCTCTGTGCGCGCTCAGAAAATCATGCAAAAGCAAATGAATATTTGCAATCCCTCTAGGCTCTCGAGTGACGTGCGAATTTGTCGACATATTTTTTTGGCATGAATATAAAGTGTATGCAGCGTATACACGAAAATTCATTCACGCTGGCAAAATTGGGCCGCGGCTTATTTCTTAGAGCAGCTTTGTCTTATGTCCTAAAGTGTCAGTTTGAACAAAATAGTTTCGTTGATTTGGCTAATTCAGGAAAAATGAGATCTCAGAGGACTGATACCGTGTCAAAGCACATATGTATGAGCTTTTGCGAGTACGAACACTTAAATATAATTTTTCTGAACTAGCCAATTATAAACAGTTTTCAAATCTTGTCAAAAATGGGAAGTTCAAAACATACCCACAGCTAATTTAAAAATATAACTACATTACGTAGGTACCTAATCAATTTTCAAATAATATAAATAAACGAATTTGTACGCGTGGTTCAAGCATATATGGCTAAAAATTATTAATTTTATTAATACAATAACTAGTTATACCAGATACTTTTGGCCTTTGAATTTGTTTCTGTCTCCGCTACAGCAATTATGAATAATTGTTATTGTACTTTGTATTGAACACATTTAAAAGCGCGACAGGAGAGGATATAAAGGCACACACAAAACGGATATCATTAAACGAAAAGTGGAAATGTCAAAATTCGACGTCTTTTATATAACGACACATGAATCTCCATATATCCATATATATAAAGGTTAGGCCGCACTCGCCGGAATTGCACTGCATCGGAACTACACTTACACGACTTCGTATGAATTTTTATGAAGTTCAGTTGCCGCTTAGTGCGATATAGCTTCTAAAATTTCATAAAAAATAATGTTTTGCCGCGTTGTCGTGAAGTGTAGTTCGTCTGAAGTTGAGTACGGTCTTTCATTAAACCTAAACTGATCACTATTATTTGTTATAAATTAAAAAATTGATCTTAAAACAAGCAAGTTTTATTACTTAAGGTCTCAAACTGAATCTCCAAAAGTCCAAGCCAATTCCTAGATCCGCTACTGACATCGATAGACTTAGGAAGGTTCAAAGAACTGCTAGCATTGGCACGACAGGGGCTATAAGATCCTGCCCGATTGATGCCTCAAGTGTTTTTCTTCACCTTCTACAACTTGATTTACATATTAAATATCTAGTATCTTGCAGCGCTTTAAGACTTAAAGAATCAAACTCTTGGTTTGCAAAGCCCTATGGTCACAGCAATATCACACACTTGATTCCAATGGAAATGTTTTCGACTCCCACTGACTACTGCACCCCTACAATGAGTATCATTAAGGATTTCAAAGTTAAATTTCCATCCAAGAAGGATTGGAATGATAACGTCGCTCGTGACGAAAGATTTCGACACAACTATCTTTACTGATGGCTCAAAGATGGAGTGTGGCGTTGGTGCCGGAATCTTCTCTGAGTCTCTAAATGTATTTAGGTCCTTTCGGCTACCTGACCTTGCTAGCGTCCTTACTAAAAGCGGATCCAAACCAGAACCGTAATGCAACTATTATTACAGACAGTTAAGCGGCTGTTAAAGCCATTAATTCAGCTACAGCAACCTCCAAACTGATCCAGCAATGCCGGGTTTAAGCTTGCGGGTCTGAACACTGACCTCAATGTCACTCTTATCTGGGTCCCGGGTCACAGTGGCATTGAGGGCAATGAACGGGCTGACGAGCTGGCCAGGCAAGGTTCAGCCCTTCATGGCTCACTTGCGGAAAGAGTCAACATTCCACTTGGAGTTATGAAGGGCGACATTCCCTCAATTTATCTTGCTAAAGCAAACCGTAGTTGGAGCAGTTTATCAAACTGTATTATATCTAGGAAGATTTTGCCCACCTATAACAAGAACCGAACAATTGATCTAATACGCAGACCCAGGCAAGACATAGCCAGGGTAGTTGCAACCTGTAGCGGACTCTGGCCAATAGGAGAGCATGCAGCGAAGCTGGGCATACCTCACAATACTCACTGTTGGAGCTGTGAGGACCAGCAGGAAAAGGAAACAGTAGTAAATTTCCTCTGCAAATGCCCTGCTCTGGCCAAAGCTAGAAAACAGTCACTCCGAAGAGCATTCTTTGACGACATTAACGAACTTTCTGAAATGAAGATCAAAGACTTGATTTCTTTTCTCAACGCGACGAAATGGCTCTAGGACAAATTTCGGCTACTTCTGCATTATACCATCCGTCGATTCCCTATGATCACAAGACAGTGGACTAGGGTTCTGGTGGAGGTTTGTGGTGCAGAGCGGCCGGATGATCATCTAATCAGATCAGTGGACGCTTCAGTGCCAGCCAACGAATTGCCTAGTTGGCTAACTGTGGATGGTGCGGGTGCGGGTGCGGGTGCTGATCTGGTTGAGTGAGTGATTCACTTTC
This sequence comes from Melangyna quadrimaculata, assembly GCA_949320155.1. Taxonomy (NCBI): domain Eukaryota; kingdom Metazoa; phylum Arthropoda; class Insecta; order Diptera; family Syrphidae; genus Melangyna; species Melangyna quadrimaculata. The sequence continues at coordinate 363,217,792 of OX439483.1, forward strand.
TGATGATTGTGCTAAAAGACAACAAAATTCTATTCTAAACTCAAATAAAAAGGGACGATATCCTGAGGATATGCCCATATTTTCTCTCTTCAATTCCATCCACAGGTTCAAACGAGTTATGGTATCAAAACGTCGCACTTCAGCGCTAATTGGTCTATGGGCTAGACTGCCCGTGGCCGCCATTTCTACCTACCTACCTTACATACGATCGTATTTGATTTTAAGTTGTTTAAATGAAGTGGAGCATTTTTATTTTTACGTTGAAACAATGTTAATTTGAACAGGAAAGGTAGTTTTAAGAGATTCAACCTAGTTTCAAAGTAAAACGCATTAATTTTTACATTGAAATCCACATTTTACATTGTGATCCGCATTTCTGACTTTTCCTATATATTTTTATCACAAAAAAATATCAACACAAACATAAAATACACGTCGAGTATTAATTATATAATATATTATTTGTCTTTGTCTTTGTCTTGCACTGAATTAAACAAGCGTGGCGTGATTAGAGATCATGTACATCTTCAATTAGACTATTGGTAACAAAAAATTAAAATCAATAAATAATTAATATAAAAATAATATAACAATATAATACCTAATGATAACATAATAATAATTGTAAAAGATTGTGAACCTACTATGTACTTTAAATAAATAAAAAATTATGAAGCTAACTTGAAAAGTGCAACAACATGTTTTTCTTTAAAGTTAATCTACTTATATGAAAATCAAAATCAATACTATTAGAAATCAGATTTCTTTCTCTAACACAGCGAGTTATAGGTTTGTTGAGTGCATAGTTGACCCTATGTTCATTTTCACGAAGCAGACAACGTTCTCTAATTTGTCGAGATGGTGCATAAATGTCAATTAAGGATAAAAGAAAAGGGTATTTAATATGATCATTTAAGATATCACTTATGAACATAACAGAATACAATTTCCGTCTATTTACAAGCGATTGCATTCCAACAAGTTGACATATAGTAGAGTAGGAGGGAGTTTCGATGTTCCAGCCTAATTTCCATATTACAAACCTAGTAAATTTTTGTTGGATATTATCAATTCTATTAGAATGAATGTTGTAATATGGATTCCATATCACACAACAGTATTCTAAAATTGACCTTACATAAGAGGTATATAGAGGTTTTAAAGTATAGGGATCCTTAAAGTCCATACTATTGCGTTAAATAAATCCCAACATGGAGTTAGCCTAGGCTACAATGTAATCAACATGTTTAACAAAATTCAATTTTGTGTCAAAAACTACACCAAGGTCTTTTTTTATAGAAACTCTTTCAAGAACATGGTTATCAATTTTGTATTCAAAGAACACAGGTGAAAAATTAGGACAAAATGAAAAATAGTGACATTTAGATACGTTCAATGATAATTGGTTGACTCTACACCATTCTAACAGCTTTGGATGTCATCTTGTAAAAGAAGACAATCATTGATAGATTGTATACATCTAAAGAACTTTAAATCATCAGCAAACAAAAGCCGACCACAATTAAAAAGGATTTCAGGCATATCATTAATAAATAAAAGAAAAAGGAGTGTACCAAGGTGGCTTCCTTGGGGTACACCCGATGAAACTATAACAGGTTTAGAAAGTATTTGATCAATGGATACATATTGTATACGACCTTTTAAGTAAGACATCAACCATTTCAACAAACTTGAATGCAAACCTAATCTTTAAATTTTCGTTGATCAAAATTACGTGACTGACTCTATCGATCTGGTATCTTTTTTCAAGTTTATTGAGAATAAAATTGGAAAAAATTGAAAGATTTGTAGCTGTTGATCTTCCTGCAACAAAGCCATGTTGATACGGAGATATATATTCCTTAAGTAAAAACGATAATTTATTGTACACAATTTTTCCTAAAAGTTTTGGAATGGATGACAGTTTACAGATTGGTCGATAGTTAGATATTTCCTGTTTAGGACCGCTTTTGTGAATTGGAATAATGAACGATTTTTTCCACTCTGAAAGAAATTCACCGCATGCAAGAGAGCTATTAAAAACGTAATATAGAGGTTCAGAAAGGGCAGCTGCACATTTTTTAAGAATGATCGGAGGAACTTCATCAGGACCAGGATTTCTATCAGAATTTAAATTTAAAAGACCATCTTCAATTTCAAAAATGTTTAACTGCAACTGACCAATGTCCACCATATGCTCATGAGCAAAATATTCGGAACTACTTACATTCTCATCATTTGAAACCCTGTAAATAGATTGAAAATAGTCAGCAAATAAATTACAAATTGTCTGTAGATCCGAATATGTAGAACCCATGTATTGCATACTACTGGGAATACCATTTTTTTTTTTTTTTACTATTGATAAAGAATCAAAAACACTTACTATTCTTTTTTAAATTGGATTCAATTGATAAAATGTAATTTTCACATAGAAATTTGTTAAGAAGATCGAATTCTCGCGCCAACCTCATATAATTTATCTTAAAAATGTAATTATTTGCAGAATTACGAGTTAGTTTGTAAGCCTTGTTTTTTTTTATTGCTTAAATTACAAAGCCTTTTATTAAACCAAGGTGGCTTTGAATTATTGTTTGTTCTGATTTTAGGTACATATAAATTAATTGCCTCGTTCAGATTATCCATGAAAAAATTAAAGAATTGAATCAAATTCAAAGAACAAAAATTTAAACGCCATGGAATTCGTGACATATAAATCGCTATGCCTTCAAAATTAGCCTTTGCGTAATTTTGTTCAAATTTATCACAGTTAACTGGTTTAAAGTAATTATAAAATGAAATCTGAACAGATAATGCGTTGTAATGAACAGAGTTAGGAAAAAGTGGATACAATGATTTATCAACCCTTATAGTTAATTCTCTGTCAACAAAAACAAGATCGAGTACACGATTAAAATTATTCTTACAACAATTAATTTGAACTAAATCATAACTAGAAAAAGAATCAATAATTTCGATTTCATAATCATTACCCAATCAATGTTTGTTAGATTAAAATCTCCAAGTATAATTATATAATTATTAAAAAGGAATGAACAATGACGATGACTCCAATATATTGAATCTTAATTAAATAAAACACCATTAAAATTTGAGTCAACTAATAAAATCTATTTATTTATTGGTACGATGAATTCATTTCGACCGATGTATCGGTCATCTTCAGCAACACGACTGATTAATATAGTTGTCACTTACATAAACAGAAATCATAATAAACTTTATAAATACATTACATAAGCAAGTTGAAGCAGTAAGGAAATAAACAATGATTATGCAATTTACATGAAATTAAATAGAATGACTATATTACAAATGATTTTATATTTAAAAAAAGAGAAATGTTAGAGTAAGAGAGAAAGAAAATTAAAAACAATTGCACAATTCTGATTCTACATTTCCATTATCTGCATTTAGAGCAGAGTTGTCCGTTTTTATATAAAAGCTTTCGATGGCATCAAGCTTGTTATTGTCAGAGACACTTGAGAGGAGGCGAACATCATTTAACGTAATTGGCAAATGTTGTTCTTGTAATGCATGAGCAGCGATTGCTGATTTTTTCGGGTCGTTGTTTTTATGTAATTTTGATGATCTTTAAACCTTGTTCATTTTCTTTAAGCTTAGATAAATAAAATGGACAGTTTTGTACATGAATTTTATAGAGTTCTAATGAGCTTCTCGGTGGAATATAACTTACAACAACAAATAATACACAGCGTTTTGCAATGGTGATTTTAACAATAATTTTATCGATATCATACGAACGGGAAGAAGCAGAAGATGTCAAAAATAGTTCAATACATGAGAAACTGCATCGAACTGCAAGCATTACACCGCCCCCTTTTTCTAATCCAGATGTTAAAGAGCAGCGATCTCTTCGAAAGACAGAATAATCTTGATTATTAAAAATTTCGGCATTGTGGTGATTGCTCGTTAACCATGTTTCAGTGAGCGCAATGAGATCGTGTTGTTTAGAAGTTGAAAACAAGAAAATTTGTTGCAATTTTGTGCGCATGCCTCCAACGTTTTGGTAATATGTCATGAAGTGTTCAATACGAGAGCATGACTTGTGGACTGATGAAGAGGAAAGAGGAGTTGGCGAAGTTGATTGTCAGTTTAGCGGTGGCAGTGATGGTGGAGGTGGTGGTGGATGCTCGGTGGGTAGAGATGTTGGTGGTGGTAATGGTGGTGGCGGCAGTGACGATGCTGATGATGAAGATGTTGATGATGATGATGATGATGATGATGATGATGATGATGATGATGATGATGATGATAACAAAGAAGTCGTTTCAGTATGATGATTCTGAGGTGCGGGTGTGGTTAATGGTGAATCACTGTGAGTTGGTGGATCTTTGTTGTTATTATTATTGTTTTCTCGCAAGACAAATTTTTTTAATTTGGACAAAGCATGGCCACAAAGCAGAATCCGTCATAATCGACATTTTTGAAGATGGTACACTAAATTTAAATGTTACAAATTTAAGTTTTGTTAAATCTGCATCTTTTTAACTAACGCATAGCATTTAAATTGATTAGGTGGAATATTTGTTTTTTTTTTCGATATGTGATCAATGATGTCATCTGGTTTAGTGTCTTTATTAAGTTTTGATAAGTGGAGCCACTTGTAATCGGGGAGAGCACAAAGAGAGGATGAATAGTCAGTGCCGATTATTTTCCTTGTATTTGAATTTTTTTTATTAAATCGAACTGTTGTAAATTCAGAGTTGTTTTCAATTATGGGAATTGGGGAATTGATGTTAGCTAGTGGTGGTACACTCAGATTAATTTGAGAAGAACTTTTTATTGAATCATGGACCGTTTTTTCTGTTTCCATATCTAAAGCGGTGCTGGCTGAAGAGCAGGAAGACGGTGTATTAGATTTCAATGAGGATATTATCCAGGTTGAGGGCGTTTGAGTCTGAGTCTCTTACAGAGCATTTGGTGTTTTTTTTGGCGCTTTTACGCGGAGGAGAATTACTAGAAAATTATGATTTGAGAGCATTAAGATCATTTTGTATCTCACTAACACTTATGGAAAGCTCTTGAAAATTATCAATGAAAGTGAAAAGGTTTAAATTCACACAAGAGTCACATTTCCAGAACAAATTACGATTTGTTAATGATTTAAAATTTTCTTCGGATAGCTCGAAACAGTTTTTATGAAAATGACCGCAGAAATATCCGCACTCGACGAATTCAGTGTTTTTAGAGCGTTTGATTACGAGATTGCAACTAGCACAGATCTTGGACATTTTATGAGTTAGCTACAACCGACTCTGAGCAAAGTTAGTCGAAGACTGATTTAATACCTAACCAAGCGAAGTTCAATCTACGATGTTCATAGTTGAAGCGAAGTTCATAAAATATTGTTTCAAAGATGGATGAATTTATTTAAACTATGATTCCACTTTAAATTAACATTTAAACGTAGTAAAATCGAATTCGTGTCTAAGCAAGGAAATAAAGTCACTCCACTTTGATTTAAATATCGTTACGAAAAATATCAAAATAAAAGTGATTTCCTTTGATTTTGCGCTGTTTTTCTCTATGTGTACCTACTGGTAAGGGCAGAACAACGACTAGGCTCTCCTGTAGTTAAATATAAAATTAAAATAAAAGATTTGGAAATCATATAAATACATAAATGTAATTTGTTGAATTTTTGTATCTCCTGTAATATTTTTTTTGTATGTGCATATTCAGCTCAACTTTCCATGTCAAAATATCCTAGTCTTCAAGAATCATAAAAAAGTATATGCATAAATAAGTAATATTAAAGAGTTACACAAAAACAATCGAACTTGAATTTTGAGTATGCAGTACTACATACTCTGCTGAATTCATTTAAATAACGTAATATTTTTTTTTGTATGTGCATATTCAGCTCAACTTTCCATGTCAAAATATCCTAGTCTTCAAGAATCATAAAAAAGTATATGCATAAATAAGTAATATTAAAGAGTTACACAAAAACAATCGAACTTAAATTTTGAGTATGCAGTACTACATAGTCTGCTGAATTCATTTAAATAACGTCTACAAGTTTAAAGAATATTTTATCAGCCGTATTTTTTCAGAGAGTGTATAGCAACTCGGCAAAATGTTTACACGCAAAACAATAACAAAACAAATTATAATAGAGTATTTTGTTTGTGTTCAAAAAATTTTGCTGAGTAGCTATAAGTTAATCAAACACCAATTCTTTTATGACAAAAATTATTTTTTCCCAGAGCAGATTGCTCTGACCTTTAATGATTCAAATCTACTTTATAACTGAATTAAAAATTATTTTACAGAAATTTATTTCTTACTTACTAAATGCAACCTTGCATTAATTCTTAATGCTACCTTGCATTCCCACAGCATTCCACGTAATTTTGTTTCGGCGAGCCAGACGCATTGTTAGCAAAACTCATTCGCATTCGTGTTAACTCTTCCCCCCTTAGAAACGATCGTCATCGTTCGTCAGAAGTATGGCAGGTTATTGAACTTAGGGTTGCTTAGATTTTGGATAGAGTTCATCTCAAGCATAGAAAATTTATCCACAATTGCTACTGGTCCATTGGCTTCTGGTGTTGGCTGTTTTATTACGATTTTCGTGTTATGACGTTTTGGCAAGATCTTCCATAGGAAAAATATTATGAAAAGGAATCCAAGGACTGAAATGAAGGAATATGATTATTCTCTTCTTGCAGGAGATGCATTTTTTTAGTGTTGTTAATATGAAGATCCTTCATCATTTCTAGCGAGAGTAATTCACGGTATTCTTTTTCCTTAGGATTTGTTTGGAAAATTGGTGGGAGGTGTTTTATTATAGAACCTTCTTTGGAGATATGTGGGATTCCATTCAAGTTGATGGTCATGTTCCGGAATTTGACTAAAAATGTTCCGTTTAAATTGTGAGTCGTATTGTCGAATTCAAGAGTTCCGATCAATTGATTTAGCAATATTACATCTGGTGCTATTTCGTCTATGGTTGGAATGTGGTGATTATTAACTGTATTGCAGGTAGCTGGTAGACTTTTTAACAAATTGGGAATGCAAGAGTCGTTTGTAATGTTTACAATATTTTTAGAGTTACAAATTGATAGATTATTAAATGTTTTACATTTTTTTGTTGTTCCATACAATTGCTCATTATTTCTTAAAACTACATCGTATAAAATTTCAGTTACAACATTTTTCTTTTTTATTGGTTTAATTAATAGATTTTCGTATATTTCTTTGTTTGTTAATGGAATATTTATTATATAAAGGATTGATAAACTATTACTTATAATTTTAATTTCTGCGAAATCTAACGCTTCTGTTGTATAGTACGCACTTCACAACCTCCAACGGTCATTTCTCATGCCCTTTCATGACCCCATCCAACCATTCAACTCCACTTCAAATTCCCATGCTCATCATTTCCTTTGATTGACCAATATCAATCCCACTTCAAATTCCCATGGTCATCATTTCTTTTGATTGACCAATATCCGACCCACTTAAAATTCCCAGATCATCATTTCCAACAATCAATGCACTCCCTTTCCAATACACACTCTTTAAACCCATTAAACGTGCATTGATCCCAAACATATTAGTATCGCAACTACACACAGGCACACTTGTGCTGATGTTGCATCTTTTTCTTCTTCTTCGTGTCGGGTGACGAGTTATCAAGGGGACACTCTGTTTCTTGATATCGAATCGGTCGGACGGTTTCATTAAAATATTTGAATTTGCTATTTCTTTAAATCTTTGAATTTTCTACTTCATTTTAAATCTTTGAATCTGCTAATTCGTTTAAATCTTCGTTTAAACCTCCAGTTTCACAGTTGTATAAGTAAAAGCTGAAAATAAAACTGAACTTACTAGATAACTTAACTTAGTAAATAAGTACGTACGCCTTTGATTGATGTAAAAAAATAATAGTGTATAAGTAAAGACAGAAAATAAAACTGAACTTAATAAATAACTTAACTTAGTAAATAAGTACGTACGCCTTTGATTGATGTAAAAAATAATAGTGTATAAGTAAAGACAGAAAATAAAACTGAACTAAATAAATAACTTAACTTAGTAAATAAATACGTACGCCTTTTATTGAACACTTAAAAGAAATAACACGAAAAATACAAGTAAAAACCCAACTGAGAATCGTGCTTCTCAGATAACAAAATATAACACAACAAAATTTGGTGTCAGGTGTGGGGTTTGCCTGAAAAGTGACAAGTGCAAAGTGTTAAAAAGGAAAAAAAGAAAAAAAAAACAAGTAGAAGTAGAAGTAAAACAAAATAATAACTAGAAGTGGAAACAAAAAATAACTAATAAATTAATAAATAAATAAGTGATACCTACAAACAAAAAAAAAAAAAAAAAAAAACACACAAAAAAAAAACTACAATCAGTAATAAAAAAAAAAAAGACCATAACAAAATAACAATCTGTGAAAAACAAAATCTGAGAGAACTAAGGACTACACATTCATCTGTAACCCTCCGCATCCGTCTTTAACCCGCTGCATCCACCAACAACCTATTATCATCATTTTGCAAAGCAGAATTTTCAAATACAATAGCCCTAAGATTTTTTTTTATATATATACATATATGTAAGTAATTATTGTATACATGTCTCAAGGTGAAATAAATAAAACCGACGAATCCGAATCAACGTTAAACTCGTCCGAAACAGATAGTGATACAGAATCCGACACCCCTTACAATACTTCTCCTTCCTCTCATTCTACTCCCAATAAATTACTGAATATGGCTCCTAAGTTAGATAGGTCTTTTGCGTTCAAGCTCATTCCGGAGTTTGACGGGGACAGATCGATCCTACATAAATTCATAAATGCCTGCGACTTAATCGCAGAAGAGACCTTTTCTTCAGATCTACCCATTCTTCTTCTTATAATAAAAACGAAATTGACTGGAAGCGCATATAATGTAGTTAAGTACACTGACTTCGAAGATTGGAAGTCCCTTAAAGAAAAGCTACTCCAGCAATTCCTAGAGTTTAAATCTCTATCTCAATTACAGGTAGATCTCGTCCAAATGAAACAGCGAACGAACGAATCTGTTCGTCAGTTTTCAAACAGATTAGAAAAAACTTTATCCCATCTGAATGATGCTTGCATTGCAAGTGAAGGCTCAGATAAAGCTGACACAATCATAAGTCTTAATCGTAACACTGCGTTGAAAGCGTTCGAAAGAGGGCTTAATTATCGAGTAGGTCTAATTATAAAAGCTTCAAGATTTAATACATTGACGGATGCCATTGAAGCAGCCGTCCTAGAAGGGAAAACTAGTTCGTCACATTCTACACATTTTTCTACTAGCTCATTACAAAGCAAATCCAGAAATTCAATTTCATGTAATTACTGCCAAAAGTCGGGACATAACATAGAACAATGCTACTTGAGGAAAAATAAGGAACGGAACAGCTTCCTTCTTTCAAAAGTGAAGTTAAGAAAGTAACTATTACTTGTAGTTACTGTAAGAACTTTGGGCATCATATAAATGAATGTCGAAAAAGGGAGTATAATAATAATAAAAAAAACAATACTAATTCCCCTTCGACTGTAAATAAACATTCGGAAAACCGTTCAGAGGCCGAAACCAGTGGCAGGCTTCGGACCCAAACCTAATATCTTCTCGCCACATCTTTCATATAAACTTAAATAATAAAATTTGTAGAGTAGATTCTATAAAAATTTCATCCGAAACTTTGCTAAATCCTCAACCTTCGAAATTTCTCATTGATGGTGGCAGTGAAATTAGTCTGATTAAAATAGATAAATTAAAACCAGGACTACCCATTGACTCAAACATAATTCATTCATTATCTGGTATTACTGATTCCGTGATTCGTACTAAGGGTGTTATATACTTACGCACAAATTTACCCAAAAATATTACTATTTTTATCCCTTTCACGTTGTAGATAAAAACTTCCCTATAAGCACTGACGGAATCATAGGTAACAATTTTCTAGGTGATCATAAAGCTCAAATCGACTATAGGACTAAAATGCTCACATTCTCTTTTCAAAAATTCATTATCGAATATGATTTTATCCCTTCAAATTTAGTCACTAATCCCACCAAGATCCGAAGTCGTAGCCCCTGTTCTTAAAGAACTTAATGTGGACAGTATATGTCTCTCCCAACAGTTTCGCAATGGATTATATATTGGCAATAGTATTACTCCTGCCAATAGTTCTATCTCTTACATATCTGTCGTTAATTCTTCAGAATCTCCTATTGAATTTAATACCGAAGACCTTATATTCGATGAAGTCTCCAACTACAACATTTGACGAATTAAAAATTATCTTGAATCATATGATAGAATCCAAGCTATAAAAGACCTAGTGGTGACAGATCACATGTCGAAGAACGAAAAAGAATCGATATTAAATCTGTGTATCTTGTATAGCGAACTCTTCTATCTAAAAGGAGACAAATTAACTCATACCTCTTCTGTGCAACATCCAATCCTAACCCGTGATGCTTCACCTACATATATTAAACCCTACAGGTTACCGGAAGCTCAAAGACAAGAGGTTGACAAACAAATCCATGAGATGATGGACGATAACATAATCCAACCATCAAATAGTCCGTGGAATTTCCCTCTTATCGTTGTTCCAAAAAAAACTGATAGGGACTCGCTGGATATTATCGCCGTTTCATAAAAGATTTTGCAAAAATCTCCAAACCTCTTACTAATATTTTACGCAAGGGTGTTCGTTTTGACTGGACTTCTCTTTGTTCAAATTCCTTTCATGGATTAAAAGAAAAACTAATAAATCCACCCCTTCTTCAATATCCTGATTTCACTAAAAATTTTATCTTAACAACAGATGCTAGTGATGTTGCAATTGGAAGCGTCCTTTCCCAAGGTGAAATTGGTAATGACCTTCCTATCTTGTATGCATCAAAAACTCTCAATAAAAGTGAAAATAATTATTCTACTACAGATATGGAACTTTTGGCTATCGTTTGGTCAGTTAAACATTTCCGACCATATCTGTATGGAAGAAAATTTCAACTTTACACTGATCATAAACCTCTAGTTTATATCCATAATTGTAAAGATACAAATTCTTGAATGATGAGATATCGTTTACAGCTCGAAGAGTTTGAATATGAAATCATTCACAAAAAAGGTGAACAAAATACAAATGCTGATTACCTAAGCAGAATTGCAAAAATGACTCTTCGTTCAGATACAAAATCTCCTTCTACTTCTTCTCGAAATTCATCTTCTGAATCATATCCAAAGTCGTCTTCTATCTCAGCTACTACATCGTCAATAACTAATTTTTGTTCTACACCTTCAAAAACAAATCCTTGTACTACATCGTCGAATACTAACTCTTGTTCTACATCTTCAAATACAAATCCTTGTACTACATCGTCTAGTACTAACCCTTGTTCTACATCTCCAATTCCTAAATCTAGTTCTCATCCTATATCTTCAAATAATAGTTCTAATTCTTGCTCTACTACTTTGAATACAAACCCTAGTCCTTCATATTCAGACATGAATTCTAATTCTTCTTCTAACCCTTTAACAAGACGAGATCTACCTCAAAATGAAATTAAAACTACTCAAAGAATTTCATTTAAATCCTATCGGAGGACACTGCGGTCGTACTTTTAAACGCATACGACTTTATCATAAGTGGAAAAATATGTTCCAGGATATAAAATCTTTATAAAAAATTGCGAACTCTGTCAAAAGAACAAAATTACTAAGTACACAATGGAACCAATGGTCATTACTTCTACTGCTAAGGAACCCTTTGAGAAAATTTCTATCGACATCGTTGGTCCATATCCTATCACTAACAATAATAACAAATATCTTTTAACCTTCATTGACGACCTTACAAAATATACTGATGCAATACCTTTACCAAATCAAGAGGTTAATACAATCGCAGAAGCATTTGTCAAAGAAATAATATTTCGTTATGGCACACCCAAATACGTTTTGTCAGATCAAGGACAAAATTTTCTTAGCGACATATTTAAAAACGTATGTAAGCTTCTCAGAATAACTAAACTACAAACCACTGCATACCGACCACAGTCAAATGGATCTTGCGAACGAAGCCACAGAAACTTTGTAGAATATTTGCGTTGTTTTATCAATAAATCTCAAGATGATTGGGATAATTGGATAAAATATGCCGTTTTCGTCCATAACACGACCCCGAACACTTCAACGTCATTTATCCCGTTCGAACTCATGTATGGTAGACAGGTTGAACTTCCTTCTAGCGTAACAAAAAATCCAGAAATTTGTTACAATTACGACCTTTATGCCAATGAACTTAAATCAAGAGTTCAACACTGCCATCAGATAGCAAGAGACAATCTCATCAAGAGTAAAGAATTCTCAAAACAGCAATACGATAAGAAACTAAACCCTGTTGATTTTCAAATAGGAAACCTAGTTTTACTCAAAAATGAAAGCAATCCCAAAAATACAAATAAAAAATTACTTCCCCTTTGGTCAGGACCATACGAAATCATATCTACGTCAGGAGTAAACTCAAACATTAAAATAAAGAACAAAATAACAAAAGTTCATAACAACAGACTAAAAATTTATTCAACTTAACTAATTTACCCCAACTTCAATATTTTTTCCAGAAATGGATAAACTACTAATCCTCATCTTTATAAGCAACATGGTTTTAACCTCCCAAATGGCTATAAACACCGAAACCCAACTACACAAAATCATCGATCTACATAACAAATCAGGACTATACTACGAAAACGTTGGTAACCTAAAATTATTTTCTAATCAATGGAATTTAGTCATATACACTAATCTCACTGAGTTAGACTCACAATATAAATCTCTTTTACTGACCTATGAAAAAATTTTATCTACATGCCAAAAACTTCTTTCCTCTAACGAATACCTAAGTCAATGCGAATCCCTTCCTACCCTAACTTCCATTTTACTAGATCGAAAAAAATCCCAAGATATAATTATTAATAAGTACCTAGGAACTACTATTAAACCGAGGATACAAAAGAGAGGACTAATAAATGCTATTGGCTCTATTTCAAAGCAACTATTTGGCACCCTCGACGACGAAGATGCCAAAATCTTTTCACAACATATCGATAAACTTAAGCACAAGATTATGCATCCCATTAACACGATAAACAAATTTCCATATCAAAAAACATTATCCATCAATTAAACCGTTCAAACGACCAAAGTATTTAAATAGAAGACAAAATTAAAGAAAACGATAAAATCATTAATCAGATAAGCAAAAACACAAATAATAACAACATAATAAATAAATCCTTTCTTCAACTAAACGAACTTTTCACGATGTTCAACTCCTTATCAGAATACTTATTATTCAACCAAAGATCACCTCCTTGATGCTATTTACTCCGCAGCCCATGGAAAACTTCATCCATACCTTATTGATCCTTCTAAGCTCACTGAGGAAATTAAAAAGATACAATTACTTCTTCCAGAAGAAAATCGCCTACCACTACCTTTACAAGAAAAATATATAGATACACTTTTCAATCTCTTAGAAACTCATGTTTACTACATTGACAACCATATTAATTTTGTATTAAAGATTCCTTTAACTTCTTCTAAAAACTATAACATTTATAAAATGACTAGCATACCAAATCTCCTTGAAAACAAAATCTATACAATCATAATCCCCGAAAAACCTTTTCATGTAGTAGACTCAGAAAAACAATCATATTTTCTCTTTGATAAATATGACTTGGATAAATGCCAAAGAACAATAAAAAATAACTATCTTTGCGAACGAAACGCACCAATTCTTTTCACACATTCTAGTAGCGCTTGCGAATTGAATTTACTTTCAATTTTACCAAGTGAAATCAAAAAATTGCAATATTCAGTTAATACAAATATACCACCCAATTTGTCTGCAGTTAGCTGACACTAACTCTTGGATTTTTGTTTCTCCAAATCCAGAAAATCTTATGATTAAATGCAAAAACTTTAACTCCCACATACAAATGAATGCAACTGGTATTCTTAAAATCCAACAAAACTGCGTAGCAAATACAAAATACCAATCCTTAAACTCTAAAACAAACTTCGAGACAAAAACCAATCTGAACTTTATTTCACCAAATCCAAATCTTCCCTTAAATATAACACCGCCACAATTTGAGAAAATTCCTAACTACGCGACAAAGTCCTTTATACATGATCAAATTGATGAACTTAATTCTATAAAAATCACGGTTCATATATTCTAAAGTCGATCAAGAAAATAAAAATATGGTAGTCGTGTTCCTTCTTGCAATGTTCTCCGCCATACTTATGGTTATAATCATATTACTCGTGCGATATAAAAATAAAACCTTCGTAAACACAAACAAAATATCAAATTGCTTACCATTAACAGAAAGTAAAAGCTGAAAATAAAACTGAACTTACTAAATAACTTAACTTAGTAAATAAGTACGTACGCCTTTGATTGATGTAAAAAAAATAAGTGTATAAGTAAAGACAGAAAATAAAACTGAACTTAATAAATAACTTAACTTAGTAAATAAGTACGTACGCCTTTGATTGATGTTAAAAAATAATAGTGTATAAGTAAAGACAGAAAATAAAACTGAACTTAATAAATAACTTAACTTAGTAAATAAATACGTACGCCTTTTATTGAACACTTTTTTTTTTTTTTTATATACCACGCGCGCAAAAGGGGTTATGGCTACCCTTAAAATGTTTTTAACACAGCACGAGCGATTAGGTAAGTAGGAGAGGATTTAGAAGGAGATACCGATGCACATTGGTTTTGAACGTTTGCACATCGAAATGGGAGGGGAAAGTCGAGTCAGGTAAAGCATTCCACATTCGTGTGGTGCGACTGAAGAAAGAATCTCTGTACATTACAGTACGTCCGAAGATGGGCTCGAGGGTGAACTGATGGGCATTCCTAGAAGCGCGAGTATTACGGTTGAATTTTTTAAGGGGGGGAATGTAACTGGCTATTTCACTAGAACACTGATAATAATAATAGCGATAAAATAGAGAAAGACACGAAACATTACGGCGGTGTTCGAGAGATGTAATTGATTCTGTTATAGATCTTTCGCCTATCATTTTTAAAGCTCTCTTTTGCATTCTGTCCAACAAACTCAAGTAAGTTTTTGGAGCTCCTGCCCAAACATGAGAATTGTACTCAAGTTTTGGACGAATAAAGGCTTTGTAGATCACAACCAGATCAGAAGGCGAAAAAAACTTCTTGCATCTACGGAGAAAACCTAAACACTTAGCAGCGTTTTTGGCGACATCAAATATCCCAGTAGGAAATCTCGACGTCGATGAAATTTTTTGGTGAATTCATGAATGGATTCACCGACTGTTTCCATCGCGGAACGGTATGTAATGATTTCATAAAAAAAAAGGTTATGCATTTTTTCATCAGTTAACTAAATTCAAATGAATTGAATGCTTACAACTCACTAAAATTTCAGTTACAAAATCATAAACGGTGATTCCACTGATGAAGAGTAATGCATAGGATCATGACTTCGTAAATGATGTTTGGTTCTCTGCTTTGGTTGTTCTGCCTTCTTGCCGAGAAAGAAAAAATACAAACAAAAAGCCTTTTCTCTACTTGCCATGACGATTTCAAAGATGGGAAAAAAAATACACGAGTTTTTGAACCAAATAGAGAAATATTCTTCTTTACATAATGTTTCGTAATAAAATAATAATAATTAATAAAACAAATAATTACTGCCTTTTCTCTACCTATTCGAAGTAGGTACGTTAATATGATAATTAGTTCCTGAGTGATAATCGAAATTGGGTTCTATGCATTGTTGTGGTTTTTTTTTTTTTTCTTAAACAAAAAAAAAACATACCCATTGCCTATTTTGTACCTAACCCGAGAAATGCGAACATTTCAGGGGTGGATGGTAATGTACAGTCATGCACATGCTTATGACAAGAGTTCGTGGGTTTTTTTTAGAGAAAGAGAAAAAAAATTAAACCAGAATTTCCAGTTTTTTTTCGCGATCATTAAATAGCCTTTTGTTCTAGAAATTGTGTGTCATTTCAAGTTCATTGTCTTTTTTGTACCTACCCCGAGAAATGCAAGGATTTCAGGGGTGGATGGGAATGTACAGAGTCATACTTATGACAAGAGTTGGCGTTTTTTTTTTAGAGAAAGAGAGAAAAAACATATAAACCAGAAATTCCCGTTTTTTTTTAGCGATCATTAAATAATAACCCTTTTGTTCTAGAAATTTGTTGTCATTTAGAGTTCATTGTCTTAAGTGAAAGCAAGTGTAATTAAATACGTATTGAGTGAAAAAGAGTTAACAAAAAAGTTTATATGCCATCAGTTCAGCTTTACAAAAAAGCTGTCCAGCAAGGTCTGAAAAGGATTAAGAACCTTTTAGCGATCATTAAATAATAACCCTTTTGTTCTAGAAATTTGTTGTCATTTCAAGTTCATTGTCTTAAGTGAAAGCAAGTGTAATTAAATACGTATTGAGTGAAAAAGAGTAAACAAATAAGTTTATATGCCATCAGTTCAGCTTTACAAAAAAGCTGTCCAGCAAGGTCTGAAAAGGATTAAGAACCTGCATTATAAAAAGATATGCCAACAAAAGAAAGAAGTAGCGACAGTATCAACAAAAGAAAAGCAAATCGAGGACCTATTCATGCAGACTTCAGCATTTTGAATTTTTTTTTTATTACATATCTTAATGTAAACATCTATGCGTTTATTTATTTTTTTTTTATATTATTTTTGTTTTCTTTGTTTAAATTATCTTAATGTATTTTATTAGACATGTTTTTCCTGAAGTATCGTTTTTCATTTTTTTTTTCATAATAAATGTTTTATTAAGTTATCTACATACATATAACTTGTTACACGAGAGCAGTTTTTTTTTATTTTGTTCAAAGGGAGAAGATATATACATACATACATTACTGATGGTTATAATTTTATTATATAATGAACTTTCACATATTATTCATTATAAATCATGCAGTGATGTATAACCCAGTTTCTTTCCATTATATTTGTCATCCAATATAATTCATTTGCGAATGGCATTTTTGATTCATGGTATTTTTCACCCTCTGAATAAGCAACTCTTGCTTACCTAGTGATTTCATAATTGAACGTCATGGTATTTTTCAGCATATATAACTCATATATGAATTAACGAGTTACATTTACAAAGTGAATTAATGGGTGAGCATTCATGTCATTTTTCGCTCGGTGAATAAGCAACTCTAAGCTATCGAGTGATTTCACAGCTTAAAGTTCATGCTATTTTTCATCACATATAATTGCTTATGAATAAACTAGTTACCCCTACTTCGTGATTTCACTGGTAAATATTCACCTACAAAATCACTAGGTGACCGGCCTATGACAGCCCCATGTTAAATTCACCGCTGTTTTCATGCCAAAAGTCATGGGTTGTAGCTTCCACTCACCGATGAAAAAGCTGCTGATTCCGACATGAATTTTTTGAAATTTCCTACTGGGATGTGGTCATTCCACAAAAGGTGGTCTGTGACAAACATACCGAGAACTGAGAGCTGTTCGGTTTCCTCGATGCAACTGCCGCCCATGGATAGCGGCATTGGGGGTGGGTTTCGCTTTAACGACAGGAGACAACATTGAGTTATAGAAGCATTAAATTCTACGCGGTTTTTGATTCCCCATTGGACAATGCTGTCGAGATCAGAATTTAGTGAGCTTATCATACGCTGCCGGATGAGAATCTGTAAACGAATATGACAAACTGAGGGTACTATCGTCAGCAAAACAGTTTAATAGATTAGAATTTTCAGACAAAAGATAATTTATGAATACAAGGAAGAGAGTCGGAGACAAAACGAAGCCCTGGGGCACACCAGCATTTATTTTGTGGATTTCAGACTTGAAACCGTCCAATACGACTTGTATTGAACGGTCCGAAAGGTAATTTCTAATCCAACGAAGAAGAGGTTCATCGAAACCAAATGCGCGCATTTTCGATAAGAGAGCTCGGTGCCAAACTCTATCAAACGCTTTTGAAATATCAAGTGCAATAATCTTACTTTCTCCAAAACGATGTAAAGATTTGTTCCACTGTTCGGTGAGATATACCATCAGATCACCAGTGGACCTATTGCTACGAAAGCCGTACTGCCGGTCATTAAGAAGCTTTCGTTCCTGGAGATATTTCTTGAGCTGGAAATTAATCAGCGTTTTCATGACCTTGGAAAGAAGGGACGTAAGTGCAATTGGTCGATAGTTAGAGGGTGAAGAAGATACGCCTTTTTTAGGGACAGGCTGGACAAATGCTGTTTTCCATCTACTCGGATAGAGACCAGTAGAGTAGGACAGATGGAAAAGCTTACGCAGTGATTTTGCCAGCGTTGAAGAACACCTCTTCAGAACAATGGGAGGGATACCATGCTGGCCAGCGGATTTGTGTACATCGAGATCCTTTAGAACTCTAGCAACTGCACGAGTGCGAAAGAAGATTTGTCCCATAAAATCATTTACGCTCTCAAGTACAGGAGGAGTCATAACACTTTCTGGCAGCGTCGAATTAACAGCAAACTGTGCTGCAAGCAAATTGGCTTTATCTTGCGAGCTGACAAAAGGAGTATCATTGAAGACGAGCGTTGGAACCGAGGACGAGGTGGTTATTTCGTATGTTTTTTACAAATGACCAAAAATTTTTACTAACTTTGGGACATTGTAGTATTTTTTGCCTTAATTTTTGATCATGTAAAAATTTGGTTCTTCGAATATGAACGTTACAGGTCTTTCTAGCTTGTTGAAACTTTTTCCGGTTTTCCTCAGTAGGGTTGGCTTTATAACATCGGAAGCTTACTTCTCTAACCCTAATAACCTCTTTACAGCTCGAATCAAACCATGAGTTTTCTTTTGGGTTTGATAGATTACACCCTATTCGGGATAAAATTTCTCATTCCACAAAGAATTAAGTTTGTAATCATATCTGCACTGGCGTCAACATCACTATCGAGGAAGCATAGTGACCAGTTAAAGCTCTTGAAGAAATTATTGAGACCGTCCCAGTTGGCTTTCTCGTATTGCCAAACGGTTCTCTTTGGGATTGTTTCTTTAACTGTGATTTGGTGGCACGAGAAATTCGCAGATATGACACAATGGTCTGATGAGCCTAGAGGAGATAATACACTAATAGTGTATTTATTTGGGTCAGAGGTAAGGAACAAGTCTAGAGTGTTGGCGATTTGACCTGCAACGTCAGGAATCCTAGTAGGCTCGTCAACAAGCTGAGTAAGGTGGTTTAACTCAGCAAAAATCTCGACATACCTTCCTTCAGGTGTTGTCTGACCAAAATAGCGTAGCCACGAAGAATTGTATACATTGAAATCGCCCGTAACGACGATTTCACTGTGCGGATAATGGGAAACAATTCTCAGGATTGAATCGGACAGCGCATCGAATTCGTTAGAAGTCGAATTACTACCCAAACTTGGGCTACGATAAATGAAACATGTATGTATGATGTGCTTATTCACGGTGAATTTTAACCACATGAAGTTAAAGTTTGTATTTAAACAAGGGCCATATTGTGGTTGAAGCTGATAAGCCACATCATTTCGTACATATATTGCGAGACCATGGTGTAGGAAAAATAAAGGCACTAAGCTATAACCAGGTAGGCTGAATTCGGAGTAATCAGAATTTTCACCTACCTGGGTTTCACTTTTTGCCAAGACTGCTGGCCTGTTTTTTACAGTATGAACGTACACAGCACAGAAATTCTTTCTCAGCCCCCGAATGTTGCTAATATCGACCCTAAATTCACCTACCATTACGAAAAAACAAACGTTAAAAACCAAATCAGACAGTTATCTATGCTGATATTGAGTTTGGGCCCCAATAAAACTTCACAATACAAAACACTACCAGTGTTATGCCTTAGTAGTATGTATTGATCCGCGCCTGGAAACCCAAAACCAATATCAGTAATTTGTCTGATTTACTTCGACTCAATCAATTACATATATTATATGAGATGAGCCACACATTGTAAGTAATGACTAAGCTGAAAGCAATGTGAATCATGAGGGAAGGAGAGATAAGGAAAATTTACCGCTTGCTGATTTTAATTTTGTGCAGCAGCATCAGCTTCATGGGCATGGTGCACTTTTGTTGTTGGTTCTGTACACAAGCACAAGCACTGGCACTGACACTGGCACTTTTTTTTAAATTTATTTATTCTTTTTCTATTGATTTTTTTTTTTTTAGACTATTGAATTTTTTTTTGTCCGTACGGTCGATTGGCGGGGATTTATTTATTATTATTTTGATATGGAGACAGGTTGGTTGTTTTTTTTTTTTTTTTTTTTTAATTTGTTTGTTGGGGTATTGGGTGCGGTAAATTTTTTAGCTCCCGACACGTCTGTTCGCGGTGGGATGCGAATCGGTATGTCTTAAAAGAAATAACACGAAAAATACAGGTAAAATCCCAACTGAGAATCGTGCTTCTCAGATAACAAAATATAGCACAACACTTCTTCTGTTGTTGTGTAAGACAATTGTTGTTCATTAAATATTTTAGTGGCTAAATCTATTTCGTTTTTTGACAATATGAAAGAGTTAATTGTTCCTTGTTTAGCCCAATTAATGGCATAGATTATGTTCTCTAATTCTCCTTTTACAATTTTAATTCTGTATTTAAGATTTGTAATGATTTCAAAATTGATTTTGTTATTATCTTTAAGTAAATTTTGGACTTCATTTTAAATTTTTGTAATGATATTAATTCGTTAATTGTATAACTCGTTAATGATAACTTGTTTATTATTATTTTCAAAACATCTGTAATTTTTTCTTTTATTGTTACAAAATCATCATGATCTGGATTGCCAGCAATCCATTCTCAACATTTGCCTATGAAATCTAAAGAGCGTTTACTTTTAGTTTTAAGGTTATGTGAAAAATTGCGGATTTGTTGAATTTCATGTGATAGTAATGGAAAAATGGTTTGGTTTTGGGTTGTTTCTAGATTAAGGATTGGTGATATGTCGGTAAGGAATTGATCGTACTGGTCAAGATTAATAACATGGATTAACTTAAAATGTCCGTTCTGTATCTTCGTCAGTCCTGTATGTAAAGAAACGATTTGTGAATTTGAAAAGTCCATGATTTGAATTTCAGCTTGGCAAATGTAAAAGGTACATCTGAAAAAAAAAATAATTTCTTATGTTACTTTTCTGGACTACTTTTCCAGATTCAGTTAATATTGTGGAGTTATTATTTTCTTTCACAATTTCTTGTCTATATCTACAAGTAAGTTTAGAGCCTATACGTTTGTTGTTTTTAACATAAATAACTTGGCCTATTTCATAATCTTTTATATGTTCTTCCTTTTTGTTGTGGTATGTAGTGTCTTTTCTTGTTTAGTTTTGAGTTTGTCTAGGTTGATTTGTCGTGGTTTTTCGAATTCCTCGGGGTTTAACCTAGATATTCGATAGAAGAATAGATCTATAGGTTTTTTGTTTGTGGTTGAGTGAATGGTAAAATTGTATTCGTTGGCGGCTCGTTCTAAAAGTTCTTCAAAGGTCCATCCGATTTTAAGCATCTCATTATTTCTGATAGAGTAGAGTGAAAACGTTCAACTTGTCCATTAACTTCGCTTTTATATGGTCTAGTTTTAAAAATTTTGCTCCGAAGATCGTCTTCTAACATTGAAGTTATTGAAGTCAAATTGAGAGCTTTTTCGTTGTCTATTACAACAACTTCGGGAATGCAGAAATAAAATAGTATGTCTCGTAAGGGTCGTGTTATGTCTTCGATTGATCTTGATGAAATTATTTTAGCCTGTGCGAATTTAGTAAACTTGTCTACTGCAGTAACAGTAAGCACAAGAAATTTTTCTGTGAAAAAAATGTCGATATGCAGTGTGTGTCCGGGATAGTTAGGAATTGGTGTCGGATTTAAATATGGCTTATTAGGATGCCTATCGTATTTATTTTCTTTACACGTTATACAGTGGTTAACTAGGATTTTGATTTTTGAAGCCATTTTGGGAAAATAGAAGTTCTCTTAAAGTTGAATTCGGTTTTCTTCGGCATTGCGATGAGCACGCCGGTGTACCTTTAGGATTTTCTCTTCTTGTTCGCTTTGGTTGGGTATGTCTTCAACGATTTTTTGTGTGAATCGGATGCGATAGTCTTTGAAATGTAAGGGATAGATTTCTTGTACACGTCCCATTGTCATTTCGTCTGTAAGAAGTCCGTTTATAGAATTTAGGTTTAGGTATCTTTTAAAAATATCGAGAATGTCATTTTGGGAATAGTCTGGTCGTGGTATGATATGTCTAGTGTAATTGTCGAAGGGGTTTTTGATTTGATAACTACTTTCGTTTCCTATTTTCAGTAGAAGCTGATTTCGGAAAATATTTACAGGGATTTCAACGGAGGGAATTAAATTTTGAGCTGAGCTGTCAGCACTATGCTCTGTCGGGGTCATTGAATTAATTTCTATTTTTGGAGGTCTAGAGAGGGAGTCTGCAACAACATTTTCTTTCCCTGGTTTGTATTTTAGCTCATAATTGTATTCCTCCAAAATGGCTTTCCATCTCTTCATTTTGGAGTTTGTATTTTTATTACTTAGAGCATAAGTAAGGGTTTGGTGATCCGTAAAGATGTTCACCTTTCGGGATCCGTATAGGAAATTTCTAAGAGAGTTAAGCGACCAAATTATTGCCAACATTTCTTTTTCGTTGGTGGCGTAATCTTCTTCTGATTTACTCAACGTTCTAGAAAGGAAGGTTATTGGCTTGTCGTCTTGGGAAAGGACTGCACCGATGGAGTAGTCGGAAGCGTCTGTTGTAGGTTGAAAACTTTTTTCAAAAACTGGGTACTGAAGTATGACTTCTGCAGAAACATGAGAATTTTTTAGCTTATTGAAGGCTTCAATGGCTTCGTGATTAAGTTGAATGAGTTTTTTCTTTGACATATTTTTGGACACATGTCCGTCTTCCCCTCTTAAAAGGGATGTCAGGTGTTTCACAAATTTTGCGTAATCTTGAATAAAGCGGCGATATTATCCCGACATTCCGAGGAAGGATCGAAGTTCTTTTAAGTTTTCAGGAATAGGGCGGTCGACTATAGCTTGAACTTTTTTTGGATTGGTTTTTGTGTCATCCCTGCTGATAACAAAACCTAAAAATTCAACTTCTTTTTTAAAGAACTCGCATTTGTCCAGTTGAATTTTCATATTCGCATTTTCTAACGTACTGAAAACTTTTTTCAGATTTTCAAAGTGTTCGCCTCCTTTTTTTTCGAAAATTACAATATCGTTAATATAGACGTAACAACATTTTCCTATCATGTCTCTTAGAATGTCATCTAAAGCTCTCTGAAAAATAGATGGAGAATTTTTCAGACCAAAGGAGGAGTCGAGTGAATTCAAACTTCCCGCTGTTCACTGAAAAGGCTGTTTTTTCTATATCAGATTCTTTTACTGGGATTGGGTGGAAACCACTTTTTAAGTCCACTATAGAAAACCATTGGTTTTTACTAAGGTTTGCAAGAATTTCATACATTTCTGGAATGGGGTATTTGTCGGCTATGGTTAATGCGTTTAGCTTACGGTAATCAATTACCATTCGAAATTTCTTTTGTCCTGAGGCATCCATTTTGTTGGGGACTACTCAAACTGGAGAATTATAAGGTGATTTTGGGACTTGGGAGGATGAAGAATTTTAATTTATAGGTTTGGGAGCCAAAAAGCTGAATAAGTGAGTGGTGTGTTATTTGTATGCTACCTCCAACAGAGTTAGCATAGAAAGGTTTTTCATTGGGAATGGGATTTTTTATATGACGGGGTTGAACATAATTTTTATTCGAGCCAGTGTCGATAAGGAATTTCAGAGTCTCTCCGCTTCTGGAAATATATTGGAAAAAAGGAAGCGAAGAGGACTTTAGTCTAAAAAATAAATGTCGTCTAGTTCATCTGGTTGGTCTAGATTATTGTTATCCTCTTGCTCGATATATTCCTCTAGCGATTCGTCGTAGTTTTGGTCTTCGTTAGCGATTTCTGCTTCATACTCCTCTAAAGATTTTGATTTTTCATCATTATCTGCTTGAGTATGATAGACTCGTTGTGCCTTTTGTGGTTGATGAGTTTGCTGTGAATGTTGACGTTTTTGACTAAATTGTTAATTCCTTGGTCTATTTTGGTAGTTTACTTTTTCAGTTCTAAGAGATTGATCAATGGACATCGGTTTCGGTGGAAGGGGCCGTTGGTTTGCTGGAGTTCTTTGTTGCTGTTGATATCTGGGTTGATATTGTACTTCCATTTTCATAAGAGAGCTTGGTGCCAAACTCTATCAAACGCTTTTGAAATATCAAGTGCAATAATCTTACTTTCTCCAAAACGATGTAAAGATTTGTTCCACTGTTCGGTGAGATATACCATCAGATCACCAGTGGACCTATTGCTACGAAAGCCGTACTGCCGGTCATTAAGAAGCTTTCGTTCCTGGAGATATTTCTTGAGCTGGAAATTAATCAGCGTTTCCATGACCTTGGAAAGAAGGGACGTAAGTGCAATTGGTCGATAGTTAGAGGGTGAAGAAGATACGCCTTTTTTAGGGACAGGCTGGACAAATGCTGTTTTTCATCTACTCGGATAGAGACCAGTAGAGTAGGACAGATGGAAGAGCTTACGCAGTGGTTTTGCCAGCGTTGAAGAACACCTCTTCAAAACAATGGGAGGGATACCATGCGGGCCAGCGGATTTGTGTACATCGAGATCCTTTAGAACTCTAGCAACTGCACGAGTGCGAAAGAAGATTTGTCCCATAAAATCATTTACGCTCTTAAGTACAGGAGGAGTCATAACACTTTCTGGCAGCGTCGAATTAACAGCAAACTGTGCTGCAAGCAAATTGGCTTTATCTTGCGAGCTGACAAAAGGAGTATCATTGAAGACGAGCGTTGGAACCGAGGACGAGGTGGTATTTCGTATGTTTTTTACAAATGACCAAAAATTTTTACTACCTTTGGGACATTGTAGTATTTTTTGCCGTAATTTTTGATCATGTAAAAATTTGGTTCTTCGAATATGAACGTTACAGGTCTTTCTAGCTTGTTGAAACTTTTTCCGGTTTTCCTCAGTAGGGTTGGCTTTATAACATCGGAAGCTTACTTCTCTAACCCTAATAACCTCTTTACAGCTCGAATCAAACCATGAGTTTTCTTTTGGGTTTGATAGATTACACCCTATTCGGGATAAAATTTCTCATTCCACAAAGAATTAAGTTTGTAATCATATCTGCACTGGCGTCAACATCACTATCGAGGAAGCATAGTGACCAGTTAAAGCTCTTGAAGAAATTATTGAGACCGTCCCAGTTGGCTTTCTCGTATTGCCAAACGGTTCTCTTTGGGATTTTTTCTTTAACTGTGATTTGGTGGCACGAGGAATTCGCAGATATGACACAATGGTCTGATGAGCCTAGAGGAGATAATACACTAATAGTGTATTTATTTTGGTCAGAGGTAAGGAACAAGTCTAGAGTGTTGGCGATTTGACCTGCAACGTCAGGAATCCGAGTAGGCTCGTCAACAAGCTGAGTAAGGTGGTTTAACTCAGCAAAAATCTCGACATACCTTCCTTCAGGTGTTGTCTGACCAAAATAGCGTAGCCACGAAGAATTGTATACATTGAAATCGCCCGTAACGACGATTTCACTGTGCGGATAATGGGAAACAATTCTCAGGATTGAATCGGACAGCGCATCGAATTCGTTAGAAGTCGAATTACTACCCAAACTTGGGCTACGATAAATGAAACATGTATGTATGATGTGCTTATTCACGGTGAATTTTAACCACATGAATTTAAAGTTTGTATTTAAACAAGGGCCATATTGTGGTTGAAGCTGATAAGCCACATCATTTCGTACATATATTGCGAGACCATGGTGTAGGAAAAATAAAGGCACTAAGCTATAACCAGGTAGGCTGAATTCGGAGTAATCAGAATTTTCACCTACCTGGGTTTCACTTTGTGCCAAGACTGCTGGCCTGTTTTTTACAGTATGAACGTACACAGCACAGAAATTCTTTCTCAGCCCCCGAATGTTGCTAATATCGACCCTAAATTCACCTACCATTACGAAAAAACAAACGTTAAAAACCAAATCAGACAGTTATCTATGCTGATATTGAGTTTGGGCCCCAATAAAACTTCACAATACAAAACACTACCAGTGTTATGCCTTAGTAGTATGTATTGATCCGCGCCTGGAAACCCAAAACCAATATCAGTAATTTGTCTGATTTACTTCGACTTAATCAATTACATATATTATATGAGATGAGCCACACATTGTAAGTAATGACTAAGCTGAAAGCAATGTGAATCATGAGGGAAGGAGAGATAAGGAAAATTTACCGCTTGCTGATTTTAATTTTGTGCAGCAGCATCAGCTTCATGGGCATGGTGCACTTTTGTTGTTGGTTCTGTACACAAGCACAAGCACGGGCACTGACACTGGCACTTTTTTTTTAATTTATTTATTCTTTTTCTATTGATTTTTTTTTTTTTTAGACTATTGAATTTTTTTTTGTCCGTACGGTCGATTGGCGGGGATTTATTTATTATTATTTTGATATGGAGACAGGTTGGTTGTTTTTTTTTTTTTTTTTAATTTGTTTGTTGGGGTATTGGGTGCGGTAAATTTTTTAGCTCCCGACACGTCTGTTCGCGGTGGGATGCGAATCGGTATGTCTTAAAAGAAATAACACGAAAAATACAGGTAAAATCCCAACTGAGAATCGTGCTTCTCAGATAACAAAATATAGCACAACACTTCTTCTGTTGTTGTGTAAGACAATTGTTGTTCATTAAATATTTTAGTGGCTAAATCTATTTCGTTTTTTGACACTATGAAAGAGTTAATTGTTCCTTGTTTAGCCCAATTAATGGCATAGATTATGTTCTCTAATTCTCCTTTTACAATTTTAATTCTGTATTTAAGATTTGTAATGATTTCAAAATTGATTTTGTTATTATCTTTAAGTAAATTTTGGACTTCATTTTAAATTTTTGTAATGATATTAATTCGTTAATTGTATAACTCGTTAATGATAACTTGTTTATTATTATTTTCAAAACATCTGTAATTTTTTCTTTTATTGTTACAAAATCATCATGATCTGGATTGCCAGCAATCCATTCTCAACCTTTGCCTATGAAATCTAAAGAGCGTTTACTTTTAGTTTTAAGGTTATGTGAAAAATTGCGGATTTGTTGAATTTCATGTGATAGTAATGGAAAAATGGTTTGGTTTTGGGTTGTTTCTAGATTAAGGATTGGTGATATGTCGGTAAGGAATTGATCGTACTGGTCAAGATTAATAACATGGATTAACTTAAAATGTCCGTTCTGTATCTTCGTCAGTCCTGTATGTAAAGAAACGATTTGTGAATTTGAAAAGTCCATGATTTGAATTTCAGCTTGGCAAATGTAAAAGGTATATCTGAAAAAAAAAAATAATTTCTTATGTTACTTTTCTGGGTTACTTTTCCAGATTCAGTTAATATTGTGGAGTTATTATTTTCTTTCACAATTTCTTGTCTATATCTACAAGTAAGTTTAGAGCCTATACGTTTGTTGTTTTTAACATAAATAACTTGGCCTATTTCATAATCTTTTATATGTTCTTCCTTTTTGTTGTGGTATGTAGTGTCTTTTTCTTGTTTAGTTTTGAGTTTGTCTAGGTTGATTTGTCGTGGTTTTTCGAATTCCTCGGGGTTTAACCTAGGTATTCGATAGTAGAATAGTTCTATAGGTTTTTTGTTTGTGGTTGAGTGAATGGTAAAATTGTATTCGTTGGCGGCTCGTTCTAAAAGTTCTTCAAAGAGCCGTGAAGGTCCATCCGATTTTAAGCATCTCATTATTTCTGATAGAGTAGAGTGAAAACGTTCAACTTGTCCATTAACTTCGCTTTTATATGGTCTAGTTTTAAAAATTTTGCTCCGAAGATCGTCTTCTAACATTGAAGTTATTGAAGTCGAATTGAGAGCTTTTTCGTTGTCTATTACAACAACTTCGGGAATGCAGAAATAAAATAGTATGTCTCGTAAGGGTCGTGTTATGTCTTCGATTGATCTTGATGAAATTATTTTAGCCTGTGCGAATTTAGTAAACTTGTCTACTGCAGTAACAGTAAGCACAAGAAATTTTTCTGTGAAAAAAATGTCGATATGCAGTGTGTGTCCGGGATAGTTAGGAATTGGTGTCGGATTTAAATATGGCTTATTAGGATGCCTATCGTATTTATTTTCTTTACACGTTATACAGTGGTTAACTAGGATTTTGATTTTTGAAGCCATTTTGGAAAAATAGAAGTTCTCTTAAAGTTGAATTCGGTTTTCTTCGGCATTGCGATGAGCACGCCGGTGTACCTTTAGGATTTTCTCTTCTTGTTCGCTTTGGTTGGGTATGTCTTCAACGATTTTTTGTGTGAATCGGATGCGATAGTCTTTGAAATGTAAGGGATAGATTTCTTGTACACGTCCCATTGTCATTTCGTCTGTAAGAAGTCCGTTTATAGTATTTAGGTTTAGGTATCTTTTAAAAATATCGATGATGTCATTTTGGGAATAGTCTGGTCGTGGTATGATATGTCTAGTGTAATTGTCGAAGGGGTTTTTGATTTGATAACTACTTTCGTTTCCTATTTTCAGTAGAAGCTGATATCGGAAAATATTTACAGGGATTTCAACGGAGGGAATTAAATTTTGAGCTGAGCTGTCAGCACTATGCTCTGTCGGGGTCATTGAATTAATTTCTATTTTTGGAGGTCTAGAGAGGGAGTCTGCAACAACATTTTCTTTCCCTGGATTGTATTTTAGCTCATAATTGTATTCCTCCAAAATGGCTTTCCATCTCTTCATTTTGGAGTTTGTATTTTTATTACTTAGAGCATAAGTAAGGGTTTGGTGATCCGTAAAGATGTTCACCTTTCGGGATCCGTATAGGAAATTTCTAAGAGAGTTAAGCGACCAAATTATTGCCAACATTTCTTTTTCGTTGGTGGCGTAATCTTCTTCTGATTTACTCAACGTTCTAGAAAGGAAGGTTATTGGCTTGTCGTCTTGGGAAAGGACTGCACCGATGGAGTAGTCGGAAGCGTCTGTTGTAGGTTGAAAACTTTTTTCAAAAACTGGGTACTGAAGTATGACTTTTGCAGAAACAAGAGAATTTTTTAGCTTATTGAAGGCTTCAATGGCTTCGTGATTAAGTTGAATGAGTTTTTTCTTTGACATATTTTTGGACACATGTCCGTCTTCCCCTCTTAAAAGGGATGTCAGGTGTTTCACAAATTTTGCGTAATCTTGAATAAAGCGGCGATAATATCCCGACATTCCGAGGAAGGATCGAAGTTCTTTTAAGTTTTCAGGAATAGGGCGGTCGACTATAGCTTGAACTTTTTTTGGATTGGTTTTTGTGTCATCCCTGCTGATAACAAAACCTAAAAATTCAACTTCTTTTTTAAAGAACTCGCATTTGTCCAGTTGAATTTTCATATTCGCATTTTCTAACGTACTGAAAACTTTTTTCAGATTTTCAAAGTGTTCGCCTCCTTTTTTTTCGAAAATTACAATATCGTTAATATAGACGTAACAACATTTTCCTATCATGTCTCTTAGAATGTCATCTAAAGCTCTCTGAAAAATAGATGGAGAATTTTTCAGACCAAAGGAGGAGTCGAGGGAATTCAAACTTCCCGCTGTTCACTGAAAAGGCTGTTTTTTCTATATCAGATTCTTTTACTGGGATTAGGTGGAAACCACTTTTTAAGTCCACTATAGAAAACCATTGGTTTTTACTAAGGTTTGCAAGAATTTCATACATTTCTGGAATGGGGTATTTGTCGGCTATGGTTAATGCGTTTAGCTTACGGTAATCAATTACCATTCGAAATTTCTTTTGTCCTGAGGCATCCATTTTGTTGGGGACTACTCAAACTGGAGAATTATAAGGTGATTTTGGGACTTGGGAGGATGAAGAATTTTAATTTATCGGTTTGGGAGCCAAAAAGCTGAATAAGTGAGTGGTGTGTTATTTGTATGCTACCTCCAACAGAGTTAGCATAGAAAGGTTTTTCATTGGGAATGGGATTTTTTATATGACGGGGTTGAACATAATTTTTATTCGAGCCAGTGTCGATAAGGAATTTCAGAGTCTCTCCGCTTCTGGAAATATATTGGAAAAAAGGAAGCGAAGAGGACTTTAGTCTAAAAAATAAATGTCGTCTAGTTCATCTGGTTGGTCTAGATTATTGTTATCCTCTTGCTCGATATATTCCTCTAGCGATTCGTCGTAGTTTTGGTCTTCGTTAGCGATTTCTGCTTCATACTCCTCTAAAGATTTTGATTTTTCATCATTATCTGCTTGAGTATGATAGACTCGTTGTGCCTTTTGTGGTTGATGAGTTTGCTGTGAATGTTGACGTTTTTGACTAAATTGTTAATTCCTTGGTCTATTTTGGTAGTTTACTTTTTCAGTTCTAAGAGATTGATCAATGGACATCGGTTTCGGTGGAAGGGGCCGTTGGTTTGCTGGAGTTCTTTGTTGCTGTTGATATCTGGGTTGATATTGTACTTCCATTTTCATAAGAGAGCTTGGTGCCAAACTCTATCAAACGCTTTTGAAATATCAAGTGCAATAATCTTACTTTCTCCAAAACGATGTAAAGATTTGTTCCACTGTTCGGTGAGATATACCATCAGATCACCAGTGGACCTATTGCTACGAAAGCCGTACTGCCGGTCATTAAGAAGCTTTCGTTCCTGGAGATATTTCTTGAGCTGGAAATTAATCAGCGTTTCCATGACCTTGGAAAGAAGGGACGTAAGTGCAATTGGTCGATAGTTAGAGGGTGAAGAAGATACGCCTTTTTTAGGGACAGGCTGGACAAATGCTGTTTTCCATCTACTCGGATAGAGACCAGTAGAGTAGGACAGATGGAAAAGCTTACGCAGTGGTTTTGCCAGCGTTGAAGAACACCTCTTCAGAACAATGGGAGGGATACCATGCGGGCCAGCGGATTTGTGTACATCGAGATCCTTTAGAATTCTAGCAACTGCACGAGTGCGAAAGAAGATTTGTCCCATAAAATCATTTACGCTCTCAAGTACAGGAGGAGTCATAACACTTTCTGGCAGCGTCGAATTAACAGCAAACTGTGCTGCAAGCAAATTGGCTTTATCTTGCGAGCTGACAAAAGGAGTATCATTGAAGACGAGCGTTGGAACCGAGGACGAGGTGGTATTTCGTATGTTTTTTACAAATGACCAAAAATTTTTACTACCTTTGGGACATTGTAGTATTTTTTGCCGTAATTTTTGATCATGTAAAAATTTGGTTCTTCGAATATGAACGTTACAGGTCTTTCTAGCTTGTTGAAACTTTTTCCGGTTTTCCTCAGTAGGGTTGGCTTTATAACATCGGAAGCTTACTTCTCTAACCCTAATAACCTCTTTACAGCTCGAATCAAACCATGAGTTTTCTTTTGGGTTTGATAGATTACACCCTATTCGGGATAAAATTTCTCATTCCACAAAGAATTAAGTTTGTAATCATATCTGCACTGGCGTCAACATTACTATCGAGGAAGCATAGTGACCAGTTAAAGCTCTTGAAGAAATTATTGAGACCGTCCCAGTTGGCTTTCTCGTATTGCCAAACGGTTCTCTTTGGGATTTTTTCTTTAACTGTGATTTGGTGGCACGAGAAATTCGCAGATATGACACAATGGTCTGATGAGCCTAGAGGAGATAATACACTAACAGTGTATTTATTTGGGTCAGAGGTAAGGAACAAGTCTAGAGTGTTGGCGATTTGACCTGCAACGTCAGGAATCCGAGTAGGCTCGTCAACAAGCTGAGTAAGGTGGTTTAACTCAGCAAAAATCTCGACATACCTTCCTTCAGGTGTTGTCTGACCAAAATAGCGTAGCCACGAAGAATTGTATACATTGAAATCGCCCGTAACGACGATTTCACTGTGCGGATAATGGGAAACAATTCTCAGGATTGAATCGGACAGCGCATCGAATTCGTTAGAAGTCGAATTACTACCCAAACTTGGGCTACGATAAATGAAACATGTATGTATGATGTGCTTATTCACGGTGAATTTTAACCACATGAATTTAAAGTTTGTATTTAAACAAGGGCCATATTGTGGTTGAAGCTGATAAGCCACATCATTTCGTACATATATTGCGAGACCATGGTGTAGGAAAAATAAAGGCACTAAGCTATAACCAGGTAGGCTGAATTCGGAGTAATCAGAATTTTCACCTACCTGGGTTTCACTTTGTGCCAAGACTGCTGGCCTGTTTTTTACAGTATGAACGTACACAGCACAGAAATTCTTTCTCAGCCCCCGAATGTTGCTAATATCGACCCTAAATTCACCTACCATTACGAAAAAACAAACGTTAAAAACCAAATCAGACAGTTATCTATGCTGATATTGAGTTTGGGCCCCAATAAAACTTCACAATACAAAACACTACCAGTGTTATGCCTTAGTAGTATGTATTGATCCGCGCCTGGAAACCCAAAACCAATATCAGTAATTTGTCTGATTTACTTCGACTTAATCAATTACATATATTATATGAGATGAGCCACACATTGTAAGTAATGACTAAGCTGAAAGCAATGTGAATCATGAGGGAAGGAGAGATAAGGAAAATTTACCGCTTGCTGATTTTAATTTTGTGCAGCAGCATCAGCTTCATGGGCATGGTGCACTTTTGTTGTTGGTTCTGTACACAAGCACAAGCACGGGCACTGACACTGGCACTTTTTTTTTAATTTATTTATTCTTTTTCTATTGATTTTTTTTTTTTTTAGACTATTGAATTTTTTTTTGTCCGTACGGTCGATGGGCGGGGATTTATTTATTATTATTTTGATATGGAGACAGGTTGGTTGTTTTTTTTTTTTTTTTTAATTTGTTTGTTGGGGTATTGGGTGCGGTAAATTTTTTAGCTCCCGACACGTCTGTTCGCGGTGGGATGCGAATCGGTATGTCTTAAAAGAAATAACACGAAAAATACAGGTAAAATCCCAACTGAGAATCGTGCTTCTCAGATAACAAAATATAGCACAACACTTCTTCTGTTGTTGTGTAAGACAATTGTTGTTCATTAAATATTTTAGTGGCTAAATCTATTTCGTTTTTTGACAATATGAAAGAGTTAATTGTTCCTTGTTTAGCCCAATTAATGGCATAGATTATGTTCTCTAATTCTCCTTTTACAATTTTAATTCTGTATTTAAGATTTGTAATGATTTCAAAATTGATTTTGTTATTATCTTTAAGTAAATTTTGGACTTCATTTTAAATTTTTGTAATGATATTAATTCGTTAATTGTATAACTCGTTAATGATAACTTGTTTATTATTATTTTCAAAACATCTGTAATTTTTTCTTTTATTGTTACAAAATCATCATGATCTGGATTGCCAGCAATCCATTCTCAACCTTTGCCTATGAAATCTAAAGAGCGTTTACTTTTAGTTTTAAGGTTATGTGAAAAATTGCGGATTTGTTGAATTTCATGTGATAGTAATGGAAAAATGGTTTGGTTTTGGGTTGTTTCTAGATTAAGGATTGGTGATATGTCGGTAAGGAATTGATCGTACTGGTCAAGATTAATAACATGGATTAACTTAAAATGTCCGTTCTGTATCTTCGTCAGTCCTGTATGTAAAGAAACGATTTGTGAATTTGAAAAGTCCATGATTTGAATTTCAGCTTGGCAAATGTAAAAGGTACATCTGAAAAAAAAAAAATAATTTCTTATGTTACTTTTCTGGACTACTTTTCCAGATTCAGTTAATATTGTGGAGTTATTATTTTCTTTCACAATTTCTTGTCTATATCTACAAGTAAGTTTAGAGCCTATACGTTTGTTGTTTTTAACATAAATAACTTGGCCTATTTCATAATCTTTTATATGTTCTTCCTTTTTGTTGTGGTATGTAGTGTCTTTTTCTTGTTTAGTTTTGAGTTTGTCTAGGTTGATTTGTCGTGGTTTTTCGAATTCCTCGGGGTTTAACCTAGGTATTCGATAGTAGAATAGTTCTATAGGTTTTTTGTTTGTGGTTGAGTGAATGGTAAAATTGTATTCGTTGGCGGCTCGTTCTAAAAGTTCTTCAAAGGGCCGTGAAGGTCCATCCGATTTTAAGCATCTCATTATTTCTGATAGAGTAGAGTGAAAACGTTCAACTTGTCCATTAACTTCGCTTTTATATAATCTAGTTTTAAAAATTTTGCTCCGAAGATCGTCTTCTAACATTGAAGTTATTGAAGTCGAATTGAGAGCTTTTTCGTTGTCTATTACAACAACTTCGGGAATGCAGAAATAAAATAGTATGTCTCGTAAGGGTCGTGTTATGTCTTCGATTGATCTTGATGAAATTATTTTAGCCTGTGCGAATTTAGTAAACTTGTCTACTGCAGTAACAGTAAGCACAAGAAATTTTTCTGTGAAAAAAATGTCGATATGCAGTGTGTGTCCGGGATAGTTAGGAATTGGTGTCGGATTTAAATATGGCTTATTAGGATGCCTATCGTATTTATTTTCTTTACACGTTATACAGTGGTTAACTAGGATTTTGATTTTTGAAGCCATTTTGGGAAAATAGAAGTTCTCTTAAAGTTGAATTCGGTTTTCTTCGGCATTGCGATGAGCACGCCGGTGTACCTTTAGGATTTTCTCTTCTTGTTCGCTTTGGTTGGGTATGTCTTCAACGATTTTTTGTGTGAATCGGATGCGATAGTCTTTGAAATGTAAGGGATAGATTTCTTGTACACGTCCCATTGTCATTTCGTCTGTAAGAAGTCCGTTTATAGAATTTAGGTTTAGGTATCTTTTAAAAATATCGATGATGTCATTTTGGGAATAGTCTGGTCGTGGTATGATATGTCTAGTGTAATTGTCGAAGGGGTTTTTGATTTGATAACTACTTTCGTTTCCTATTTTCAGTAGAAGCTGATTTCGGAAAATATTTACAGGGATTTCAACGGAGGGAATTAAATTTTGAGCTGAGCTGTCAGCACTATGCTCTGTCGGGGTCATTGAATCAATTTCTATTTTTGGAGGTCTAGAGAGGGAGTCTGCAACAACATTTTCTTTCCCTGGTTTGTATTTTAGCTCATAATTGTATTCCTCCAAAATGGCTTTCCATCTCTTCATTTTGGAGTTTGTATTTTTATTACTTAGAGCATAAGTAAGGGTTTGGTGATCCGTAAAGATGTTTACCTTTCGGGATCCGTATAGGAAATTTCTAAGAGAGTTAAGCGACCAAATTATTGCCAACATTTCTTTTTCGTTGTTGGCGTAATCTTCTTCTGATTTACTTAACGTTCTAGAAAGGAAGGTTATTGGCTTGTCGTCTTGGGAAAGGACTGCACCGATGGAGTAGTCGGAAGCGTCTGTTGTAGGTTGAAAACTTTTTTCAAAGTCTGGGTACTGAAGTATGACTTCTGCAGAAACAAGAGAATTTTTTAGCTTATTGAAGGCTTCAATGGCTTCGTGATTAAGTTGAATGAGTTTTTTCTTTGACATATTTTTGGACACATGTCCGTCTTCCCCTCTTAAAAGGGATGTCAGGTGTTTCACAAATTTTGCGTAATCTTGAATAAAGCGGCGATAATATCCCGACATTCCGAGGAAGGATCGAAGTTCTTTTAAGTTTTCAGGAATAGGGCGGTGGACTATAGCTTGAACTTTTTTTGGATTGGTTTTTGTGCCATCCCTGCTGATAACAAAACCTAAAAATTCAACTTCTTTTTTAAAGAACTCGCATTTGTCCAGTTGAATTTTCATATTCGCATTTTCTAACGTACTGAAAACTTTTTTCAGATTTTCAAAGTGTTCGCCTCCTTTTTTTTTCGAAAATTACAATATCGTCAATATAGACGTAACAACATTTTCCTATCATGTCTCTTAGAATGTCATCTAAAGCTCTCTGAAAAATAGATGGAGAATTTTTCAGACCAAAGGAGGAGTCGAGTGAATTCAAACTTCCCGCTGTTCACTGAAAAGGCTGTTTTTTCTATATCAGATTCTTTTACTGGGATTGGGTGGAAACCACTTTTTAAGTCCACTATAGAAAACCATTGGTTTTTACTAAGGTTTGCAAGAATTTCATACATTTCTGGAATGGGGTATTTGTCGGCTATGGTTAATGCGTTTAGCTTACGGTAATCAATTACCATTCGAAATTTCTTTTGTCCTGAGGCATCCATTTTGTTGGGGACTACTCAAACTGGAGAATTATAAGGTGATTTTGGGACTTGGGAGGATGAAGAATTTTAATTTATAGGTTTGGGAGCCAAAAAGCTGAATAAGTGAGTGGTGTGTTATTTGTATGCTACCTCCAACAGAGTTAGCATAGAAAGGTTTTTCATTGGGAATGGGATTTTTTATATGACGGGGTTGAACATAATTTTTATTCGAGCCAGTGTCGATAAGGAATTTCAGAGTCTCTCCGCTTCTGGAAATATATTGGAAAAAAGGAAGCGAAGAGGACTTTAGTCTTAAAAATAAATGTCGTCTAGTTCATCTGGTTGGTCTAGATTATTGTTATCCTCTTGCTCGATATATTCCTCTAGCGATTCGTCGTAGTTTTGGTCTTCGTTAGCGATTTCTGCTTCATACTCCTCTAAAGATTTTGATTTTTCATCATTATCTGCTTGAGTATGATAGACTCGTTGTGCCTTTTGTGGTTGATGAGTTTGCTGTGAATGTTGACGTTTTTGACTAAATTGTTAATTCCTTGGTCTATTTTGGTAGTTTACTTTTTCAGTTCTAAGAGATTGATCAATGGACATCGGTTTCGGTGGAAGGGGCCGTTGGTTTGCTGGAGTTCTTTGTTGCTGTTGATATCTGGGTTGATATTGTACTTCCATTTTCATAAGAGAGCTTGGTGCCAAACTCTATCAAACGCTTTTGAAATATCAAGTGCAATAATCTTACTTTCTCCAAAACGATGTAAAGATTTGTTCCACTGTTCGGTGAGATATACCATCAGATCACCAGTGGACCTATTGCTACGAAAGCCGTACTGCCGGTCATTAAGAAGCTTTCGTTCCTGGAGATATTTCTTGAGCTGGAAATTAATCAGCGTTTCCATGACCTTGGAAAGAAGGGACGTAAGTGCAATTGGTCGATAGTTAGAGGGTGAAGAAGATACGCCTTTTTTAGGGACAGGCTGGACAAATGCTGTTTTCCATCTACTCGGATAGAGACCAGTAGAGTAGGACAGATGGAAAAGCTTACGCAGTGGTTTTGCCAGCGTTGAAGAACACCTCTTCAAAACAATGGGAGGGATACCATGCAGGCCAGCGGATTTGTGTACATCGAGATCCTTTAGAACTCTAGCAACTGCACGAGTGCGAAAGAAGATTTGTCCCATAAAATCATTTACGCTCTTAAGTACAGGAGGAGTCATAACACTTTCTGGCAGCGTCGAATTAACAGCAAACTGTGCTGCAAGCAAATTGGCTTTATCTTGCGAGCTGACAAAAGGAGTATCATTGAAGACGAGCATTGGAACCGAGGACGAGGTGGTATTTCGTATGTTTTTTACAAATGACCAAAAATTTTTACTACCTTTGGGACATTGTAGTATTTTTTGCCGTAATTTTTGATCATGTAAAAATTTGGTTCTTCGAATATGAACGTTACAGGTCTTTCTAGCTTGTTGAAACTTTTTCCGGTTTTCCTCAGTAGGGTTGGCTTTATAACATCGGAAGCTTACTTCTCTAACCCTAATAACCTCTTTACAGCTCGAATCAAACCATGAGTTTTCTTTTCGGTTTGATAGATTACACCCTATTCGGGATAAAATTTCTCATTCCACAAAGAATTAAGTTTGTAATCATATCTGCACTGGCGTCAACATCACTATCGAGGAAGCATAGTAACCAGTTAAAGCTCTTGAAGAAATTACTGAGACCGTCCCAGTTGGCTTTCTCGTATTGCCAAACGGTTCTCTTTGGGATTTTTTCTTTAACTGTGATTTGGTGGCACGAGAAATTCGCAGATATGACACAATGGTCTGATGAGCCTAGAGGAGATAATACACTAATAGTGTATTTATTTGGGTCGGAGGTAAGGAACAAGTCTAGAGTGTTGGCGATTTGACCTGCAACGTCAGGAATCCGAGTAGGCTCGTCAACAAGCTGAGTAAGGTGGTTTAACTCAGCAAAAATCTCGACATACCTTCCTTCAGGTGTTGTCTGACCAAAATAGCGTAGCCACGAAGAATTGTATACATTGAAATCGCCCGTAACGACGATTTCACTGTGCGGATAATGGGAAACAATTCTCAGGATTGAATCGGACAGCGCATCGAATTCGTTAGAAGTCGAATTACTACCCAAACTTGGGCTACGATAAATGAAACATGTATGTATGATGTGCTTATTCACGGTGAATTTTAACCACATGAATTTAAAGTTTGTATTTAAACAAGGGCCATATTGTGGTTGAAGCTGATAAGCCACATCATTTCGTACATATATTGCGAGACCATGGTGTAGGAAAAATAAAGGCACTAAGCTATAACCAGGTAGGCTGAATTCGGAGTAATCAGAATTTTCACCTACCTGGGTTTCACTTTGTGCCAAGACTGCTGGCCTGTTTTTTACAGTATGAACGTACACAGCACAGAAATTCTTTCTCAGCCCCCGAATGTTGCTAATATCGACCCTAAATTCACCTACCATTACGAAAAAACAAACGTTAAAAACCAAATCAGACAGTTATCTATGCTGATATTGAGTTTGGGCCCCAATAAAACTTCACAATACAAAACACTACCAGTGTTATGCCATAGTAGTATGTATTGATCCGCGCCTGGAAACCCAAAACCAATATCAGTAATTTGTCTGATTTACTTCGACTTAATCAATTACATATATTATATGAGATGAGCCACACATTGTAAGTAATGACTAAGCTGAAAGCAATGTGAATCATGAGGGAAGGAGAGATAAGGAAAATTTACCGCTTGCTGATTTTAATTTTGTGCAGCAGCATCAGCTTCATGGGCATGGTGCACTTTTGTTGTTGGTTCTGTACACAAGCACAAGCACGGGCACTGTCACTGGCACTTTTTTTTAAATTTATTTATTCTTTTTCTATTGATTTTTTTTTTTTTAGACTATTGAATTTTTTTTTTGTCCGTACGGTCGATTGGCGGGGATTTATTTATTATTATTTTGATATGGAGACAGGTTGGTTGGTTTTTTTTTTTTTTTTTTTAATTTGTTTGTTGGGGTATTGGGTGCGGTAAATTTTTTAGCTCCCGACACGTCTGTTCGCGGTGGGATGCGAATCGGTATGTCTTTAAAGAAATAACACGAAAAATACAGGTAAAATCCCAACTGAGAATCGTGCTTCTCAGATAACAAAATATAGCACAACACTTCTTCTGTTGTTGTGTAAGACAATTGTTGTTCATTAAATATTTTAGTGGCTAAATCTATTTCGTTTTTTGACAATATGAAAGAGTTAATTGTTCCTTGTTTAGCCCAATTAATGGCATAGATTATGTTCTCTAATTCTCATTTTACAATTTTAATTCTGTATTTAAGATTTGTAATGATTTCAAAATTGATTTTGTTATTATCTTTAAGTAAATTTTGGACTTCATTTTAAATTTTTGTAATGATATTAATTCGTTAATTGTATAACTCGTTAATGATAACTTGTTTATTATTATTTTCAAAACATCTGTAATTTTTTCTTTTATTGTTACAAAATCATCATGATCTGGATTGCCAGCAATCCATTCTCAACCTTTGCCTATGAAA
Organism: Melangyna quadrimaculata; assembly: GCA_949320155.1. Lineage (NCBI taxonomy): Eukaryota > Metazoa > Arthropoda > Insecta > Diptera > Syrphidae > Melangyna > Melangyna quadrimaculata. The sequence continues at coordinate 363,257,741 of OX439483.1, forward strand.
TCTAAAGAGCGTTTACTTTTAGTTTTAAGGTTATGTGAAAAATTGCGGATTTGTTGAATTTCATGTGATAGTAATGGAAAAATGGTTTGGTTTTGGGTTGTTTCTAGATTAAGGATTGGTGATATGTCGGTAAGGAATTGATCGTACTGGTCAAGATTAATAACATGGATTAACTTAAAATGTCCGTTCTGTATCTTCGTCAGTCCTGTATGGTAAGAAACGATTTGTGAATTTGAAAAGTCCATGATTTGAATTTCAGCTTGGCAAATGTAAAAGGTACATCTGAAAAAAAAAATAATTTCTTATGTTACTTTTCTGGACTACTTTTCCAGATTCAGTTAATATTGTGGAGTTATTATTTTCTTTCACAATTTCTTGTCTATATCTACAAGTAAGTTTAGAGCCTATACGTTTGTTGTTTTTAACATAAATAACTTGGCCTATTTCATAATCTTTTATATGTTCTTCCTTTTTGTTGTGGTATGTAGTGTCTTTTCTTGTTTAGTTTTGAATTTGTCTAGGTTGATTTGTCGTGGTTTTTCGAATTCCTCGGGGTTTAACCTAGATATTCGATAGTAGAATAGATCTATAGGTTTTTTGTTTGTGGTTGAGTGAATGGTAAAATTGTATTCGTTGGCGGCTCGTTCTAAAAGTTCTTCAAAGGTCCATCCGATTTTAAGCATCTCATTATTTCTGATAGAGTAGAGTGAAAACGTTCAACTTGTCCATTAACTTCGCTTTTATATGGTCTAGTTTTAAAAATTTTGCTCCGAAGATCGTCTTCTAACATTGAAGTTATTGAAGTCAAATTGAGAGCTTTTTCGTTGTCTATTACAACAACTTCGGGAATGCAGAAATAAAATAGTATGTCTCGTAAGGGTCGTGTTATGTCTTCGATTGATCTTGATGAAATTATTTTAGCCTGTGCGAATTTAGTAAACTTGTCTACTGCAGTAACAGTAAGCACAAGAAATTTTTCTGTGAAAAAAATGTCGATATGCAGTGTGTGTCCGGGATAGTTAGGAATTGGTATCGGATTTAAATATGGCTTATTAGGATGCCTATCGTATTTATTTTCTTTACACGTTATACAGTGGTTAACTAGGATTTTGATTTTTGAAGCCATTTTGGGAAAATAGAAGTTCTCTTAAAGTTGAATTCGGTTTTCTTCGGCATTGCGATGAGCACGCCGGTGTACCTTTAGGATTTTCTCTTCTTGTTCGCTTTGGTTGGGTATGTCTTCAACGATTTTTTGTGTGAATCGGATGCGATAGTCTTTGAAATGTAAGGGATAGATTTCTTGTACACGTCCCATTGTCATTTCGTCTGTAAGAAGTCCGTTTATAGAATTTAGGTTTAGGTATCTTTTAAAAATATCGATGATGTCATTTTGGGAATAGTCTGGTCGTGGTATGATATGTCTAGTGTAATTGTCGAAGGGGTTTTTGATTTGATAACTACTTTCGTTTCCTATTTTCAGTAGAAGCTGATTTCGGAAAATATTTACAGGGATTTCAACGGAGGGAATTAAATTTTGAGCTGAGCTGTCAGCACTATGCTCTGTCGGGGTCATTGAATTAATTTCTATTTTTGGAGGTCTAGAGAGGGAGTCTGCAACAACATTTTCTTTCCCTGGTTTGTATTTTAGCTCATAATTGTATTCCTCCAAAATGGCTTTCCATCTCTTCATTTTGGAGTTTGTATTTTTATTACTTAGAGCATAAGTAAGGGTTTGGTGATCCGTAAAGATGTTTACCTTTCGGGATCCGTATAGGAAATTTCTAAGAGAGTTAAGCGACCAAATTATTGCCAACATTTCTTTTTCGTTGGTGGCGTAATCTTCTTCTGATTTACTCAACGTTCTAGAAAGGAAGGTTATTGGCTTGTCGTCTTGGGAAAGGACTGCACCGATGGAGTAGTCGGAAGCGTCTGTTGTAGGTTGAAAACTTTTTTCAAAGTCTGGGTACTGAAGTATGACTTCTGCAGAAACAAGAGAATTTTTTAGCTTATTGAAGGCTTCAATGGCTTCGTGATTAAGTTGAATGAGTTTTTTCTTTGACATATTTTTGGACACATGTCCGTCTTCCCCTCTTAAAAGGGATGTCAGGTGTTTCACAAATTTTGCGTAATCTTGAATAAAGCGGCGATAATATCCCGACATTCCGAGGAAGGATCGAAGTTCTTTTAAGTTTTCAGGAATAGGGCGGTCGACTATAGCTTGAACTTTTTTTGGATTGGTTTTTGTGTCATCCCTGCTGATAACAAAACCTAAAAATTCAACTTCTTTTTTAAAGAACTCGCATTTGTCCAGTTGAATTTTCATATTCGCATTTTCTAACGTACTGAAAACTTTTTTCAGATTTTCAAAGTGTTCACCTCCTTTTTTTTCGAAAATTACAATATCGTCAATATAGACGTAACAACATTTTCCTATCATGTCTCTTAGAATGTCATCTAAAGCTCTCTGAAAAATAGATGGAGAATTTTTCAGACCAAAGGAGGAGTCGAGTGAATTCAAACTTCCCGCTGTTCACTGAAAAGGCTGTTTTTTCTATATCAGATTCTTTTACTGGGATTTGGTGGAAACCACTTTTTAAGTCCACTATAGAAAACCATTGGTTCTTACTAAGGTTTGCAAGAATTTCATACATTTCTGGAATGGGGTATTTGTCGGCTATGGTTAATGCGTTTAGCTTACGGTAATCAATTACCATTCGAAATTTCTTTTGTCCTGAGGCATCCATTTTGTTGGGGACTACTCAAACTGGAGAATTATAAGGTGATTTTGGGACTTGGGAGGATGAAGAATTTTAATTTATCGGTTTGGGAGCCAAAAAGCTGAATAAGTGAGTGGTGTGTTATTTGTATGCTACCTCCAACAGAGTTAGCATAGAAAGGTTTTTCATTGGGAATGGGATTTTTTATATGACGGGGTTGAACATAATTTTTATTCGAGCCAGTGTCGATAAGGAATTTCAGAGTCTCTCCGCTTCTGGAAATATATTGGAAAAAAGGAAGCGAAGAGGACTTTAGTCTAAAAAATAAATGTCGTCTAGTTCATCTGGTTGGTCTAGATTATTGTTATCCTCTTGCTCGATATATTCCTCTAGCGATTCGTCGTAGTTTTGGTCTTCGTTAGCGATTTCTGCTTCATACTCCTCTAAAGATTTTGATTTTTCATCATTATCTGCTTGAGTATGATAGACTCGTTGTGCCTTTTGTGGTTGATGAGTTTGCTGTGAATGTTGACGGTTTTGACTAAATTGTTAAGTCCTTGGTCTATTTTGGTAGTTTACTTTTTCAGTTCTAAGAGATTGATCAATGGACATCGGTTTCGGTGGAAGGGGCCGTTGGTTTGCTGGAGTTCTTTGTTGCTGTTGATATCTGGGTTGATATTGTACTTCCATTTTCATAAGAGAGCTTGGTGCCAAACTCTATCAAACGCTTTTGAAATATCAAGTGCAATAATCTTACTTTCTCCAAAACGATGGAAAGATTTGTTCCACTGTTCGGTGAGATATACCATCAGATCACCAGTGGACCTATTGCTACGAAAGCCGTACTGCCGGTCATTAAGAAGCTTTCGTTCCTGGAGATATTTCTTGAGCTGGAAATTAATCAGCGTTTCCATGACCTTGGAAAGAAGGGACGTAAGTGCAATTGGTCGATAGTTAGAGGGTGAAGAAGATACGCCTTTTTTAGGGACAGGCTGGACAAATGCTGTTTTCCATCTACTCGGATAGAGACCAGTAGAGTAGGACAGATGGAAAAGCTTACGCAGTGGTTTTGCCAGCGTTGAAGAACACCTCTTCAAAACAATGGGAGGGATACCATGCGGGCCAGCGGATTTGTGTACATCGAGATCCTTTAGAACTCTAGCAACTGCACGAGTGCGAAAGAAGATTTGTCCCATAAAATCATTTACGCTCTTAAGTACAGGAGGAGTCATAACACTTTCTGGCAGCGTCGAATTAACAGCAAACTGTGCTGCAAGCAAATTGGCTTTATCTTGCGAGCTGACAAAAGGAGTATCATTGAAGACGAGCGTTGGAACCGAGGACGAGGTGGTATTTCGTATGTTTTTTACAAATGACCAAAAATTTTTACTACCTTTGGGACATTGTAGTATTTTTTGCCGTAATTTTTGATCATGTAAAAATTTGGTTCTTCGAATATGAACGTTACAGGTCTTTCTAGCTTGTTGAAACTTTTTCCGGTTTTCCTCAGTAGGGTTGGCTTTATAACATCGGAAGCTTACTTCTCTAACCCTAATAACCTCTTTACAGCTCGAATCAAACCATGAGTTTTCTTTTCGGTTTGATAGATTACACCCTATTCGGGATAAAATTTCTCATTCCACAAAGAATTAAGTTTGTAATCATATCTGCACTGGCGTCAACATCACTATCGAGGAAGCATAGTGACCAGTTAAAGCTCTTGAAGAAATTATTGAGACCGTCCCAGTTGGCTTTCTCGTATTGCCAAACGGTTCTCTTTGGGATTTTTTCTTTAACTGTGATTTGGTGGCACGAGAAATTCGCAGATATGACACAATGGTCTGATGAGCCTAGAGGAGATAATACACTAATAGTGTATTTATTTGGGTCGGAGGTAAGGAACAAGTCTAGAGTGTTGGCGATTTGACCTGCAACGTCAGGAATCCGAGTAGGCTCGTCAACAAGCTGAGTAAGGTGGTTTAACTCAGCAAAAATCTCGACATACCTTCCTTCAGGTGTTGTCTGACCAAAATAGCGTAGCCACGAAGAATTGTATACATTGAAATCGCCCGTAACGACGATTTCACTGTGCGGATAATGGGAAACAATTCTCAGGATTGAATCGGACAGCGCATCGAATTCGTTAGAAGTCGAATTACTACCCAAACTTGGGCTACGATAAATGAAACATGTATGTATGATGTGCTTATTCACGGTGAATTTTAACCACATGAATTTAAAGTTTGTATTTAAACAAGGGCCATATTGTGGTTGAAGCTGATAAGCCACATCATTTCGTACATATATTGCGAGACCATGGTGTAGGAAAAATAAAGGCACTAAGCTATAACCAGGTAGGCTGAATTCGGAGTAATCAGAATTTTCACCTACCTGGGTTTCACTTTGTGCCAAGACTGCTGGCCTGTTTTTTACAGTATGAACGTACACAGCACAGAAATTCTTTCTCAGCCCCCGAATGTTGCTAATATCGACCCTAAATTCACCTACCATTACGAAAAAACAAACGTTAAAAACCAAATCAGACAGTTATCTATGCTGATATTGAGTTTGGGCCCCAATAAAACTTCACAATACAAAACACTACCAGTGTTATACCATAGTAGTATGTATTGATCCGCGCCTGGAAACCCAAAACCAATATCAGTAATTTGTCTGATTTACTTCGACTTAATCAATTACATATATTATATGAGATGAGCCACACATTGTAAGTAATGACTAAGCTGAAAGCAATGTGAATCATGAGGGAAGGAGAGATAAGGAAAATTTACCGCTTGCTGATTTTAATTTTGTGCAGCAGCATCAGCTTCATGGGCATGGTGCACTTTTGTTGTTGGTTCTGTACACAAGCACAAGCACGGGCACTGTCACTGGCACTTTTTTTTTAATTTATTTATTCTTTTTCTATTGATTTTTTTTTTTTTTAGACTATTGAATTTTTTTTTGTCCGTACGGTCGATTGGCGGGGATTTATTTATTATTATTTTGATATGGAGACAGGTTGGTTGGTTTTTTTTTTTTTTTTTTTAATTTGTTTGTTGGGGTATTGGGTGCGGTAAATTTTTTAGCTCCCGACACGTCTGTTCGCGGTGGGATGCGAATCGGTATGTCTTTAAAGAAATAACACGAAAAATACAGGTAAAATCCCAACTGAGAATCGTGCTTCTCAGATAACAAAATATAGCACAACACTTCTTCTGTTGTTGTGTAAGACAATTGTTGTTCATTAAATATTTTAGTGGCTAAATCTATTTCGTTTTTTGACAATATGAAAGAGTTAATTGTTCCTTGTTTAGCCCAATTAATGGCATAGATTATGTTCTCTAATTCTCCTTTTACAATTTTAATTCTGTATTTAAGATTTGTAATGATTTCAAAATTGGTTTTGTTATTATCTTTAAGTAAATTTTGGACTTCATTTTAAATTTTTGTAATGATATTAATTCGTTAATTGTATAACTCGTTAATGATAACTTGTTTATTATTATTTTCAAAACATCTGTAATTTTTTCTTTTATTGTTACAAAATCATCATGATCTGGATTGCCAGCAATCCATTCTCAACCTTTGCCTATGAAATCTAAAGAGCGTTTACTTTTAGTTTTAAGGTTATGTGAAAAATTGCGGATTTGTTGAATTTCATGTGATAGTAATGGAAAAATGGTTTGGTTTTGGGTTGTTTCTAGATTAAGGATTGGTGATATGTCGGTAAGGAATTGATCGTACTGGTCAAGATTAATAACATGGATTAACTTAAAATGTCCGTTCTGTATCTTCGTCAGTCCTGTATGTAAAGAAACGATTTGTGAATTTGAAAAGTCCATGATTTGAATTTCAGCTTGGCAAATGTAAAAGGTACATCTGAAAAAAAAAATAATTTCTTATGTTACTTTTCTGGACTACTTTTCCAGATTCAGTTAATATTGTGGAGTTATTATTTTCTTTCACAATTTCTTGTCTATATCTACAAGTAAGTTTAGAGCCTATACGTTTGTTGTTTTTAACATAAATAACTTGGCCTATTTCATAATCTTTTATATGTTCTTCCTTTTTGTTTTGGTATGTAGTGTCTTTTCTTGTTTAGTTTTGAGTTTGTCTAGGTTGATTTGTCGTGGTTTTTCGAATTCCTCGGGGTTTAACCTAGATATTCGATAGTAGAATAGATCTATAGGTTTTTTGTTTGTGGTTGAGTGAATGGTAAAATTGTATTCGTTGGCGGCTCGTTCTAAAAGTTCTTCAAAGGTCCATCCGATTTTAAGCATCTCATTATTTCTGATAGAGTAGAGTGAAAACGTTCAACTTGTCCATTAACTTCGCTTTTATATGGTCTAGTTTTAAAAATTTTGCTCCGAAGATCGTCTTCTAACATTGAAGTTATTGAAGTCAAATTGAGAGCTTTTTCGTTGTCTATTACAACAACTTCGGGAATGCAGAAATAAAATAGTATGTCTCGTAAGGGTCGTGTTATGTCTTCGATTGATCTTGATGAAATTATTTTAGCCTGTGCGAATTTAGTAAACTTGTCTACTGCAGTAACAGTAAGCACAAGAAATTTTTCTGTGAAAAAAATGTCGATATGCAGTGTGTGTCCGGGATAGTTAGGAATTGGTGTCGGATTTAAATATGGCTTATTAGGATGCCTATCGCATTTATTTTCTTTACACGTTATACAGTGGTTAACTAGGATTTTGATTTTTGAAGCCATTTTGGGAAAATAGAAGTTCTCTTAAAGTTGAATTCGGTTTTCTTCGGCATTGCGATGAGCACGCCGGTGTACCTTTAGGATTTTCTCTTCTTGTTCGCTTTGGTTGGGTATGTCTTCAACGATTTTTTGTGTGAATCGGATGCGATAGTCTTTGAAATGAAAGGGATAGATTTCTTGTACACGTCCCATTGTCATTTCGTCTGTTTAGGTATCTTTTAAAAATATCGATGATGTCATTTTGGGAATAGTCTGGTCGTGGTATGATATGTCTAGTGTAATTGTCGAAGGGGTTTTTGATTTGATAACTACTTTCGTTTCCTATTTTCAGTAGAAGCTGATTTCGGAAAATATTTACAGGGATTTCAACGGAGGGAATTAAATTTTGAGCTGAGCTGTCAGCACTATGCTCTGTCGGGGTCATTGAATTAATTTCTATTTTTGGAGGTCTAGAGAGGGAGTCTGCAACAACATTTTCTTTCCCTGGTTTGTATTTTAGCTCATAATTGTATTCCTCCAAAATGGCTTTCCATCTCTTCATTTTGGAGTTTGTATTTTTATTACTTAGAGCATAAGTAAGGGTTTGGTGATCCGTAAAGATGTTTACCTTTCGGGATCCGTATAGGAAATTTCTAAGAGAGTTAAGCGACCAAATTATTGCCAACATTTCTTTTTCGTTGGTGGCGTAATCTTCTTCTGATTTACTCAACGTTCTAGAAAGGAAGGTTATTGGCTTGTCGTCTTGGGAAAGGACTGCACCGATGGAGTAGTCGGAAGCGTCTGTTGTAGGTTGAAAACTTTTTTCAAAGTCTGGGTACTGAAGTATGACTTCTGCAGAAACAAGAGAATTTTTTAGCTTATTGAAGGCTTCAATGGCTTCGTGATTAAGTTGAATGAGTTTTTTCTTTGACATATTTTTGGACACATGTCCGTCTTCCCCTCTTAAAAGGGATGTCAGGTGTTTCACAAATTTTGCGTAATCTTGAATAAAGCGGCGATAATATCCCGACATTCCGAGGAAGGATCGAAGTTCTTTTAAGTTTTCAGGAACAGGGCGGTCGACTATAGCTTGAACTTTTTTTGGATTGGTTTTTGTGTCATCCCTGCTGATAACAAAACCTAAAAATTCAACTTCTTTTTTAAAGAACTCGCATTTGTCCAGTTGAATTTTCATATTCGCATTTTCTAACGTACTGAAAACTTTTTTCAGATTTTCAAAGTGTTCGCCTCCTTTTTTTTCGAAAATTACAATATCGTCAATATAGACGTAACAACATTTTCCTATCATGTCTCTTAGAATGTCATCTAAATCTCTCTGAAAAATAGATGGAGAATTTTTCAGACCAAAAGGGAGTCGAGTGAATTCAAACTTCCCGCTGTTCACTGAAAAGGCTGTTTTTTCTATATCAGATTCTATTAGTGGGATTTGGTGGAAACCAATGTTTAAGTCCACTATAGAAAACCATTGGTTTTTACTAAGGTTTGCAAGAATTTCATACATTTCTGGAATGGGGTATTTGTCGGCTATGGTTAATGCGTTTAGCTTACGGTAATCAATTACCATTCGAAATTTCTTTTGTCCTGAGGCATCCATTTTGTTGGGGACTACTCAAACTGGAGAATTATAAGGTGATTTTGGGACTTGGGATGATGAAGAATTTTAATTTATCGGTTTGGGAGCCAAAAAGCTGAATAAGTGAGTGGTGTGTTATTTGTATGCTACCTCCAACAGAGTTAGCATAGAAAGGTTTTTCATTGGGAATGGGATTTTTTATATGACGGGGTTGAACATAATTTTTATTCGAGCCAGTGTCGATAAGGAATTTCAGAGTCTCTCCGCTTCTGGAAATATATTGGAAAAAAGGAAGCGAAGAGGACTTTAGTCTAAAAAATAAATGTCGTCTAGTTCATCTGGTTGGTCTAGATTATTGTTATCCTCTTGCTCGATATATTCCTCTAGCGATTCGTCGTAGTTTTGGTCTTCGTTAGCGATTTCTGCTTCATACTCCTCTAAAGATTTTGATTTTTCATCATTATCTGCTTGAGTATGATAGACTCGTTGTGCCTTTTGTGGTTGATGAGTTTGCTGTGAATGTTGACGTTTTTGACTAAATTGTTAATTCCTTGGTCTATTTTGGTAGTTTACTTTTTCAGTTCTAAGAGATTGATCAATGGACATCGGTTTCGGTGGAAGGGGCCGTTGGTTTGCTGGAGTTCTTTGTTGCTGTTGATATCTGGGTTGATATTGTACTTCCCTATTAAACTGTGGGTATTGAGGAGTACGGGGGTTGTGAACTAACTGGGGATAAAATTCGCGTCTGAGGCCGGTATTGGCGTTGGTGTTGGAAAGTTTTCTTTTCTGGGAGGAATTGAAGGTGGTTTCAATTTGTTGCTAGAATTATGCGAATTATTTGCGTATTGTGCTCGAAAATCTACATTTTGCAGTTTTAAGCACAAATGTAAAGCCTGGGGAAGATAAACAGGTTCCCTTATACTGAGTAAACGAGGTAGATCTCCTTTCAGGCCTCTGACAAAGGTATCTAGAGCTTTGTCCCGATAACACTGAGTCATGTTATTCATGGAATCCTGACTCATTTCAATTGATCCTAGTTTATTAAGGATTAAAGACAAATGGTGATAGACGACCTGATAGAATTCAGGAACCGTGCTATTACCTTGAACCAGAGTAGGCATCTGGTATTTGAGGGTACCCAAATCCCTCTTGTCCGCATAATGGAGTGTAAGGCATTTTGAAATTTTGTCCCAACTAAGAGGCGTGTTATAGGATTCTAGAACCACATCAGCGTGTCCTGTTATCTTATTACGAATAACAGATAAGATACCGTAGTATCTAGGAGTACCCTTGAGGTGCTCATACATTTTTAAAATTCTGTACACATTTTTTTACCATGAATTAAATTCATGGGTCTGTCCAGCGAATTCTCTCATTCTTTTAACCACATCTGGTATTTTATCTAAGTCTTTCAAGTTCTTTTCTCCTAAATTAATTGGTTGATCTGTCTCTTTATTGATATCCGCTGCGGGATTCATAATTGAGTTAAATATTTATCGTCCCTGTACGTGAAGCGTTTCTTGTATTAGTCTAGTGACAATATGTACTAAATCATTTTGATTTACGTTCAGCATTTGAGGAGGTGGAATAGGTTGAGGTGCATTAGGTGGTTGTATGGGTGGTCTAATTAAGTTACTTTGATTTGCCTTTTTATTAAATATGTTTTTAATTTTATAAATTTTTTTTTTTTTTTTTTTTTTTTTAATTCAAGGAGCTTGGAAACGAATGGAAGGTTCACAATTTATTGAAGGTGTTAAACTAGTTTTTCCCTAATTTATTTAAAATTTATTTAAGATACTATGTTTGGAAAATGATTTAAATATTTATAATTTTTAGTTTATACTTCATAAATTTTTATAATTATAGTTTTTCAATTTGATTTTGTTATATTCGCTTTTTTATGTAAATCTTATTACAATTCGATAAAGTTTTGGTAATTTTTTTTTTTTTTTTTATAAATTCAATAATTTTTTTTTTTATAAATTTAATTTAAAAATGCTTACATAAAAAGTATGAAATATTTTTTCATGTTTGGTTTTTTGATAACAAATTACTTTTTGTAGTGGCTGTTGTCCTTATTGCAAGCGGCTGCAAACTGTTTTTATTCTCCTTTTTGTCCGGTCCGGTCTATTAAGGGGGCTCTTTTCTCGGAACTGTCTTTAGTCTTTGTGTGGTGGCACACTTTTTTTTTCACGCACTTAGTATAGTGGCACTGGTTAGCTCACTTACACTTATTTCTTTACAACGCACTGTGACGGGGATGGTTACCTCACTTCACACACGCGTTAGATAGGATGCGATATTTAAAAACAAAAGATAACAGTTCAGCACGAAAATATAATCGGCGATGGTTAGCGCAATTTATTACGCGAAGAGTACTTTTGCCACACAAGTTAGGCGCCAGTTAATCAAACACCAATTCTTTTATGAAAAAAATTATTTTTTGCCAGAGCAGGTTGCTCTGACCTTTATTGATTCAAATCTACTTTATAACTGAATTAAAAATTATTTTACAGAAATTTATTTCTTACTTACTAAATGCAACCTTGCATTAATTCTTAATGCTACCTTGCGTTCCCACATTTGTTGTTCTTCCACGTAACTTTGTTTCGGCGAGCCAGACGCATTGTCAGCAAAACTCATTCGCATTCGTGTTAACTTATACACTCTCTCAAAATCTCAGCCTCGAGTTGAACAAATTTCATTAAACAAGTCCTCCTCATCAATATTTTCTTGAGTTCATTAAAAAAAGAAAACACAAAAATATTCCTAAAAAAAGATTATGTAGAAGAGATCGCACTGAAAGAAGTGAACATGTTCTCTTTTCAAAAAATACGATGGCCACCCTAATGTTGCGATATACAATACACATATGCATTGATTTCAAAATATTATGGTTTTATATTTCTATTTGGATTTCATAGCAACAAAATGTATTGAACGAGTCTTATGTTGATATACTATTTCTGTCAATTCAGCTGCAAAACATAGAAAAAAAAGAATACATTTTCTATTGTTTTCGTTTGCTTCTTCTTCTTGATACAATTCGGCAGCAAAAAAATCAGCACATCCTTGATTTCTCCTTTTCGATTCTTGTCTGACTGATTCCATCTAACATCTCTCCGAGGAAAGCTTAATCTGGGAAATAAAAAGTAGACAACAGACAGAAATAAAAACCCTTTGGAGTCGATGTGCTCGCTGTCAATCGTGTTTTATGTGTAACTTTCTTCAATTTCCGGCCTGTGTTCTATTTTTCCTGGTCCATATAAATGCGAGGGAAAACTCAAATCGCACAAGTGGTCATTGCTGTTGAGAGGAATACAATTTGCCTGCAATCCAATTCCCTGTTTACCTCAGCCTGACTTTAATTTATTTGGTATAAAGGGACATCATCACTCCGTCTGGCTAAAATAAAAGTATACTACAAAAAAGGAATAGTAAAAACAAAAAAAAGACACAGCTTACACAGAAACACAGTCCTGACATAACATGCAGATTGAAATTCCAGCAGGACTCTAGAGAAATGCAACAACATGAGTGAACAAAACGGCTAACAATATTCACGACAATGGTCAACGATAAAAACGTCGAAACGAAAAATAAAAATCCTTTTTCAACTACCACAACTGATGAGGCTGTCCGAAATCGGATTTAGTTTTCAGGATTCAGGATATGTCTCCTCTGGCCATGTTAGTAGAGTTGTTTGGAAATGTTCATGAGATACCTATGAAAGAATGCAGTGCCAAAGGCTGGAATAGTGCGGAACTTTGACGTGGAAGCTGCAGTTTTACTGGCAAAGTACGGAAGGAAAATATTTGGTTAGACATGTGTGACTGCATTTTTTTTTTTTTTTCAGGTAGAAAAATAACGAGCTGTAGCAGCAGAAAGGGAAGTAACAAACAATTAACAAATCACAATGAAATTCTTGAATTTTGACCCCTTGGGTATTATTCGGAATTTTATTCTAGATATAACATTTATCAGGGTTCTATGAATTATTTAGTTTAAAACGTACAAAATAGATATGCGTTTTATGAGATTTTATATGAGAACATGCTTCTAAAGCAGGGGTAGGAAATAAGCTTCAAGTGCGGGCCAGAAGATGAGAATATTTCATTCGAGAGTAAAGGAAGATTAAAACCTAATTTTAAAGAAATAACAAGAATTTGGAAAAAATCTCCCATTTTCAAAAACAGGCGTTCGGAACATTCTTTAACGTAGCCCAACGAGTTTTTTCCCATATCCGCGCAATTTGTTTTCGATTTAAATTGTTTTATAATAAATGTAAAAAACATTTAGAAAAAGTAATTTTTTGTACTTATAACTTTAATTTTCGTTTTCAGTGCAAAAGTAAATGAACAAAAAGCACCATAAACAATACGATCTCCTGGGTGAGCCTGATGCAAGAAAAGCGCGACGTGGTTCCAATTTTTTCATTCCGGAACGGATGCCTCGAAGCTTGAATCTAACGACCGAGTATGTGTTGCGAAGAACGATCCGCGGCCGCCGTGAAGTTTGGAGATGTTTGTAGGTTATAAGTAAATGTACATATGTATATTATATTCCATTCCTGTCGAAAGGTGCACACAGGAATGGTTGCGAGTTGTTAGTCACTAGGCCCTGGTTCTTCATGAGCCGTTGTGCCACCCGATTTATTTATATATATATATACATAATGTAAAAGTTTTTTTTTCTACTTAAGAAACGAAAAAAACACGATCCAGCTTAATACCCTTTCGGACCTCAAAATTAAAAAAAAATCTTTCAAAACTTTGTTTTTGATTTTGAACTGTGAAATAAGACAGGTACTGGAATAGCTTTTTTGTATTGGACATTATAAATTTTTAATCGTATACTGAAAACCAAATGGTTTTATGATTCCTAGTTTTGGAGAAAATTTGAAGTTATCAAGATATTTTGTTTGGTGTTACTTTCAGTTAATGAATGAATAAATCATTTGAACCAGTAAAATAGGCCAACCAAGGTATTATGTTTAGTGGTAGATGTAACTCTGAGGTTTAACTTACACTAAAACATCAGCCTAAGGCCAAGATCTTTAGACAGCAGGAGGGAAAAGGTCACCTTTTTTATATTTTAAAAACTAACACCCTTATTCATAAAGAAAAAATAGTTATACATATTAGCTATTTAGGAAAACTACTAGTTATTTAGGAAAACTACGCCATGGAATAAGAATGTTTCGGACTCAAATGGAGCAGTAAGCAATTGCCTTTAGTTTGAGCCCAGAAAATCTTATTCCATGGTGTAGTTTTGCTAAATACGTGAGCTGAAATAACTATTTTTTCTTTATGAATACGGGTGTACGGGTAAAACAGACAAAGTCTGTATCGGTAAATAAAAGCAATAGCCTACATTCAAATATTGGACATTTATATACATATTTCTGTTATTACCTTTAAAGTACTATTGCCTTTCATTAAAACACAAGTCCCGTATCATAAAGATACAAAATAAGGAAATATGGTTTTCGTGAAATAAGGCCCATTTTTATCATTAGGTACTAATAACACTAGTCCAGGAACATAAGATATTCAATTCCGAAAATTCCGACACAGCTGAATTTTGTTGGAGAGCTTAATTTTTACGTTCTTACATTTCCTCAAAAGTACCCTAAATTTGGAGTGGAGCAAAAGGTTTAACGGGGGGGGGGGGGGGTAAAGGAGTTAAAATTGAGCCATAAATTAAGAGCAACTCGGCGAACAGAAGTCGTTAATATGTCATTTCGTTGATAATAGTACTGCCCTGTCTTTGTTTTGTTTGTTGTTGTTTTTATATCTATAATTTTATGAAAAAATAAGCTTCTCGGGAGTTATTAATCAAAAGAAGAAAAATAAAATTGTTCAAGATGGCGGCATTTCCCTTTCGGTACCACTCTTACAACTTGGTTCTTTAATAGAAAATATTTTTCCAATTTTGTTTGACCAAATGTACTGCACCCAAATATTTTCAACCGTTTCTCTCCAAATCTATCAACTGTACAAAAAAAGTGTAATGATCTTTTGTGTGTGTAGAATTTCATGTGCTACAATGTGCATCTACAACTTTTTTCAAAATATAGTTTTCGAGGATTTTGGAAAGAAATGAATTTTACCCCTTTAAGACTTTTAGCTCCACTCCTAATTTAGGCTACCTTTTAACTTTAAAGAAATGTTAACGACGTACAAATGAAGCTCTCCACCAAAATCGGTTTTGTCGAATTTTTTGTTCTGAAGTTAGGACATTTTTTTATCAAATTTTCTTGGACCACACTTGAAAAAAAAGATTTGAAAAAAGAAAAGCTGGGTATATTCAAAAATGTGTTCACAAACGTTCTTCGAATTTTTAAAGATGTGGAAAAGTATTTAAGATTTAATCTAAAAAAATCAACATGGTTTTGTAGCTTGAGTAAAAAGTTTTTTTATAGATAGTCATTAACCTAAATGGAAGGGGCTTACAATTAATACGATCGGCTAGACGAGAATCACTTATTCATGACAAGTGATACTCTTGGAGGATTTGTCAATTCCACGTTCGAGGAAGTAGCCCTGAAAAAAACTTTTTAGATTTTATGCGGACGAGGCTGAGAAGTGAAACCAGACCTCCAGCGTGACAGTCCAACGCTCTAACCATTACGCTTCGGGCTACTACCCGTGATTCATCTAAGGTGTGACAAAAAGATAGAGCGTGTTAGTTGAGTCGAGACAGGAAAGCAATCGTATTCTAGGGGGTAGGTATATTTCCCCCCATTTAGGTGGGAGGGCAATTTTTTTTAATTCACTAAAAACAGAAAAAAAAATATTAAAAAACAACGGTTACACTTACAATGCCAAGTTATCGTTTAGTAACAGTCTACAAAAGTAGATATTATATTTTTTCTTAAAATATTTTTCTTTTATCTATTTCGGAATAATCCCAGAAGTTTTTTTAAGCGGGATCCAGATCATTATTTAATTATTATAATAGCACGTAATCTCTCTCTCAGATCATTAAAAAGACTATTTAAGGTATATGGTATGCAACTTTTCGAGCATGAATACTCTCTTCGTCAGGTCTTTTTATTAAAACAATATAACAATATTAAATTCTTGTTTAAAATTATTACTCAAATGTCAATTACACTTACAACAACAATTAATTAAAAACAAATTTTCAGTTTGCCAGTTTCGCAAAATACTCGTCTCGATGACAAGAACTAAAAATAGACAAACAACTTTATATCAATATTATATTTCCGGACGCATACTATGAGGTTAACTTCTTTCCCTGTCCAGCCATCAACGTGATCAGTTCGTCTGTCTACCAACCTTTAATTTAAGCTTGATGACATTTTATAATGCATGTTACTTAGAAAAATATATAAATATCATAACTATATTTTATCATAGTTAAGGGTTTCAAGTACGTGAACAAAAATCAATGCCAACTTAAGTGTCCTACTTTGACCACAGCAGTGATGCAAACATTTCCTAGTTAAAATTATGTTTCCTGCCAAAAATATTTGACCGATTTGGATCGAACTTTCGAATTTGGTCTTGTAATACTCTAGACTATTTGATTCCGAATTTTTAGCAGAATTGGACAATTTATGACCTATTTTTTGAGTGCTTCAAAATTACTTAGTTTTTCAAATTTTGTTTTTCAATTCATGGTTAGATAGCAACACAAATTGACATGCATGAATTTAAAACTGATGTGGTCTTGTAGAAAATGTTATTACAATCAAGTTTATAGTGGACCGTTTTTTCCTAAGTTGCATATTTCGAAAGTTATCAAGGAAAATGTCGGACAAAATGGAGCACAGGTTTTTGGAAGTTGCAAACTTGGCTGCAGACTACTCTAACATGCCCCCACAACATATCATAAATGCAGAACTACATCGTGCTTTGCGAATTTATTGTCGAATTTGACTGGGCTATAAGTCACAAGGACAATTGCTGGTGTGCGGCGTCCTCACCTGCTGCCAAACATCCCACTTAATAAAAAATAACTAAAAATGTTACCAAGCATAAAGCACTTCAGTGAAAAAGTGATTGACCGACACGTCAATTCCTCCTCGACAACCTTGCTGCAGTGAGGAGGCTTACATTTGGATCTTCGGCTGACCAGTTGTAGATTTGCTTTCTTAAATCCTCAGCTGGTCGGCTGTAGATTTTTGACAAACTAAGAAACCCAAACCAATGACAAACCATGACAGAAACAACAAAAACAGAAAAAAATTTAGCGGGGATATACGCTTCAGTGTCAGCAGAAGTCACGGTTGCCGGCGAGGTCTTGGCTTCGCAAGAAGCTTAGTCGCCAGTGACAAACAACACACACACTTTAGACAAAAAAGACAAACCAGTAACAATGACTGACGAGGAAGAGGACCTACTCCTCAACCCTTTTGCCAACCTCGGAGTTGAAGATGGGGCCAGCGTCGGGACGGTTGACAGTGATGGTGAGAGCATCATTGACTGCTGTTCCGTCGCCGGCTCCAATCTTTCCGGACTGTCAACCTCTTCCAGGCGGAGTAAAATCTGCAACTGTAGGAAAACAGTCAAGAGACTTGGTGAAAGGAGTTGGGATGAACTGACAGACACAGAACGCACACGACTGCACAACGCTCGTACGTTTCTGCAGAAGAAGCTCCCAATGGAGAATGGGCTATCTGCCCATACATCGGCGGGGGCTTCTCCTGTAGAGATCATAAGCGTGAGTGTATTGATGGGACCGCCTGCTCCGAGTATTGGTAAAACCCATACTGGAAAAAAGGACTGTCTCCTTAAACGACAAGGACCAACTAATTCAAACCTCCGGAAAATTGGACTCACCTGCCAGACGTTGCGTGGAGAATTCATCTACTCCGGGCCTGGTGGGTGATAAGATACCCCCGGGAGAGTTAGGTGTAGAGGTGATGCACATGGGAAACATGCAGGGCCTTAGCCCCATGTGCAACCTTGGTGCGTCTACCTCTCTCAACCTAGACGACATGACGAACGGAAGGACCCTGTAAAGAAACGCACCACTTAGCTTCCTGTCACACCGTACAGACGTTGCATGGAGCCTTTTGCTCCTACGGGCCTGTGCGGTAAGAGGGCGGCCACTGGTGAAGTTGAGAGTAGTGGGAAGCACACGGGAAACATCCTGGGCACTGGCCCTACATGCAACCTAAATGCTTCCTCCTCCTCTCGACCAGGTAACTGCATGGGGAACTCAACAATTCACAGCGACCCAACTAACAAGACTGTCGTGGAGAATCCTACCGCGCAACGCAACGCAAAGCCAGCAATGCAACGCAAGGTAAAGAGACTCCTCGGCGACAAACAGATACAACGCCGACAATTACGGAACGCTACACAGATTGTCCGGGTTCTAGCAAACAAAAACCCTGAAACCCTTACGGCTTAGGAACGGCTAGCTCTAGACAGATCCAGACAAAGATTACTGAAAATACCAAAAACAACTGACGAACGCGACAATCCGAGTCCTAGGAGTACCGCATTAGGAGTGTCTAAGAAGAGCCTCGTGCCCCTCACTGACCCACCAGCTAATACAGGTACGTCCAAGCGAGCGAGGAAAGACATGCACTCACCAACGAACGTATCACCGACGAACAGGAAGAAAAAAGCCAAACTTTCTAAGGTGCCTGTGGTAGGTAGACAAGTCGCCGTAGTAGACTACGGTAATCCTCTTCGGTACTCTCGACACCTACCAAGGATTCAAAATGCTGACATGTGAGGATGAAAATACCCACACATGGCTTCAAGAATTTGTCAGTAAAGCTGAAGCTGAAGGGAGGAAGGAAATCGGTGAACTGTCAAGACCTAGAGCAAAGCTAATTATTAAGGGACCGCTCATCCCGAGGGATCAAATTGAAAGATACCTCAGGTCACTCAATACTGAACAGCTTATTCAAAACTGGGAGGTAGTCGAGATGGGTCAGAAAACTAAAGATGGCACTGAAGTGGTTGTGATCTTAAATCACAAATAAATACCGCTGCTCAGAAAAATTGATTTTAAGGCACGCGTCGGTTCAAACCGATACAGACTGCGGCTGATAGACAACAACAAGAAAGTAAATAGGGGGGATAAAGGTTTAAAACAATATGAAAATAATACAAATTAATCTCCAACACAGTAAAGCCGCCAGTGCCAACCTAGTCTACCTCATGGATGATAACAAATAGACATTGCCCTTATTCAAGAACCCTGGATTGCAGGTGGCAGAATTAGGGGCCTTCACACAAAAGAACTAACGCTGTATAAGACCACAAACGTAGGTATTAACAGTAGTATTAGAGCTTGTATCGTAGCTAGAAAACAGATTAATCTCTTTCTATTATCTACATACAGTTGTTTAGACCAAACGACGGTCAAACTTGATCGAACCGGGCTCCCACCACTAGTTATAGCATCATGCTATATGCCAGGTGATGGAATTGAAGGACCACCGGCTGAGATGACAAAGCAACTCATTGCACGTGCTGCACTGGAGACATGGGACGCTGTTGTGGGCTGTGATGCCAACGCGCACGATTTGTAGTGGGGAGCACTAATATCAACGAAAGGGGTGAGTTACTCTTTGAATTTATTATTGAAAATAACATTTTGGTAGCGAACAGATGAAATGAGCCCACTTTTGTCACCAAAACTCGTAAAGAGGTACTCGATGTAACTTTATTAAAGAACTCAGATACCATATTCATAGATCAGTGGAAGGTTTTAAAAAGGAATCATTCTCTGACCATAAACTCATAGAATTCTGAATACCTGACACCCCAGATCCTCAAAAACCATTTAGAAATCTCAGACGAACAAACTGGGAAATTTTTAATAGGGAGGTAGAAACAGAATTACGAAAGGTAAATACTGATGCGTTGCAGAAACCCGAGATTATAGAAAAAGCTACTGATAGCTTCACTGAAATTCTCGGTAAAGCATTCGAAAAAGGATGTCCATTAAAACCAGGGGGACGGGGTAAAAAGAAACCACCCTGGTGGACAATTGAACTTGGCAACATCAGGAAGGAAACAAGATAACAAGAATACCTTTTAATGTTGCCAAGCGCACAAGAGCAGATAGTGACGTGGAAACAAATCTAGTCAAAAGAAATTGAAAATGGAAACTCGAAGAGCCAAACGGAGCTCATGGAGAAACTTCTACAGTCAAATTGAGAGTACCAACGAATCAGCTAGACTCAGAAAAATACTTGCTAAGGGACCAATTGTTCTAGGATCTCTTAAGGAACCCAATGGACATTGGACGGAATCGTGTAGCGAAACACTGAAGCTCCTGGTAAACGCTCACTTTCCTGGTTGCACCTCTAAAGGGAATAACAACCCACAAGTAGAACTCTGCATACAGAACACAACACCAACGGAGCTGATTACGGAGGAAAGGATAAAAAGGGGCTATTAACTCCTTTTCACCGTATAAATCACCAGGTTTGAATGGTGTCTTCCCCATGATGCTAAAAAAATGTGAAGACAATGTAATCCCACACTTAAAAAAACATATTCCTAAGTGGCCTTAAATTAGGATATGTGCCGAAGGCGTGGCGAGTCAAAGTGGTATTAATTCCGAAAGCTGGAAAGCAAGCCACACGACCGCTAAAGATTTCAGACCCATTAGTCTCACGTTCCTTCTCTTAAAGACATTAGAAAGATTGATTGATATATATATACGCAACGCACTGAGCCCGGAAGTCATATCTCCAGCCCAGCATGCTTATACAAAAGATAAAAGTGTTGAGACAGCACTACACAGTGTCGTCAGTACAATTGACAAAGAACACAACCTTGCTGCCTTTCTAGACATTGAAGGAGCCTTCAACAATGTTCGGAACAAGGCGGTTGAAGGAGCGCTCGTGAATCTTAATGTGAATAACGCTATCATCAGATGGATAATATTCATGTTGAAAAACAGACTAGGAGGAGTGCAAATCAAAGTATCTAGTATCTACTTCCAGAGGAACCCCACAAGGTGGTGTGCTTTCTCCGCTTCTCTGGACACTCGTGATGAACACAGTTCTTGTGAGACTAAGATACAGTGGAGTCAAAGTAATTGCATATGCAGATGATCTAGCATTACTAGCGACAGGCAAATTTCCCTCCACAATAAGTGAACAATTATAAAATGCCCTATCAATAGTGAATACATAGACTAGGAATTGTGGACTTGTAGTTAATCCGCAAAAAACCGAACTAGTCCTTTTTATGAATAAACGGAAAATACCGACTTTCAAGATTCCTTTCATTGAAGGTACCCAACTCAAAATCTCCGATCACGCAAAATACCTTGGTGTAAACTTGGATAAGAAATTGAATTGGAGTCGCAACATTAAAGAAAGAACTAACAAAGCCATGTTTGCATTCTTCTCCTGCAACAGGATATTTGGTAAAACCTGGGGACCTAGCCCAAAAATTATCCGGTGGATGTTCACGGCGATAGTTAGACCTGTACTGCCATACGGTAACGTAGTCTAGTGGAATGCGCTCGACAAAGTTACTAACCATGTGTTGGAATCACTGGGGCTATGAGGTCCACCCCCACAGCGGGCTTGGAAGCTATACTCAACTTAAGTCCCCTTGATCTATTTGTACAAGAATCGGCAGCCAGGAGCGCACTTCGGCTTAGCCAAACTGGAAGCTGGAAGCGCAGCGCCATAGGACACAATCAGATTCTGCAGAAATACATGGGAAGTATGGTATGCACTGACTACATTACACCCCGTTTAGATTTTCACAAGCCGTTCACGATCGCCTTTCCTAGTAGAGAGGATTGGCAAACCATAGAACCATCAACCTGCGAATCGATGATAGCAATATGTACCGACGGTTCCAAAATGGATACTGGTGTTGGTGCAGGCTTCTTTTCGGAAACTCTTGGACTAGCCAGCTCATTCAGACTTCCTAATTACAGCAGTGTCTTCCAAGCTGAGGTCCTGGCAGTGATGAAAGCTGCTAGATAGGTCTCAATGATGGCAATACCACAAGCGGATATCACCTTTTTCATTGACAGCCAAGCAGAAATAAAAGCAATTTCTGCTATTGAAATAAAATCGAAGCTTGTGACATGCTGTCGCGAAGAGCTAAGGGTTCTTGGTACACAGCACAACATAAGACTCTGCTGGGTTCCTGGCCACAGTGGTGTCCCAGGTAATGAAAGTGCTGACGAACTGGCAAGGATAGGAGCAGCACTTGATCTTAATCAAGCAGATTCAACTGTTCAAGTCCCGCCCTGTAATCTTAAGAGGGTACGCGAGAGTAAAGTTCTAGCTATAACCAGCAAGAGATGGAACTCACACGATACCTGTGTTATAACTAGAAAATTATGGCCTAGTTTCGATAAACAAAAGACCGACAAGATCATCCTACTGGGAAAAAAGTATCTATCTATTATCGTGAGCGTTACCACTGGGCACAACCAACTGTGTTACCATAAGAAAAAGATGAGTCTCAGTATGGACGACTTATGTAGAGGATGTGGTGCCGAAGAGATACATGAGGATATTCCACACTACCTTTGTCACTGCCCTGCACTATTTCATCTAAGAAATACGCATAGGGAATAGGGAGGAATTTCTTCAATGACTTAGAGGAACTATCTGACATTACAAGCAATAACATATTTAAATTTATTAACGCTACAAAATGGCTTGACAATTATTAAATACAACTAAACAAATCAGTCACATACACCAACCTACTGATCTATCAAACTCAACCGCCAGACGTTACATGGAGCCATTGCTCCTACGGGCCTGGTGGTGGGGATGATTTAAACAGTGGAGGTAAAGAGAATTAACCACGCTCTTGAAAAGAAGATGGTGCGTTGGCCTCTCCTCAACCTGGTGATTGGGCTTACGGACACTTCTTTAGTAACCTGAAGACTAATCTGACTGAACGGGGCAGACGCATGCACCAACAACTGATCTACCAAGCTCACCCAGCGGACGTTTTGCATGGAGCCACTGCTCCTACGGGCCCGGTGAAGAGATGATCTTTCCAGTGGGGGTAAATGAGGGGATCACGCCCTAAGAGGACAATGGTGCGTTTAACTCTTCTCAACCCGGTGCTAATATGCCGTCAGACAACTCTTCAATACCTTGATAGCTTCACCGAGTTAACTAGGCAGGCACATACACCAACCACTGATCTTTCAAACTCATCCACCAGACGTTGCACGGAGCCATTGCTCCTACGGACCTCATGGGGGGATGAGCCTACCTACCTACCGGTGAGAGTAGGGGGGATCATGCCCTTAAAGGACAGTGATACGTTGGTCTCTCCTAAACCCGGTGATTGTGCCGACGACGTAGGTTAATATGACAGAACGGGGTAGACGCAGACACCAACCACTAATCTATCAAACTCACTCACCAGACGTTGAATGGAGCCAATGCTCCTAGGGGCCTGGTGAGTGGATGATCTATTCAGAGGGGGTAGAGGTAGAGATCACACCCTTAAAAACCACTGATTTATCAAACTTACCCACCAGACGTTGCATGGAGCAACTGCTCCTACGGGCCTGGCGAAGGAATGATTTACCTGTTGGGGGTAAGGGATAGGTTCACACTCTAAAACACTATGGTGGGCTGGCCTCCTTTGCCCGGTGATTGTGTCCACGGACTCTCCTCATCTGACCGAACTGGGCAGTCGCTGGCACCAACCACTGATTTATCGAACACAGCGCCAGACGTTGCTGGAGCCACTGCTCCTACGGGTCTGGTGTGGGGTTGATCAATCCAGTGAGGGTAAAGGAAAGGGACACGCCCTTAAAAGACAATGGTGCGTCAACCTATCCTCAACCCGGTATTTACGCAGCGACTAACACTCCTTCAATCAATTTGTAAACGACTTTTCCAAGCTTCAGCTTGTTAGAACTGTATCGACGCCCTCTACGGGCTATGTCATAGGATTTATTATAGGTTTCTTTTATGGGGATTAATCCCCAGGGTATCACAATGGATCTACACTGATCTAGGTATGACGGTAACAAGATCAACTGTCAGCCCACTAACCTAACCTAACCTGACACGTCAATTATTGCGGTTTGATTGAAACACGTCAACATTGTTATACTTACTTACTTACTTATTGTTATACTTACTTACTTTACATTTAATAGAGTTTTTGAATAAACAATTTGAATGTACCGAATTATGTACATCAAGCAGCTCGGAATAATTATTTTCATTAAATTAACGAATTTGGGAGGAACGAAGTTCACTAGGCCAGCTAGCCACATAATATAAATACTTAATTTGTATCTCTTGAGTTTATATTTTTTTTTTTTATGTATTTATTTTTTTATTTTTAACATCAAAAAATATATTTTTTACAAATTTTGACCGTTTTATGTTTATGTCATTCAACTTTGCACCCATAAGCTTTATCCTACTCCTGGTTTGAAATTTTTCAATATTTGTGTGTGCAAGTGTCTGATATTGTGCTGAATGCTGATTCTAAGGGGCCAGTTATAGCTATCATTGAAAACCATCATTGAAAAAGTTAACTGTTGATTTTGAGACCTTTCGAAAGTTTAATCATTGAATATTTTAATGCAGAAATATAGCTTAAGACTTCAAAATTATTTCTCCTTCAAAAAAAATTCATTTTGACCCATATCTTCCCCATAACGTAATTTTTAATTTTATCAATGATCATTGGTAAGGAAGTTCATCATTGAAAAATTAAAAGTTACGTTATGGGGAAGATATGGGTCAAAATGAATTTTTTTTGAAGGAGAAAGAATTTTGAAGTCGTAAGCTATATTTATGCATTAAAATATTCAATGATTAAACTTTCGAAAGGTCTCAAAATCAACAGTTAACTTTTTCAATGATGGTTTTCAATGATAGCTATAACTGGCACCTAAGCTTGTATTTGCACGGTCAGAATATCTTCATTTTAGCAGGTACCTTACCTACCTGCCTTTTGGTTGTAGGTATCCGTTTGTTTGTTTGTCACCAACATCCTATCATGAATATTAGCAGATAGACACTCACGACAGCAAACAGGGCGGCCGTGTCCTTCCTCATATCTGTTGGTCATCGATCCTTTTTGGTGTGCGAGTAGAACAGACACAGAGGAGTGTAAAAAAGAACCCTCTGAGGGGTGAAAATAAAACTGACTATCAGGACAAAAAACACCAACACTATTGTGTACAAAGAGGATGACGATAAATCTCACGGGGAAATCTGAAAACATACTGACAAATGGTCAAGATTTGCTCAAATGATTTATGTATGTCAAATTGTTTTCATCTTTTTTTTTTATTTTTAGTTTTTTTTTTTTCATTTTTTGTTTGTGTGCAGTTTCAGTTTTGTATTTTCTATTTAGCTAGCTTGTCCTTGCGTGATAGTATTCCGATATTTGTTCCCATTATTTCTGTGACTCAATTTGACATTGTATTCGTTGTCCAGGCAAAATATTGAGACACAGGTTATATGTGGACAAATATAGCAATGGATAATCAGAACAAGCAATTGCTTTTGGGATTTCCTTGGATTACTCTGTCAGATATATATGTATAAGCACATATTATACTTTACGAAGGTACATATGTATGTTCTTTGTGAGGAGTTGACTTCCTCATACATATGTGTGTTTATAATTTGAAACTCTTGCTCTATCACACAGTTGCAGGAGTATATCTTCATGTAAGAACTAGAAGTTGGAAGAACTGGGGCAATATGGCAAGAGCTAATATGGAAGAAATTGTTAATCGAGTTGTGACGACAGGCAATTATGCGGCACAAGCTTTGGTTGCGATAAGCTCCAAGAGAGACTGATAGGATAATGGAGAGGATTATCTATCCATCTATATATCGTGTATTTAATCTAGTTATGTCGTGCATGGAGTCCAACTGCCAATATTTGTTTGTTAAAGGATTTGCATTATATAATATACCAGACACATACATTTATGGTACCTGTATAATTATATCGCACAATCTTATATACATTTCTATTTCGGTTAATAATGGAATCCAAATATTGTTTTGATTGCTAAATGGCAGTTTTCTAATAAAATAAAACTAAGTGGCAATGACATAGTTAATATAAGGGCTTAGCTGCTTACTTAGAGCTTATAAAGATGCAGATTCCAGCACCAAATTTTCCTTTGTAACCCTTGTTTCTATGCGATTTCATAACATAAAAGACACCTTATTCTTAATCCACTGTGCAAAAAACAATAAATTGTTTGGAAGAATTCTTTTCTTTCTTTAAGGTGCGCCGCGCCGTGCGAATTTAATGAATAAGAATAATTATGACTCTAGTGCCCACAATTGAGATATACAACGTTGGAAAGCTTAAAGAGCATCATTTTTGAACATGGACACAGAACTGTAAACCATGTAGTCTAAGAATGATAGGATCTGACCGGGAACAAATTAATTCATTTTATTGCTGGTATCGACGCAGAATTTTATCCTCCTTTTTGATAGACGCATTTGAAGGGGTGGAGAGGGATGGGAGGTCGGAGTTTATCAAGCTGAAAATTTTGTTATAATACAATCTAATCATATGACACATGTTTTTAGAGTGCTTTTCAACGCTGATTCTAAAGAGACCGAAATTGAAAAGATGCATGTATCCTGTAGAAAGTTAAAGTCCTTTTTATAGAATGATTACTTTTTTTAAGTACAACAAGTAAAACATTACCCAAATTCTTTTTAAGATAATGGGATATTAATGAAATTTGGTATTAATGTTCCATTTTTCATGTTTACCAAGAATCAAAAGAGTCTCCAAAAATATCTGTGGTGAAAGGGTGTTTTTTTGAGGGCGAGATGTTAGTGCGTCTTTATTACCATCACAACTATGAATAAGTTTTGACACTTATGAAATACGCTAAAAATAATAAATATGTCATGGTTCCCAAGTAGCAAAAGAGTCCATATTAAAATAACTTGATCCAAAGAGTATTTTTTAGTTTATGTTTGACCTGCCATATACGGAGCAAAATGTTAGGTCTTACAAAAAATTGTATTTTCGTGTAATCGAGATAGTACATATGACATATATTATATGATTTAAAGGTATTTTTTAATGCCGAATGTAATAAAAGAAAAACCAATATGATACAAGCACCTTAAAAAAAGTTAGATTCATTTTGAAGAAAATATTACTGTTTGTTCCGATAAGCAGGTCAAACAATACACCCCCAAAAAACACCCTTGGACCTAACCTAACCACAGATATTTTTGGGGACTCTTTTGATTCTTGGTAAACATGCCAAATGAAACATTTATACCAAATTTCATTAATATCCCATTATTTTATAATGGTTTTGGGTAATATTTTACTTGTTGTACTTAAAAAAAGTCATCATTCCATAAAAAGGCCTTTAACTTTCTACGGGATACATTTTTCTTTTCAGTTTTGTTCTCTTTGGAATAAGCATTAAAAAGCACACTTAAGCATGTGTCATATGATTATATTGTATTATAACATATTTCTTCAGCTTGATAAACTCCCGCCTCCTCCCCCTCTCCAAAGGCGGCGCTAGACCAAAATGAGGCGTGTGCGCGATTAAATTTGCGGGGCCCCTGGGAAAATGATTTCAGGCTGCATCATTATAAAAAAAGTACATTACACACCTGTCATCAAATCTTCCGCAGTCATAGAATTTAAGTTCAAAATCGTTACAATAAACTTAAGACAGTATTTTATTTCAAAATTTTTAAGCATTCTTTAATTTGTATGTATCTATGTAAGATTGTACATACAAAAAATAAAGTACTAAGCTCACTTCCTAAATACTAAATGTAAATAATAATAACCTGGGAGCCCGCCATAGGACCACCTACCCTCATCTATTCTATTCAAAAAGTGGGCCCTTTATAGGATTGCCACCCTTAAAAGATCAATTTTTGGGCTTATTCAATTATCTGATTGAGCTTTTGTGGTAAGCCATAAAGATATAAAAAAAAAAAAATAATATGAAAGAAAGTTTAATGTAAAAAAAATTTAAATTTAATTAGGGTAAATTAGGGTGAACGTATTAAAAGGTCGAAAACTTATTTTCTAAACGGTAAGTCATAATGAAATGATTTTTTTTGCAATCGATGGATTTTATAAAATACATAAAAGTTATACACAACAAAACAAAATTGTCAAAAATTTAGAACTCGAGATATAAGCGTTTGAAAGTCAAAAATAGGAAATTAGATGTTTGAGAAAAAATTTACTATAAATCAGTGTGACGTTCTATTGAAATACAAAGCATGTTTTTATAAAGCTGATTAAAAACAAGTTGATAGGTGTCCTAGGGGTGTCTAATAATTTTTTTTTTGTCAGATATTCAAAGTGGGTATCGTGGATCTTGTAGAGGATACCCACAAAATGGTACATCCAGACCCCGCGGCCGTTTTTTATGTAAAAAACTCTTTTTCTTTCCAAGTCAACAAATGATCGAGAATTTCGCGTATCAAACGTGGTTTCGCCGACTTTAAAAGATTTTTTTTTTGACTCTCTAGGGATGCTTTAAATAAAATAGCACAAGTAACTGCCTCCTAAAATTTCAAAATATGCATTTTTTATGCCTTAAAATCGGTTGATTTGTAAGCTTTTCTCGATTTTAAAGACCTCCATGGGTTCAGGAGCGAGCAAGTAAGACTTGTATCAGAGGTAATTTCGTATGCTGAACTCAAATCTTCCATCCGTTTTTCGCCATCAGCTCTAGTTTTTATGATAGTACAGTCTGAAAATGGAATATAACCATTTTTTTTTACCTATTTTAGAGATTTTATAAAAATTCGAAATGCTTTTTTTCAAAACAAATGCACCGATTCATCAAAGTACTGCACTATGTCTCATGTTCATGTATGAATCGGTGAATTTTTTTGAAAAAAAGCATTTCGAATTTTTACAAAATCTCAAAATTAGGTTAAAAAAATGTTTATATTCCATTTTCAGACTGGAATATCTCAAAAACTGAACCAATGTAGGTTTTTAAAATCGAGAAAAGCTTACAAATCAACCGATTTTTGGGGGGTTTTCAGCCATTTATCGAATAAAAAAGGCATATTTTAAAATTTTAAGGGGCAGTTACTTGTGCTATTTTATTTGAAGCATCCCTAGAGAGTCAAAAAAAATCTTTTAAAGTCGGTGAAACTACGTTTGATACGCGAAATTTTCGATCATATGTTGACTTTGAAAAAAAACGTGTTTTTTACATAAAAAACGGCCGCGGGGTCTGGAAATACCATTTTAAAAAATTCCGGGGCGTAGAAATACTTGTGTGGGTATCCTCTACAAGATCCACGATACCCATTTTGAATATCTGACAAAAAAAAAATTATTAGACACCCGCAAGGTGTCTGCCAAATTTTTAATTAAAGTTTTGGTTTTGGCGAAGTGAATTTTTGAAAAAATATTTTTTTTTTTTTTAATTTGTTGTTTTTTTTTTTGTACCCTTTAGTATATTTATTGAAATTAACATCAAAAAGCAGATAATTCTCCTATATGAGCATGATAGTATCTACTAGGATTTCTACAAAATCTTGGTTAAAACTCAGGGTTGCCGCAATTCAAAAGATAGTTTTGGCGAAGTGAATTTTTGAAAAAATATTTTTTTTTTTTAATTTGTTGTTTTTTTTTGTACCCTTTAGTATATTTATTGAAATTAACATCAAAAAGCAGATAATTCTCCTATATGAGCATGATAGTATCTACTAGGATTTCTACAAAATCTTGGTTAAAACTCAGGGTTGCCGCAATTCAAAAGATATATAGGCTAGTCAAATTCAACAATAAAATTGCTTAGCGCGATGTGGTTCTGCATTTTTGATATGTTGTTGGGGCTGTCAGAGAAGTCTGTAGCTAACTGCAGCTTTGAAAATTCTGTGCGCGCTGCAGGAAAAATGCAACAGTGAAAAGTGTTAAAATCGCCCCATTTTTTCTGATATTTTCCTTTATAACTTTCCAAATATGGAAGTTATAATAAACCCATCCGTTATAAATTTGTTTGTTATAAAATTTTCGATGAGACCATATTTGTTTTAAATCATGCATGTTACATTTGTGTTGCTATCTACGCATAAATTGACAAAAAAAATGTGAAAAATTTGGTAGTTTTGAAGCACTCAAAAAAAAACAGGTCAAAAATTTTCCAATTCTGCTAAAAATTTGGAATCAAAAATAGTCTAGAGAATTACAAGACGAAATTGGTCTAATAGTTTTGGCAAGAAACATGATGTTAATTAAGTGTGTGCGGTTGGACACCCCTTCCGCCGCCTCTGCCCCTCTCAACCCCTTTAAATGCGTCTATACAAAAAACTAATGCCGGGATTTTGGGGGACTTTGGATATGTTGTTGAGGATAAAATTCTGCTTCGACACCAGCAATAAAATTTCATGAATTAATTTGTTCCCACTTGCCCAGTAAATTTTCTATCTTTCTTAGACTAAGGGGGTTTATAGGCAGAATATTACAAAACATAAAACAATTCGTCTATGTTTATTCGAATTTGCAAAATGTTTTTTGAAATTTTTGGTAGCTTATTTTAGCCAACATTGCTTAGGATAGAAAAAAAAATACTCGTACGTTGAAACACTCCATAGTACCATAGGTCTCATTTCTGGGCACTAGGTAGAACATATCCCATGTATTTTTGACCATTCTCCTTTCTTCATCTTAATTACTATTTTAAGAATATTTAAAAAGTTTATTAAGACAAGGTGGTACTGAACAGGTGCAGCACTATGAATGAAACTAAAACAAATTACTGTTTGGTGAATTTAATTTTTTCTTCTAATGTTGCAGAGCAGATTCTGTAAAAAGGTAGGATGTCGAGAAGCTTAAATCGCAAGATACCGCCAGAAGTGTTGCGGGCCACGTAACTTTTAATCTCTCAGGAGGTCTGCCACCACCATCAAGTGCAGATGACCAGTGGAAACACTATCAATAAGCCATCAGAAGTGCCGCCTCTGATGTGCTGGGGTTCACTAGGCGACCACAAGAAAACCCCTGGTTCAATGAAGACTGCCGGTTGGCGCATGCAGCTAAGGACGAAGCCTACCAGGCAATGCTGCAGACTCAAACAAGAGCTGCTGAGAGAGTAGCCCGGGAGTTCTACAGGCTGAAAAGGAAAGATGAACGCCGACTTCTCAGGAGGAAAAGGACAGAGAGCACGAGAAGCGGGCGGTCGAGTCTAATGAGGGTTATAGTGGCAGGGGTGATGTTCGAAAATGTTATCAAAGGACGAAACGATCCACCCAGGGATAAAAAGCTAGAACGGAAGCCTGCCGAGATGAGAGTGGCGATATGGTAGTAGATACACAGTCAGTGCTAAGGATCTGGAGAGAACACTTCTCTAGACTGCTTAACGGCGAAGGCAGACAAGATACCGCTAGAAGGCAGAACACTCCATTCAACTTGAATGATGATGGCCAATAGTTCCGTCCACCCAACCTAGCCGATGTGCGGCTGGTGATATCCAAACTTAAGTGTTACAAGTGGTACAAGGCTGCTGGTGCGGATGGCCTACCAGCCGAACCATTCAAATCAGTGGGAGATGAATTGGTTAGGAGCATACACCAACTCATCTGCAAAATTAAGTCGGAGGAAAGTATACCCGATGAATGGAACCTGGATATAGTGTGTCCCATCCATGAAAAAAGAGAAATGCACCAAATACAGAGGAATTAGTCTCCTAAACGTCGCTTATAAAATCTTGCCGGCTATCCTCGGTAATCGCCTAAAACCTTTTGTCAACGATCTGATCGGCCCCTATCAGTATGGTTTTAGTCCAGGCAAGTCAATCGTTGATCAAATGTTCACATTCCGACAGATTTTATAAAAACCCGGAAATTCCAGATCGATGTAGACCACCACTTTTACGATTTTAAAGTCGCGTATAATAGCGTGAAAAGGGACGAATTATACAGAACCACGTCTTATCTCGGCATCCCTGCCAAACTCGTCCGTTTGCGCAGGATGACGATGATGGAGAAATCTCGCTGCTCCGTCACAATCGGTAAGAACACCACCGATTCTTTTTATGTTGAAAAATGATTGAGGCAAGGCGACGCGTTATCATGCAACCTATCCAACTTCGTTCTTGAAGCAATTGTACGCAAGGCACATGTCAACACCAACGATACAATTTATCAAAAGTCCGTTCAATTGCTTGCGTATGCAGACGACATTGTCTGCAGAACAAAGCGAGCTATGACAGCGCATATGCTATCATCGAGAAGGGAATCTCAACGTCGTAGACTCGGGCAAAATATCACGATGGACAGATATAAGTTTGAAATTGTCAAGGACTTTGTCTACCTGGGACATCGGTGCAGAGATCAAACGAAGAATTGCATTTGCCAGTCACTGTTTCTTTGGGCTAATGCTAAGGCATTTAATTAGTGAGGACCTCTAAGGGAGCTATAAGGAGACTTTATACAAGACCCTAATCATCCCAGTCCTGCTCTATGGGGTGGATATTGAAAAATCGGATGAAAGTCTGCTAGGGTGCTTTGAGAGGACGATTCTTTGTGTGATTTTCGGTCCGGTGTGGGCTGAAAATACAGCGGCTGAGATGTTCCTGAACGACGAGTCTTCGAACCCAACCCCGATGGTGTACGCAGCAGAGGAAGAACCCATAACAGGTGGCGAGCCCAAGTGGAGAATTGGAAGCGGCTAGCTAGAGACAGAGATGGCTGGAGGGGCTTGTTAGTTGAGGCCGTAGCCCACCCTGAGCTGTGAGCGCTATCTAAATTAGAGTAAGTAAGTTCTAATTTTGTAAACATATTCAAATTTAGATTGGAAATATGTTCAAATTATATTTTGAAGATAAAATGTCTTTAATTGTACCCATTCTGGTTGCTTCGACCTGACATGATCTTTCCATAGAATTTTTCATAATTTTTCTTAGAATTATAGGTCTCAACGACCTCACATCTTCTCGGATATTGTCCTCTTAAGATATTGCATGTTTCTTCTCATCGTTCCATCTTTTTTGGAACCAAAATTCTAGATTTTTCTGTAAGTTCAGATTTAAAAAAATGTTCAACCATTTCCCGGTATTTAATGACATCCACATAAACCGTAACTTGTTCGTCGTTTTTGAAAAAAATATATATATATGTTCCAATTATTCTTTCGGGATGTTATTCCACACCATATACTGTGCTTATAAGTGGAAAAGTGGGTGAATTTCATGTTCAACAATTGCACATTATTTTGCAATTTTGTTGATTTACGATACCATATTGATGTGAAAATGGGCTTCATCGAGTTTTAAATAAACTCGTAGTTCTCTCTGAACAATTCTTGAAATCATACTTATACTATGTATATGCTAACATGTTGATCATTTGCTTTTAAATCAGGAATCAATTCAATCTGCTTTGGAAAAACGTTTAACTGCAATAAAATTCTTTAAAATCAGTGCATAGACATCACCAACCATCACCACCATTTCACAGAATTTATTAAAGTAACGCCAAATTAACCATAGAATACCCACATTATTGTTTTGTTATATTTTTGATTATACGTCATAATTTTGTATGGATGTAATTTGGTCACATAAACATTTGTAACATAAAACATATTTTGTTGTTCGCCGGAAAATGTCGAAAATCTAATATTTGTGTCGACTTTTTGTTCAAAGAAGAACACTTTTGTCATGTCACACATAACATGCTACGCCTTAGTATAGTTATCCCAACAACCATCAGGACCACAATATCTAGATCCTAAATAACAATCCACAAAAAAATTCAGTCCATATTATAAGTCTTGCGTTTCATATCGAAATGGAATTTTCTTAAAACAAAATTTCCATTCTGTTTGTGTTTGCACATGGTTAAAATCCTTTAAAGTCCTGCTTAAAAACCACCATAGGCATTTTTTATTCTGCCAGTAAAAAAAAGTATAAAATTTAAATCTAATCAACTTGCAAATGCATTTAATGAAAACTTCCACTGCATTTGTATAATCTTGAAATAGATTTAAACGGCACAGACTAACAAACACTTTGTTTTTCTGGCCATTGCAAATGACAAGCATCACCTGTGATAGGTAAACATACATAAAAAGAACTCTTTAACATTTAAACAATACATAACCAGCACAAAAAGAACGAAACTTCTGTCCTCATAACATAAAACAAAGTTCTGACATCGTTCTCGGTACTCGGTATCACAATCCGAGAACGGGATGGCCCACAATGTTTAAACAAAATGTGGAGGACATGTTGAGAAAATACCTCACAACAAAACATTTGCATATGAAATTTATTATTCTGGAATAAGCCAAGATTACAATTACACATGGATGAGGGGCCTAGCACACCCTACAGCGCCAGCGTCAAAAATGTTTACCAACCAGAGTTCCTATATTGCAATGCAAACCATACCGTCTATATTTCAACTAGGTTAAGGAGAATTTCTCAGGTGTAGTGTATATCTGTGGGGGTTGGAAATTTTGGTTGACTGAACGCAGATCTAAAATTGTGATGAGGTCATCGAACAATTTCATAGCATATTCTAGCAAAAAAGCTTTTTAACTTACCGCTACCGCTTTGGTGGTAAAGTGAGCAGAATATGCACTTTATCTCGAAATAGGACTTTCGAAATAGTAGAGTTGCAAGCAGATTACACCGTCAAGTTGCTATCTTACCAAAATGATGACGTCTGTGAAGTTGGCAGGGCAATTTTCACCTAGAGTAACGGGAACAACGCAGTAATTTGCAGTTTTTTTGCATTTATTTTACATTTCTATTCCCGATTTTTCAGTTCACCAAATAGTAGGTGTAATTAATAAATAAATAAAGGACTTCAAAATTTTTGGTACTAGAATTTCTTGGCAGTATCAAATAAAGGACTTCAAAATTTGGACCTAAAATTTCTTGAAATGCAAAATAAACTGCAAATTTGGAGCCTTTCTTTAAGTCTCTAGCATGCTTAGTTCTCGAGATAACCTCTGACCTGCTAACGTCACTGTGAAGTTAGCAGGGATGTATGGAATTATTTTCAAATACAGGACATAAGTTTGGAGCCTTCCTTCAAGTCTCTAGCATGTTTATTTCTCGAGATACACTATGTGACCTGCTAACTTAACTGTGAAGCTTGCAGGTCACTCGAATATACCCACTATTTGGTGAACTGAAAAATTGGGAATAGAAATGCAAAATAAATGCAAAAACTGCAAATGACTATGTTGGTCCCATTACTCTAGGTGAAAGTTGCTCTGCCAACTTTACAGACGTAAAATAATGGCTTATCTAAAAATATGGTGTTGTTCGAATTGAGGAACGAGAAATGGTGGATGCCAATGTGGAAGAGTATAAGACTTGCTTGTGGATTGGTGATTTCTAAGCACGCAAACAACTTAAACTTATTTATAGAATAGCGAGCTCTCATCACGTAATTTTGAAGACGATCGCCGTTAGTTTAAACGATTGTAGTGAATGATGTCGTCAAAATTTTGCTTCGTATAAATTTACAATCGTATCTATCAGTCGTGTCGTTCAAGGTTTTGGTTGTTTACAGTTTGAGAATAACTAAACCATCAAAAACATACTTACTTGAATTTGTAATGTCAGAAATTAAAAACTGTTGTCACTTTAATTTGATATTTTGTAGTAAATTTTATTAAATACGAGGTTAATTCAATAAGTCAATGGGCAAAAACGGTTAACGTGCGTCGCGTCGCTCCTATAATGAGTTCAAAATGCAGAACCACTATTAGGCTAAAGAGCAAACGTTAAAAAGTGTGAATTCAATAAAAACTGTGTTTAAGGCTAGGCGCATATTGAGACGCGGCGACGTGTGTGACATGACCTGACGAGTGTCACACGTCACGATTATAGAAACGTGTCGTGCCGTTCTGCGCAAATTGATTCGCGTGTCTCGTGTCGAAATACATTTCCAATTGAAGCAAATTGAAGCATTATTGAAATAAACTTTACAAAAAAAACAATTAATTTCTAAAAACAAAACTATTTTTTCATTTTAAAACCAACGATAGTTAATCATATTTTTTGGTAGAAAAAAAGCAAACACTTGCCGGTCTCGCACGAAAAACTGTGTTTTATTCACAGTGTCACGCGATTTCCGGAAAACTAACGTCAGGTCATGTCGTGCCGCTTTATCCATGTATTTGCGTTGTTCTATTTATTTATATTGCTTACAAAAACTCGTGCTGTGCTGTGTCGCGTATCGATCACCACTTCACCTGCTCTTCATCGATTTTGAAAAGACGTTCGACAGTGTCAATAGAGAATTTATTTGGCTTGCTTTGCGCAGGAGGGGCATCCCAGATAAATTGATTGCTATTATCAAGGCTACATATGATGGATCCAAGTGTCACGTTTTGCACAAAGGTAGGCTGTCAGAGGAGTTTGAAATCCAAAGTGGAGTTAGGCAAGGCTGTATACTGTTACCAATACTGTTCCTGTTGGTGATAAGTGTCGTACTGCACGCAGCTTTATCAAATGGAAATGGAGGAATTCAGTGGACTCTGCAATCTCACCTCAAACATCTGGACTACGCAGACGACGTATGCTTACTCTCTCATAGCATCATAGATCTCCATCAAATAACAACAAGGGTGGAGAGAGAAGCAGAAATCGTAGGGCTTAAGATCTACTCGGCAAAGACTAAAAGGATCAGCCTTGGAACTCCCTCATCAATCCAAGTAAATATTTCTGGACAACCGGTCCGGTGGTAGAGGATTTCCAATATCTTGGGAGTATTGTCTCTACGGGTGGCGGAACTGAACTGGACGAAAACAGCCGAATCAGAAAAGCAAAGGCTGCGTTCGGAATGCTGTCCAAAATATGGAGAATCCGTTCTACTTTACGGATGCAGTACTTGGAAAGTCACTGCCACTGTCACTAGAAAGCTGCTAACCTTCGTTAATAGATGTCTACGAAACATCTTGAGGATTTTTTGGCCCGACCGTATCTCCAATACCGAACTTCATTAGAGAACGGGTCAGGAGCCCGTAGACTCCATTATACGAAGAAGAAAGTGGCAGTGGATTGGCCATACGCTTCGAAAAGGCGATCCGTGCATTGCATCTCAAGCAATGCAGTGGAACCCGCTCACACAGGAGGGAAGACAAGTGGGCCGGCCTAGAAGTACATGGCAAAGAACGGTCGAACAGGAATCGGCACGACTGGGGAAAAGTTGGAGAGAGCTGAAATATATTTCAAGAAATCGTACACGATGGCGCGTAGGTGTAGTGGAGGCCCTATGTCCCGTAAGGGAAACATCACGGACGTAATAGGTCCGAGGACCTAAGTAAGTAGTAAGTAAGTAATAGACTAAACATCCTATCGGATGAACATGAATATTCGCAAAAGAAGCA
Organism: Melangyna quadrimaculata; assembly: GCA_949320155.1. Lineage (NCBI taxonomy): Eukaryota > Metazoa > Arthropoda > Insecta > Diptera > Syrphidae > Melangyna > Melangyna quadrimaculata. Next base: position 363,295,058 of record OX439483.1, read on the forward strand.
ATCTCGTTATCTCTCATCACTTTATATATACCAATCATTACTGTATCCATCAGATCAGTCATGAAAGATATTTTTAAGTTAATTCAGTTTTAAATAGATACTCAACAGCGACGGATATTTTTAATAAAAGTACAAATTTTAAATAAATGATTTAAATATATTTTTATTTTTTAAAACTTCTGACGCGCAGTAAAACAATTAATTCGCCGCCAAAACAATCAAAGCAATATTGTATTTGCTAAGTAATTGTATAGAAAGCAACCCGGGTGTTGCTAAAAGTTATCTGCCTTATAGTCAAGCCAAAGTAAAGTCAAAAACAGGGTTCGGACTTGAGTAATCGCAAATCGCAGTAAATTGAAACAAAAATCGCAGTGAAACCAAAATTTTCACAGTAGAATTAAAGTTTTTAATGATTAATTAAATTAAATTTCAGCATGTTTTTTTTTTTTTACACAAAAAAATGAGGGGCGCAAAATCGTAGATAAAAGATCGCATGTATTTCTGCTCTTTCAAAAAATACTTAACTTAGAAAACTTAACAATGTAATCTGGATTCAATGCACTTTTATCATATGGTAAAAAGGTTATCATTAATCATTTTTACTGCCATTTTATTGAATGGAAACGAAGCTGAAGGAAGATAACCTTCTTGAATTTGTTTCGGATGAATCGGAACCATCTTTATATGTGCCTTTTAATGAAAATATAGATTGAATTTGTTTGCAAAGCGTATCTAATATAATAATTAAAAATATTGGTTTCTACTTCCAAAAGGTTCGCATCCGATATAATGCGCTCATGTGTTTAAAAACTAAGACCATACAAAATTCTTAAGATAGGAACATGATAGCCTTAGTTTACAAGCTCAACTTTCTTACTAATACACTCTTTGTTTATAAAATTGTTAAGCAATTTTAAAAAGTGTTTCTTAACAATAATTGCATAAGGAAGATGAACTACGGTTTTTTTCCGATTGGAATAATTTTTAATTCATGTTATTTATTGAACCGAGAATAGAATAATTGCAGTAGATTGAAGGAAAAGCACAGCGGTGCAGTAGATTTGAAAATTTAAAAAAAAAACGCAGTAGATCTACTGCTTTCGCAGTAAAGTCCGAACGCTGGTCCAAAATATTTTCGGGACACAGTCAACTCCGCTTAACTGCAAACATCGGTTATCTGAAACAAGAAATTTATTCCGGAGGCTTTTTGAGAATTGTTCACACAAACTGCTTCGAATAACTGAACTCCGCTTAATTCCAAACTGCGGATAATTGAAACAGAATTGTTTGCCTCAAATGAACATTTTTCTCTTATTCAACTCCGCATAAGTGAAACGAGAGTTGAACGCTATCATCAAATTTTAAATCGAACACACTTTTTGAATTCGGAATGTCAATTCTAAATTGAAAAAATCTTATTTCTTGCCATTAATCCTAGTATAGGGTAGCTTACCCTAAAAAATTTTCGACAGAAAACGTATGGCTGACGATTTGTGATTAAAAATGTAAATACATTTGTTGTTTGAATTTGAAGGGTTCATATGGAAATATAACTATTTTGACACAATACAAAAATCATGACTAATTTTTTTTTGATTTTCAGTCTAGTGAAATTTAATTTGTTTGGACAAGACTCCGCTTATTTGAAACAAGTTTCAGTTATCCGAAATTCGGTTAACTGAAAACTCACAATGTAAACAATATTTTTACAAGATAATGGAATTTTGTTGATTAAATATTTTAATTTGACAGTCATAAATAGGCGTGAAGTTGGTTGTGCTTCAAATAAATAGTTTTTTTTTTCGTATTATATTGGCAACATCTTTATACCACCATTCTCGTTTTGCATAATGGCTCTCTGTCGTGACTATCGTTTACGTCAGTATCGTTCACTTATCGTTCGTTTCGTAATACACAATAGGGCCCGATGTTTAAAAAGAATACCTTCCTAGTGAAAACTCTTAGATCGGTGACTAATGCTATACTAAAGCTACAACTACTTTCATGACCAACTTAACTGGAGAAATTACGCTTATTTTAAGACACAATTTGAAGTGCTCACCTCCAACAGAAATTTTGTTGTCTAAGTTAAATTCGATATATTATACATATATGTAGATATATTTAATATGTAGATATATGTACGTATAGAACAAATGAGTCAAAGGAGATGGCCAACAATGTATGGACAAAAACACAGAATCTACAGAGGCGAGGCTATTATTAACTATTGCATCAAAACTGTTGAAAATGAGGTAAACAACCTATTAGCCTCAACCAAACAATATCAAAACTACTATAATAGGAAGTTTTTTTCAGTTTTCCATGGTTTATCCAGCCTTGACAAACCCTAAATTTATTTTGTCGAATCTGGGTTTTGTTCTTGGGCATTTCCTTTGAATTCCAACGAAAGGTCTTTATTTTTTGTATCTTCTTCACTTGTGAACTTCACTGGTTCTGCTTGTTTTTGCATAGAATGGTGTGCATAGCAGCTGTTCTATATTTGACATTTCATATCTATCCACAAGAACCGGATGCTCTCATTTGATAAGAGAACAGTTGTGTTGGTGCACAACTTTTTCTTTTATACTGCACTTTAGAGCAACTTATCATAATTGTTTCATTTGGCGGGACAATTCATTGAGGTGATATGAAAGAATGAGTGAATATGAACAGAACAAGATGTTAAAAAAAAAACACATTTAAGTTTATAATTTGTGGTATCTAAGCCGTCAGCATTATCATCATTCTCCTCTCAGTAGGTAAAGCATTTATTAAAAATTAAGCAATATAATTTATAAGCATTATATACTTTGCCCATTATATACTTCTCCCACAAGTAACTACCTACATTAAAATATTAAAATTAGAAAGAACCATAACCCCCTGCTCTACTAACCCACCGTAAATACCAACGTGCATCTTTAAAGTTAGCCATGCACTTCCAACCCCTTACTGTGCAGCAGAACCCAAAGCCAGGAGCATCAGCCACAGAAGCTCATGAAGTCTTCCTCCATAGTAGAGTCCTTGAAAGGAGATAAACAAAAAGAAAAATCATAGGGATCCTCGAACAACGCATAGTAAAGCCTTACTTATGTACTTCACTTTAAGAGTTCAAGTTACCTTTTGAAGCGAGGATGGAGGAAAAAATTTAATTTGTTGTTTTTCAAGCTTAGAGCAAGGAGCTGGGATTCGTGTATAAACAAGATGCTTTCTTTATCTTGACATATTTCCCGTAGGCCCGTGGGAATAAAGAAAAAAGATATAGTGTATAAACAGAGAATTTAAGAGGTTAAGGATACTCATCATCTTACCTAGATATTGTTTATTTTTGATTACTGTACAGAGTTCTGTTGGCCTTTAAAGGATATTAAATTTATTTAATTTTTTAAAGGCTGCATTTTTAAATTAAGAAATCGATCTTTTATTTATCCCGTGGCTATTTGGAAATAGGTACCTAGGTATCTTTGTCTTGCAAATTGCACGGTGACAAATCAGAGGGTTAAATGCTGAAATTTATGTTTCATATTGGTACGATGTTGTTGACTTAAAAAAAATTAAATTTATTTTGTTGTTTTCGACAGTATCATTCTGTTGTAGAAGATCTTTTGCAAGAATACAACAAATATTTTTATTCCTCACTTTGAACATACATAATAAAGTAGTATCCTTTTACTGGATTTTTCGTATACATTTACATTAGTATTTTTTAGTATTTATTTTATTAACAATGTATGCTTACACATTAAGAATATTCTTCTTATAAGTTAGTGCAAAGCTTGTCATTATAAAAATGTAATAAAGATGTAATGCAGAAAGCTACTTTTAACAAGATTATGGGTTCAAAAAAAAAAAAGAGAAACTAGTATATGTTTAAGTTTTAAATAATAAATTTATCCTTAAGGGAAGTATTAAAAAATAGGCTACCTATATACACCTTAAAAAAAACTAGACCAGAAAACAAAATAAAATACAATATATCTCCAATAAAAAAAATAAAAACAACAATCTAATAGAAAAATAAGTACATAAATAATTTACAAAAGTAACAAATTAAAAAATACTAAAATCAGGAATAATTTTGAAAATAAATTCGTAGCTCTCTACGAAACTGTGCTTCACCCCTCACTCTCCTTAGGTGTCTCGGCAGAGAGTTCCACAGTCGGATGGCATTGATGAAAAATTGTCTCTGAGAAGTCAGACAGGAATAACGCGGATGAATTAAGTTGAGGGACCTGTTGGAGGAACCAAACTGTATCCTATTGAAAAGACTACATGGTTGCTCGGTCTGGATAATTTTAAATAGTAATAGCAGGGTTCGGAAACGTATAAGGTGATCAAGTGAGATATTAAAGATTTGGATTGAAAAGCTTGATATATGATCAAATCTACGCAAGCCGAAAATATAGCGCGCGGTATTGTTGAATGCTACATTAAGCCTTCTCTTGCTGATTGCATCACTGTGACAAAAAACTTCACATCCGTATGTGAGTATGGGTATAACAAGTGTTTTTGCTAACAGCATTCGCGTTTTTAGAGGGGTATAAAATTGAGAGGACCATAACAAGCGGAGCGCACCGTGAACTTTCCCAACGGTGGCGTTTATGTGGTTATCCCAAGTCAGTGTGTTATTGAACAACATATCAAGGTTTTTCGCACTTGAAACATAGGATATAGGCAAATTATTCAGATATAAACATGGAAAGTAGTCAGTGTTTAAGGCTTTCCTACTAATAACGAGACACTTTGATTTCAAAGGATTAATAAACAGACCATTACATGCTGACCATCGCGAAATTACTTCAAGATCTTTGTTAATAGTGTATGCACAATCTTCGATAAGTCCAAGGGAACAGCTTTTGTATAGTTGCACATCATCTGCATACATTTAAAGTCACCACTTACAATAATGTTAGAGGGACCGAGGGTAATCACTTGTAAGATGGTTAGCAGTGGATTTATATCGATGTGATTATTGGGTCTATAAACGGTCCCTATTAAAAGAGAACCTTCATCATTAAATATATCTAAAAACAAAAAATTCATCTCACAATTAATATCCGACTTACAATTTATTTTGCAGGTAATGCCATTACGCACATATATAGCAGCTCCACCACCTCTTCTCCCATGTCTATCAGCGCGAAAAAGTCTATATCCACCCAGGCTATACATTGAATCACTATTCAAATCAGAGAACCAAGTTTCGCTTATACAGATAAGATCAACCTTAGATTCCTCAAACACATCCCTAAACTCATCAATTTTGGGATATAAACTTTGTGCGTTTAAATGACAAATCTGTAGACCTAAAAACTGTTCGCTTAAAATTTTAACCATTGGACGAAGAATTCCGTCATTACCAACAACCGCAGAAACTACATTAAAATCATTATGATTCATGGCTATCATATAATAGCAGAAAGATTGTTAAAGACACGTAAGAACAGGGAAAGGGCTTCACCAGAATCAAAAGCACATTACTAAATTCAATCATCCTGATTTAAGATATTAAATGAGTAAAAAAAAGAAAAAGAGAAGAGAAATTAAGTGATGTATTGAAATAATAAAGGAGATATTATGTAGTACAGTATATATTAATTAAAAGAATAAAAAGAAATTAAGAAGGTGTAAAAGAAAAAATAATATAATAAATATGAAATATGAAAAATAATAAAAAGAAAATTTCAAAGAGAAAAAAAAAATCATAAATAAATTTAAATAATAAAAAAAAAAGTTTGACAAGCACTGGAGTGCAAAATAAATATTTTCCAATAAGTATTATTCATGTGGGCGGCTGGCAATTCCATCAATTGTTTCGATGTTGTTGACAAGTTCACCTTTCTCATCTGTCAGCTGATGTTTCACATAAACAAGGCCTCGAATTGTGTAAACAGATGCAATTCTTTGTTGTTTTTTTAATTGAAGTGCGTACCGAAGCAACGAGTTGTTTTTAAGTGTGAGGCATTCATGAAAATAAATTTTCGAATTAGATTTAAGTCCTACGTTGTTAAGTGAAAGTTGTGTTTTGTTTTCTTTGCGATATTTGGCTATTGACGAAAGCACAAAGTTCTTATCATACGCTGAACGGAATTTTAGTATGATCGCTGTGTTGTTGGGTTTCGATCGAGTACGGAATATTTCAAGTAATGCGGGTGGTTTGATCTTTATTTCGTGGCATAGGAGATTAAACAAAGATCGGAGATTCTCCTCGGGACTGTGCGGGATGCCGAAGAGAACAGCATCACTTGCAATTCGTTTATTATCCTGGTCATCTTGTGCGTCGATAGTATTTCGTAGTGTTGTTGTGAGTTTAGCAAGCTTATTTTTCATGTCGGAAAGTTCTAACTTGTTCTCGTTGAGCTGCATTTTAGTGTCAGTAAGTTCGGTGTTGACAAGGGAAGATGCAGATTTAAGATTTGTGACGTCAGATTTGAGGGTATTTATTTCAACGATGACATTTGTGATAGATGACTCAAGTTGTGAGACTCGCATTATGACATCGGATATGTTTTTGTTTGTTTCGGCGAATTGTGCATTTAGCTTTTGCGCGAGTGATTCATTATCATCTTTAAATTGTTTTGATAAGAAAGTTATAATAAACTCACTTTGTGTATTTAGTTTTTCGTCCAATTTAGACAGCAAAACGTTTTCATCAACCATGGTGTTTATTTTTAAATTTGATTTTATTGAAAGCACGGGAGTTCGAGGTGAGTTTTTTTGCACTTTCGTATTAGATGAGTTGCTTCGTTGTTTGCTCAGGCAAGATATAGAAGAAGGTTGTGGTCCGAAAGGGTTTGATAAAACTTTAAAGTTTGAAGGCACAGACAAAGGAAATTATTCACAAGCCAAAAGTTAAAATAAAGAATTAAAAATAATAATTTTCACAGGAAATGTTATTAATGCACTATAATTGTTTAGCACTTTTATATAAAAACTATTATCAGCTGTTTAGATAACGAAAAGAAGTCAATTTGAGGAACTTTTAGTGGTACAAAACAAGAAAAAAAAACTGCCCGCCAGGAAAAACACGTCTAGTCTGTAGCTCTCTCCATTGGATATTAAGTAATTATATTTTAGCAATTGTTATTCGCTTTCAGAAAAGAAGCTGCTGCAATGGTAATAGTCTAAAGCTGAATTTATTCAGTATTGCTCAACTTTCTGAAAACTGCAAAGTTGGCCAACTTACAAGTTGACTTCAAATCCGTAGTTGAACTAAAAGTTGAAAAATGCTTTTATTCATTAACTTTGAATTTGAACTTCACCGTTGAAATTCAAAAGTTGACCAACCTGCAGTTTCTCAAATATCCTTGGGATATTTGTGAGACAATGACACACAGAACGTCAGTTTATACTTTCGGTTTGCACTACAATAATTTTGATTTTGATATTTAAAATGTTTTCATTTTGGATATTTAAAATATTTGTAACAAGAATTTTGGGTTTTCTTATTCAATAAAATATTCAGGGTAAACCATTATTCATTCAACACAGTTTTTATTCCATGTGAAACGCGAAATCAAAAGATTACAATTTTTATTTTTATAATAAATATGTATATACATCATATCTAACAATAAGAGACGAGTTTTCCTTTTCACACACTTATTCATAAGGCCGGCTGAAAACAAAAAAATTATTCCTCAGAAAACGAATTTTAACGTTTGAAAAATAACTCCGTTATTTTTTACTTGAAAATTTCGACTTTTGAATTTTTATATATATTAATTGAAAAATCCTTTTTTGTATTTTGAAGTCCTGATGTCCAAAAACGTTACCGTTATTTAAAAAAAAAAAATAAAGTTTGAAAAAAGTCAAAAATGGATATAGAACCCTCTTCCATACGAATACGAAATCTATGAAAACATTGAAAACCAAACTTCAAATTTCCTATGGATATACGACTTTTATGCACTGGACATTTGGAAATCAACGAAATCAAAAATAATAAAAAAATTCAAAATTTCTAGCATTATTAATTTTTATAATTTTACTTTAAGCGATAAAAACATAAAACAAAAAGTAATATTAATTAAGTGGCTGTGCCTTCCTCTATACCAGATTGGATTTATTTTAAGTCGATAAGAAACGAACGAAAATGATAGAGCATTTTAACACTTAATTTAACACTTAATTATATGAAAAATTTCCTAGAAAAATACATTCAATTTTATTCGGAATTGGTTTTAAAAATACTGTAACATTCGTCGGAGTAAGTTTTGGTATTTTTGTCACCCTTTTTTTTAAATTAAATTTCTTTTTTGTTTTTATCCATTTTATTAAAAAAAAAAAAAAATGTTTAATTATCATCGATAAAAACTTTATTTAGAATACATTAAACGCAGTTATTAAGTTTGTGAACCTGAAGATATATAAATATCCTTATTTAAAATAATTTATTTTCCTCATTTCTACCTCTTTTATTATTTTATTACTTATTGAGCCCCAGGCCCGAACGCAGGGGGGGGGGGGGGGTTGGGGGTTCAACCCCCCCCCACGAAATGTATGAATTTAACTTCCTCGCCATACAATTTCACTCTTAATTTTGAGTTGTCAGTTTAAAACCTCCCCCCGAAATATGTTCAGTTGGTTAACTCGAGTTGAAACAAAAATTCGCGAATACATTTCATGCGCTGTTTTTCTAAATCGAGTTGGCTAACTCGGTTTGAAGTGAAAATTGATGAATACTTCGTTGTTTTTTAATGATTCGGTTCAGTTTGTTTTTAGTTGATTCGTTAGGGTTATTATGTGTATCAAAAATCAAATAAAAACTAAGCAATTCAAATGGTTACCAATTCAAGTTTAATCTTTAACGCCAAAAATGAGCTGAACTTTTATATTTATGAATATATACGAAATGCATATTGTATATAGGTATATAGGTACATAAATATAAAGACATGTTCTTTTGTGCACTTTTCGTAGACATCCTTGACGGTGTAAATATTGGACTGAATTTTCCGACTATTTTTGACTTTACTTATATTAACTTCATGGTTAGAACGAGAGAAAAGTAGTAATTTAAAAAAAAAAAAAAATAAAAATGTTTGGATTTTTTGACGTTCTCTTTTGTAAATTCGGAAGAGTCAGTCCAATGTAAACACCGTCCTTCAATGAAATTTGACAGTTTATGGCTTGGAAGATGGACAACAAACTATATTTTGACGTCTAATATATATTTCGTTTCAAATGTTACACTGAAGCCTTCAAATCGCTTGTTTAAAAAAAAAATCGGATTTTCATAGGAAAAATTCTGATTTTTCAGAGGGTTTTTATTTAATCCATCAAAATCGTAGCCATCCTTCAATGGAATTTGACAGTTTATGGCTTGACAGATGGGCAACAAACTATGTTTTGACGTCTGATATATATTTTGTTTCAAATGTCACACTAAAGCCTTCAAATCGCTTGTTTAAAAAAAATCGGATTTTCATAGGTAAAATTCTGATTTTTTCAGAGGGTTTTTAATCCATCAAAATCGTAACCATCCTTCAATGGAATTTGACAGTTTATGGCTTGAAAGATGGGCAACAAACTATATTTTGACGTCTGATATATATTTCGTTTCAATTGTCACCCTAAAGCCTTCAAATCGCTTGTTTAAAAAAAATCGGATTTTCATAGGAAAATTTCGGGTTTTTAGAGGTTTTTTAATCCATCGTCATCGTAGCCATCCTTTAATGGAATTTTATAGTTTGCAATTTGAAAGTTGGTGGAAGTTTGTGGAGTAGGCAAGTAGTGTATTTTGTTCCCAATGTCAACCAATTGGCGTCAAACCCCTTTTTTCTGGAGCAGTAAAAAAAACTACGAAATTTTCAGATTTTTTAGAGGGTTTTTAATCCATCGTCATCGCAGCCATCCTTCAATGGAATTTGACAGTTCGTAGTTTGACAGATGGTGGAAGAACTATATTTTTAGGAAAGTATTCCAATTGGCCTCAAATCATTTTTTTGTGAAGCAGTAAAAACCGTGAAAATTTCTGATTTGTATCGGCTTTTATATTTTATTAGTCTATTATTCCATCAACCAACTTGCAACTCGGTTTAAAGTTTTATTAAACGATTTTTTTTGAACCCAAAATAACAAACAAGTAGTTGGTTTAAGGGCGTTCTAGAACAGTGGCTAAGTGGCTAACAGGTGTGCACAGGTGAGAACAGGTGTGCACAGGTGAGACAGGTGAGACAGGTGAGACAGGTGCGACAGGTGAGACAGGTGAGCCAGGTAAACAGGTGTGCCCAGGTGAGGCAGGTGAGACACGTGGGGCAGGTGAGGGTGAAAAAGGTAGGTCGATCGGTAAGTGGGGTGGTGGCTAAGTGGGTGGTGGCTAAGTGTGCGGTGACAAGTGTGTGGTTGCTAATCGGGCGGTGGTTCAGTTTGATACGGATCATGCAGGTTTCTGACCTAGGTGGTGGTGTTGTAGGTAGGTGGCCTAGTTTTTTGGATCGTTAAGTGGGTGGTGGCTAAGTGGGTGGTGGCTAAGTGGGTGGTGGCTAAGTGGGTGGTGGCTAAGTGGGCGGTGTTTTAGTGCAAAAGGGATCGTAAAGGCTTGTAGCCTAGTTGGTGGATGGGTCAGTGGGTGGTGGCTGTTGTAGATAGATGGCCTAGTTGTTGGATCGGTAAGTGGGTGGTGGCTAAGTGGGGCGATGGCTCAGTGTAATAGTGATCGTGTAAGTTGTGCTGCAGGTGTTAATAACACATACGTGTTGTTCGATACGTTGGGTTCTGCATGCATGATATTGTGTGCTAGCAAAAATATATATATGTATGTGATGAATGCCCTTTAACGTCGTGTAACACATGATGTCTGCTAGCATTTTAATAGTGATAAATAATTTATTTTTGGAAAAAAATTGATAACCGAGCAAGCCTAGCGATAATTTTATACGCATGAGTGTACAGGAATAAACATGCATTGACTATCCGGAAATATGCGACACATATCAGTAGCATTCTAACAGTGATAATGCGTTTTTTTTTCTTTTGTGTGAATTATGACGGTTATTTAATCAGAATATGCAATGCATAGGTACCTACATTTAATATCATTTAATTCTAAGAAAAATTTGAAGAAAGCAAAAATCAACCCAAGATTTAAAATATGAAAGACTTTTTTTATTTATTTTTTTTTATTTAATATTTTTTTTATTTTGAGGTTTTATGTTTTATGTTTTAAACAATTCTGGTGACTACTTGGCTAAGTGGATTATATTCAATAATGCGATCATGCAGCATAAGACAGTAAGCTGAAGTGTTTAAAGGAATTTTCAGTGATGATGTCATTTCCAAGCGAATATCGAAAGGTCCTGTTTTTAGGGATTCGTTCTGATGTCTGCAATCTATAACAAAAATTCGAGCGTGCGATTTATATTGATCACAAGAAAGAAAAGGCTCAGCCATTGTTTTGTTGTAGTAGGTTTTTTGAAAATCAGTATACATTTTGTATAGCCAACTATATCTGTTTCGATCGAAAGAAATGATTAGATCTTCCTGCGGGTATTCATCTGAATTCAGATAAACTTTTATGTCTGTTATATGACAATGATTAAATGTGGTTATATCCTCCGTTAGTTTTTTATTTTTTTCAGTTTGTAGTGCAACAATAATGTATCGAGGTTTTTCAATTTGTATTGTTGTTATGATGTTCCAAATATTATGACCGGAGAATGACAACGTAGGATATTCATACAGATCCCAGTTGCGGAAAGCAATTTTAATAGAATTATTCTTATTTATAGATTTGTATAAATCCAACTTGACTGAATCGGATAAAGTTACATGTGGTACTTTCCATTGAACCTTATGAAGTTGAACCTCAACTTTTTCATCAACTGTTGAAATTAATGCATTTTCATCTATTCTGGCACGAGTTAGAATTAGATCATGTCGGGCGTTAGGTATAATTTTTTTGTAATCTTCAGCAAATCCCAAAAGCTTATTCAGTGGGATACAGAAGTTAAAGTTAAATGACTTTAAAGAAATACATGCCTCAGGAGACCACGAAGCATTTAAAAGCATATCGCTCTCGTTTTTAGTTAAGGAAAGCTAGTTTTTTATCGTTGAAGTAATTCCAACATTCCTATTACAGTCAATTTCTCTTCCATTCAATTCATAACGTATTTCATCAAAAAGAAAAGCCATTGAGTTGTTTACCAGTTTCGTACTCAGAATATCTTTTCCTTCCCGTTGTTTAAGTGATCCTTCAATGCATAAAAAACTTTCCGAAGGTAAAACATTAAGATTTTGATGTTGTATACAAATCTGAATGATGTCATTCCGTTCAAAATTGTTTTGATAAGGTGAGTAAGTGTGGTACTCATATTTAGATATAGATTCATTGTACTCTGGATCTTGAAAAATGTTTAACATGATATTTCCTAGGTTTTTATTTTTTTAAGATGAACCCCAATGATAGCAAAAAGTTTTTATTTTCTTTTGTGAGGTGATGTGTTGACGATGCTGAGGTCAAAACTTGATTAGGTAATACATTTTTGATAACAGAGTTTATATAAGAATTTTGTGCGTGAGAAATTTGTTCATATATAATTATATTTCTGGCTTTAAATGTAATCGAACAGTTTTTTTTTCTCCTCTAAAATTAATAATTCTACCGTCTTGATCAATGAACTTTAAACTTAACGATGTTATTCGTTTGACGTTCACAGGTAAATAAATAACATTTCTAGGAACCTCAATGATTTTATAGCCTGGGCTCACGTTTATAGTAAATTCATGTAAAATATGCGCCAACTGGTTATTAATATACGTTCCATCTATAATATTACACTCAACACGTATTGCATTAACTTTGTTTATGTCAACGAAAAGATCTGATTCGTGTAATATATTAGGCTCCAACAGTTTCTTTCTGAATCCTAAAAGCGAACCAATAGAATTTTGTTTAGAAAAATCTATTGCTTCTGAACTATAAATTTCACATTTCAGAGTATTGCTGTTGGCTATGATTTTAATTTCACTTTTTTTATTTAAATTCTTTTTCTTTTTATTAATTTCACTAATTTTCTTTTGTATAATATTGTTTTTGTCTGCAATCTCATATGAGCCAATAGGAAACGAAATAACATTTTCACCTACGTGAAACAAGTTATTTAAATCATCCACATTTGGTATAGAGTTATATGATTGAAAATCTATGAGGCCGCAGACGTAGTTGGACCTTAATACAATTGGTGGGAAATATTCCGCTGTAAGAGAGGAGTCGTTTCCGCTAAGAGTTAATGTTACCGACATGTTGGTTAAAAGACGAATGATATATTTTTTTTATTTCATTCACTTTATTCATTTTTATTTTTGAAAACCTTTTGATCTAATAAATACTTTAAACATAAATGACCACATATAAAGGTATTAAAATTCTGTTCTTGAATATAATTATAATTTATCCGATTTACTAGGTATCTTATTATTTCAATTGGAGGTCTTAAATTACCAAAACTGTCAAAATATTTTACAAAATTGTTTTTATTTTTTATATATGCCACCCAATGTGTACCTCTACCAGATTCATCATCCAAATTGATAACGCCACACTCCTGGATAAATGACTTTGTTGGTAATGAGTTTCGCATAAAGACTCCTCTAAAGTGTGGTATATGCTTCACTGCAAACCGTTGTATGTCAAAGTTTGTTAAAGGTTGGTTGGGTAGCAGATCTATTAGTTTTTTATGTTGGTGTTGTTTATAAAAAGACCAAGCCCATTTTGATAGGGCTGTAAATATAAGCCGTTTCCTTTGATTGCAACGGCTTCCAAAGCCTTGTTGTGTCTAATATTTTCTTCCAACTGTTTTTTAGCAGCGCTTGTAGCATTAAGGGTTTTTACAACACCAGCTGCTTCTCCCGTAAGATTCCCTATAGCCGATAAGCCTGCAAGAATAGGAGCTACAAATGGAAGAAAGCCCCCTGTTTTTGGAATTGGAATTATTCTTGGTGTTTTAATGTTACTTTTTTCTTGTTTTTAATAACATTTTTGGCTGCCTTTAAAGCAATACTAGCTAAGATGTTGTACCACAACAGTTAATATTGCTTCTTATAGCATTTCTTGCTTCATTTATAGCTTTCTTAAACAAATTTTTGTTACAGATTTTCTTCTCACTAACTTTTTGTTTTTTTTTTATTCTTTTTAATACCCATTACCAATTTTGTCTTAGCTTTTATCATGTTGGTGACTAAAAGGCTGCTTAACTTTTCAGGAACTGATGAGTTCTTTGCTTTAAATCTTTTCTAAGCTTGTTCTGTCAGAATTTTATCTGCTACGTGACTATCCGATAGTGAACTACTTTTTGAATATGCTATATGATGCAGACGGCACGCCTCATCCAGTTCATTAATGCCTTTATCTCCTCTACTTAAACGTTCTTGCAATTTTGTGCCAGGTCCACAGTAATTGTACGAAGGTAAATGTAGTTCAATTGGCAGTTTATCAATAATATTGTTTAAAAGTCCTCCTCCTTCAGAAGATTTTTTACAACTGATGATTTTAATGTGATGCTCAATCATTTTTATAACATATTGTAATTTTTACCGCCTTCTTGGTTGAAGTTTCGAACATTTATGATTTCAAAAATATATAAACGAGTTGTTTTATTATAAAATAATTCAGTCATCAAACAGTCACAAGTCATTAAAGTACAAAACTTTGATTCCGATGTAAAAATTAAAAAAAAACATGGATCATTATTCCCAAACAGTATCCGTGGAATAATCGTTGGCTCTCAAACTGTTATGCTTAGCATTCTTCTTGACCCAGATGGGCTGAAGTTTGAAAATATTTACATATATTCCAAATCATTGCATCAACCGAAATATATGTATTTAAAAAAGGTTATTTCATCAGTAGAAGGAATGGAATATAATGAATTTTCTGCCACCAGCAGATGCTAAAAATAACTCAGTGTTTATTTTTGACGATGTTGCATGTCAGAAGCAAAACAACATAAGGGATTATTTTTGTATGGGTCGTCACAATAGTGTTGATAGTTTCTATTTATGCCAATCATAAATTGCAGCATTTGATTCGAGATAATGCAAATTTTATTATACTTTTCAAACAAGATGAAGTGAATTTAAAACATGTTCACAATGATCATATAAACTCAGATATGACGTTTAACCAATTTAAAGAGCTATGTTTTCATTGTTGGGTTGATAATTATGGTTTTCTAGTTATAGACAAGGAAAGTAGTATTAAAAATGGTCGATATAAAATTGGTTTCCATGAAATAATCTTACTATAAATAGACACTTATACTTAAAAAGGAATCCATTCCAATATGAGCTCTGTTTGAGAAAACTTAAAATTTATCTTAATATACTAGGAAAGATAAACCAATCTAAAAAAAATGAATAAAACTATCCTGAATGATGTAAAAAAAAACAAAAAACATTCTAAAAAAAAATATTTTCAATTAAAAACTGGTGAAATAACACGAGACACGGAGTTGGAAAACACTTTTAAACCTATTGTTGAACCATTAAAAAAGTTGGTTGAAAATGTCGAAAGGGAAAAAAAGCCAAAACCTAATGATGAAGAAATTGAAACAAAACCAATTAAACGTCGTAAACTTAATTTTTAATTATTTAATAAATAAGAAGGATCGGAAGACAATGAAGTATTAGAATCACCAATCACTGAATTAGATAGTGGAGATAATGAGATGTTGTTTAGTACTCCAATCAATTTCAATACATCCGAGGTATCTTCAACTTTCACTAAAAAATTATTATCTGAATCAAATCGCGATACAGTCTATGGCCCGTATTATGATGCTAATACACAAGCAACGAAAATTGGTAAATCTAAATTTTGGATGGATGATGATGTTATTAAAATTGATGATGAAAAATTTACTCGAACTGCGGGTCTCATTGAGCTGATTCTAAAGAAAAAACCTCGAAAGCCGGGGAATCTTATTCTGAAATAACTGAAATGAAGTACACAAACAAAAATAATGAATACGTTTACTGGAATGATCCTAATGCGCTCGTTAATAGACTTAAACTTTTAATAGCATCCAAAAACGCTGGTAATAACAACCATCAAAATGAAATCAGCTCTGAAATTGAGGAATTAAAGGAATCAAACATCATATATTAATATCACTCAAACCTAAAATGTATTCAAACTAAACATGAGCGTTGACAAGTTCGGAAGAAACTCCAAGACACTTTTAAAAAGTAAAGGTCCTACAGGTCCTCCAGGGTTAGGTTTTAAACTCCTTCCATCTGGTGATTTTAATATGGAAAATAAACGTTTAAGCAATGTTGGTAGACCTGAGGAACCACACCAAGCAACCTATAAAGAATACGTTGATGATCAAATAAACAATATTATCGAAATCAGTGATCCTTAAAACTATATAGATGCTATCGTAAAAAAAAATCTTGATGAGCACATCAAAAGCAAAATTGTGGAGTTAATAGAAGAGAGAAAAATATTTCCGACACAACTATCACTATACAAAAATCACTCCCCAGTTGTAACTGATAAGAATAGTTTTTAGTTGAGAGTACTTAAACATATATATTTTAAGAATGTATGCGTAAGGAAAATATTTAATTTTTACTTTAATTCCTCTTTCAAAAAATTATATAGTTAGTATGCATTCAATACCCTCATCATCCTGAAACAATGGACGTCGATCTATTAATTGAAAATATTACAGATATTCTAAAGACATATAAACATGAATTACTAGAGGAACATTACCATGCATTTTTAAATTGTATAAGACTACTTAAACAACTTCAAAACTCTATTTACACTGAATCGATACATGGACTTCATTACTCTAGCTGTTGTTGGTCATTGGATGAGTGTAAAGTGGGGCCAGATACTTGTGTATGCTTTATCATAGAGAAACGTTTATTAAAAATGAAATAACTAATGCTGTTATACAAAAGATTCAAATAAATCAAAATTAAAATTATAAAAATACTTCTTTTCATTTTCTTAAATTCATTCTTTACTAATATGAGTAAGCGAATGGTTGTTGAAGAATTACACAAGCCTGCACGTAGAAATTTTAAACGTCGCCGTGTTATCATTAAAGGCTTTGATGATTTATGGCAAGCGGACTTGGTTGAAATGATACCATATAGTAATCAGAACAAAGGATTTAACTATTTATTGACGGTCATCGATACTTTTTCTAAATTCGCTTGGGCTATTCCTATCAAAACCAAAACTGGTATCGCTGTAACCAAAGCAATGGAAAAGATATTTATTCAATCTTCTAGGATCCCAAAAAATTTGCAAACAGATGATGGAAAAGAATTTTTTAATAAAAATTTCAGAATCTTAATAGAAAAATATAAAATAAACCATTACTCAACATTTAGTTCATTAAAAGCTTCTATTGTTGAAAGATTTAATAGAACTCTTAAAGAAAAAATGTGGAAAGAATTTAGTTTCAATGGCAGCTATAAGTGGATAAATATTTACAGAAAATTACTGCATGATTATAATCATTCTTTCCACAGAACTATAAATTGTCAACCTGCTAGTGTTAATAAAAAAAATTCTAAATTATTACTTACACTTTTTAAAAATCATAAGAAAAATGTAGATAAACGTCAATTTAATGTTGGTGATAGTGTAAGAATTAGCAAGTACAAGCATGCATTCGAGAAAGGTTATACACCCAACTGGACTACGGAAGTGTTTAGAATAAGAACAATCAAAAGAACAAGACCCATTGCATATCTTCTCGAAGACTATAAAGGTGAAGCAGTAAAAGGCGGGTTTTATAAAGAAGAACTTATGAAATCCAACTGTCCAGATATATATCTTGTGGAAAAAGTTATAAAAACAAGAGAAAATGAAGTTTTTGTAAAATGGTTGGGCTTACCAACAGAACAAAACTCATGGATTGATAAAAACAAACTGTTGTAATATCTAGGATAAATTCTAGGATCCCAAAAAATTTGCAAACAGATGATGGAAAAGAATTTTTTAATAAAAATTTCAGAATCTTAATAGACAAATATAAAATAAACCATTACTCAACATTTAGTTCATTAAAAGCTTCTATTGTTGAAAGATTTAATAGAACTCTTAAAGAAAAAATATGGAAAGAATTTAGTTTCAATGGCAGCTATAAGTGGATAAATATTTACAGAAAATTACTGCATGATTATAATCATTCTTTCCACAGAACTATAAATTGTCAACCTGCTAGTGTTAATAAAAAAAATTCTAAATTATTACTTACACTTTTTAAAAATCATAAGAAAAATGTAGATAAACGTCAATTTAATGTTGGTGATAGTGTAAGAATAAGCAAGTATAAGCATGCATTCGAGAAAGGTTATACACCCAACTGGACTACGGAAGTATTTAGAATAAAAACAATCAAAAGAACAAGACCCATTACATATCTTCTCGAAGACTATAAAGGTGAAGCAGTAAAAGGCGGGTTTTATAAAGAAGAACTTATGAAATCCAACTGTCCAGATATATATCTTGTGGAAAAAGTTATAAAAACAAGAGAAAATGAAGTTTTTGTAAAATCCCAAATGATTTTACCAACAGAACAAAACTCATGGATTGATAAAAACAAACTGTTGTAATATAAAAAAGAAAAAATATTAAAATTTATTGACCACATATTTTGTTTGTGTTTTATTTAACATAAGATTGTATTTGTACATGAATGATTAAAATTAATTATTTAAGTTTTAAAAATTTTAGTTCGTATGATGATCCTAATGGTCTTGTGATTTGGAAAGCATAACCACCTTTGGCCATATAAAGCAAAGTGTTCGATGATAGGGAAGAATATCTACCTGGTAAAAACACCTGTAAATATTAATACAAATTAAAATACAATATATCAAATTAATGTTTCTTATCTTACCGTGTATTCCCCCAGATCTGCTACAACTCGATCCTCCCACTTTGTTGTACCCATTCGAATATGGTAAATGTTATAATTTAATCCGATCGTGAGATCGGATAACTTCCGTGTAGGTTTGAAACCGCTATCATTTAACGAATTTGCTTCTCGGACTGCAAAGTCTTCCACAGTGAAAACTGAATAATCTGGTTCTGAGAAATTCATAATGTCGTCAATCTTCGTCACTTGTTTAAAATAAACTATTCCTATCCTCAACAAATGCTAACGTTTTATAGTTCTGTTTCATCCCCACCCGACTCATAGTTTAGTACCTATGTATTGTTTTTTTTTTTTGTATCATCGAATAGTTTTTTCTATTTTTAGAAAACTATTCGATCATTTACCCTCTTTTTTCATCTGTATCAGTATTTTTTCCTTATTTGGTAAAAACCAACTAACCCTCCCACTTTCTGTTATCTTTTAATACACGCGGATATGACTTGTCACTTCCACACTCGTTAAATATGTATTTTTTTTCAATCCTTGCATCTTTCTTGTATATAGTTTGGGTTCATATGTATATGTTGCATTCCGTGGATTTCCTTTTTTTGGGTAGAACGCAATAATCTAAGTAATTAATAAAAATATATATAAGTAATTAAATAAAATATGCATTATATGTTATATCCATTTCGTATGATTTTCCTACATACATTTGATGCATTTGGTGGTTTTCCTTTTTTTGGCTTTGGGTAAAATGCAACAATCTAAGTAGACACCTAATTCTTATCATTTTCTAACTCTCAAGCAAATAATTCTAACACTGGACATCACAGTAATTTTGAATAGTTCTTGTTATAGAGCCATCGAGTACAGTTCTTTAAAGTGTTTCCAAGTTTAAACTTATTGCATTTATAAATTAAAACCAATAAATACAACAAAAAAAAAGAAGAGAAAATGGATATTGTAAACGAAGAAGAATACCATAGAAGATTCCAGGGTATTGAGGAGCCTGATTTTTACTGTCCAAATCCCAACCAGGAAAGATTGGATTACGGACCAACTCAAAGATACCGAGAAGCATTTTTAGACACATTCAATGGGGTTGCTACCATAAGGAAATTGGATAACGAATACGGACCAAACTATTTTGATATTGAGGAACTCTATGATGATGACGACTACATGACAAGTACGCTTCTGCAAAAAGTAATTCAGGCAAAGTTTCGTCCAAAAAGGAAAAAAATACCAGATCCTTTATAGGATGCAAAGCGGGTACCAGCCGGAAAGTATTTTAAAGGAGAGAAAAGTCCTAGGATATAATAAATAAAAAAAAAAATTATACTAATAAACAAAGAAAAACTAAATATACATTTGTAAAAAAAAAAAATATCAATCTTTTATTTCTTTTGTTTTAATTTTTACATTTCTTATATTTTACAGTAATTTTAGAAAACTATTCGATCATTTACCCTCTTTTTTCATCTGTATCAGAATTTTTCCCTTGTTTGGTAAAAACCAACTAACCCTCCCACTTTCTGATATCTTTTAATACACGCGGATATTAGTTGTCACTTCCACACTCGTTAAATATTTCTTTTCAATCCTTACATCTTTCTTGTATATAGTTTGGGTTCATATGTATATGTTGCATTCCGTGGATTTCCTTTTTTTTGGGTAGAACGCAATAATCTAAGTAATTGATAAATATGCATATGTTATGTCCATTTCGTATGGTTTTCCTATTATTATTTGATAAGCATGCATGCATATGATGCATTTGGTGGTTTTGATTTTTTTGGCTTTGGGTAATATGCAACAATCAAAGTAGGAACCTAATTCTTATCATTTTCTAACTCTCAAGCAAATAATTCTAATACTGGACATCACAGTAATTTTGAATAGTTCTTGTTATAGAGCCATCGAGTACAGTTCTTTTAAGTGTTTCCAAATTTAAACTTATTGCATTTATAAATTAAAACCAATTAAGTGATCAGTGAACATCTCAGTAATTTTGAATTGTTCTTGCTATAATCCTAGTGCAGTTCCTTTAAGTTTAAACTTAAAATCCATAAAAAAGAAGTGTTTTTTTTTATTTTTTGTCATTAATACAAACATATGTCATTAAATTTTTGAAGCTTTGCTTAAAAGTGGTGAAACGATAAAACAAAAAACAGTAACTATCAGATCCTAAAAACAATAGGTTTACCTGCTAAAAAACCGAATTCTACAAAACTAAGTGCTTCAATTGTCAAAAAAAAAACACAAACAAAAAATGGCAAATTTGGTTTCTGTTGTTTGTGCTGAAAAATTCGCCCATGCAAGTTCTTTAAGCAGGCATATAAAATCTGCTCATAAGGGTACCAGTACCAGTAAACTTCAATGCCCCCAATGTGTGAAAACATTTTCGCGAAAAGATGCATTGAATCGCCATATTCTAAGTGCTCATAAAACCTTAGAGGTAGCTCATGTGAGCAATGCAACCTTAACTGTAAGTGACCACTCTATCTCAACCAAACGGAAAGGGGATGATGATATTCCTCATTGTTCATCAAACAAACGCAGATGCGGAACCTGTCCAGGAGAGTTTTCGCCTAAACAGTGGATACACCATGAGAGAACAGAAATCCACAGAAACAAAAACATGGTTAAAGTACCAATGAGCCCCTTTATGAAGATCCGGAAGTGTTTTAAAGGCATGGTAGAAACCTTCCTATTGCAAAACAAAAGGGAAGATCTACTGAACATTAAATATTTTTTGGATAGTTGTAAGACTTATGTGTTGCAACTCATTGAAGAAGCATTCCAAAGAAATGGCAGTGTTAAGTTCAGTATTGAGCTTTTTGCTGAATATGTAAAATATTCAACATCGACTGGAGTAGAAGAGCATGCTGATATAAGCACAAAATCGTTTAAATCTCCGATGCAAATTGCTCTACAAAGCCAAGATATTTCGGAAATATTTACGAAGATGGTAGAATGCATTGACAACAAAAGTGAAGAGTTTGAGATCATGGACTCTCGTTGGAGTCTTCTTTTCATCAAACGAATCGAAGTCAACATCAATGAGTACAAGCCATTGAGAGGATCGAGCTACATTATACTTCCAAAATCTATTGAAATTAAAAAGGCATGTGTAAATATCTAAAACTATGATGAATACTGCTTCAAATGGGCAAATATTTCTGCTCTCCATCCGACCCATGCCAATTTTCAAAGAACCAGCAGCTATAATATCGAAAATATCGCAGATGATATAATTAATTGACCGAGTGGTGTTCGAATCAATTTCTACAATTTGGCTTTCCCCTTAAAGCTAAGAGATAAAACGCTCTTCGAAACGCTTAACCCCACTATAAGTGTTAACGTTTTTGGAATCGAGCCAAAAAGTATTGGGAGTGAAGACTATAAAGTTGTTGGCCCATATTACATCACAAGGGGTGTAAAGGATAATCATATGAACTTACTGCTTATCCAAGATGAATCGAATAACCATTTTATATGGATTAAAAGCATTTCGAGGTTGATAAGTATGCAGGTTAATCATGGAAATCACTCCATAAGTATGTGCAATGCATGTTTATAAAAGTTTAATGCTGATAGTGCTTTTTGAAAGCATCAAAAGGAGTGCAACGGTATCGTAACTGAGCTGCCAAAAGAGGATTCTAAGATATTAAAATTCGAGCATCATTCAAGATCTATTGAAGTTCCCTTTGCCATATATGCTGACTTTGAATGTATGCTGATGAACATCCAAAATTGTCATCCAGACCCAGGAAATTCCTCAACAACATTTATTAAAGAGCATATACCCATAGCAGTTTCTTACTACTTGAAATGCTCGTTCGACTCATCTTTGGACAAACTGTTTAAATACACGGGTAAGCATACCATAGTAAAAAAAGAAAAATTCAAAACCAGAAACATTATATATTTAATTTTGTATTTATAAATTTTATTTTTTTTTTGTTTAATTGCAGGTGACGACTGTGCTAGGGTATTGGTAAATTCTATAATTGAGGAATCGAAACGCATACATAGGGAAGACCTCACAATAAATACGCCTATGACTATGACGCCAGCGGATGAACACACATTCAATGATGCTAACAATTGCCACATCTGTAGCAGACCTCTGGAGCTAGATAAAGTTCGAGACCATTGCCACATCAGCGCGAAATTTAGGGGCGCGGCGCATTCATCATGCAATTTAAATTATACGGTACCAACATTTTTGCCTATAATTTTCCACAATTTAACTGGCTATGATGCCCATTTATTTATAAAAGAGTTGGGTAATACTAATGGGGACATTAGAATTATACCCCTAAACAAAGAGAAATATATATCCATTTCAAAATTTATCGAAATAAATTCAATAAATAATGATCATAACGATCTTCTAGAGTTGAGATTCTTAGACTCGTTTCGATTTCTCCTCTCGAGCATTGACAGTATTTCAAAAACCCTTGCAGAGGATGATTTCAAAATGTTGGCTAAGTTTTGTCAAGGCAATAAGAGATCTTTCGAACTTATGACTCGAAAGGGTGTCTTTTGCTATGATTATATAGATTCCAAAGAAAAACGTTTTGAAACGCAATTACCACCTATTTCAGCGTTTAAGAATTCATTGCTCGACCTAGATTGTAGCGAAGATGATTATGAGCATGCTAAAAATGTTTGGAATAATTTCAATTGTTCTACATTAGTTCAATATCTTGAACATTATTTAATAACGGATGTTATAATTCTATACGATATATTTGAAAAATTCCGTAAGGATTCAAGGCAAACGTATGGTCATTATTTCACGTTGCCTGGTTTTTCATGGAGCGCTATGCTTAAGCACACAAATGTGAAACTAGAACTCCTTACGGATATAAATTTGTACAATTTTTTTAGCAAGGGTATAAGAGGAGGATTGACCCAGTGCAGTTTACGGCACTGTAAGGCTTATAATAAATATATGGAAGAATATAATGAAAGTAAGCCTGAAGAATACTTAATCTACTTAGATGCTAATAACCTTTACGGTTGGGCTATGTCCGATTACCTCCCACATTCAGGCTTTGAATGGATTGATCCTCCAACAGATTTGTCTTTCATAAAAGAATAGTTGCTAGCAGATAAACATGTTGGATACATTTTAGAAGTTGATTTAGAATATCCGCAATATATTCATGATCACCATAACGATCTTCCATTCTGTCCAACTAGTATTTCCCTTAACAATAAACCAAAAAAATTGATTGCAGACTTGCGGGACAAGTTGAATTACACTGTACATTATAAAACATTAATTCAGTGTATTGATAATGGATTGATTTTGAAAAAAATACATCGTGTAATCAAATTTAAACAATTTCCATGGTTACAAAAATATATAGATCTCAATAATAAACTGAGAACAAAAGCGACAAACAAGTTTGAAAAAGACCTGCGCAAACTTTGTAATAACGCTGTATTTGGGAAAACCATGGAGAATGTTGATAAAAGAAAAGATGTGCGAATTGTTTTATCACCAGACAATTCCAGTAATGGTAGACAGCTTTGTGCTCGTGCACTTATAGCGAAACCAAATTTTCATAGCATTTTAGAGTTTGGTGACAACATGGCTGCTATTCAAATGAACAGAACATCTACACTTTACAACAAGCCCATATACTTAGGGTTTTCTGTTTTAGAGATCTCTAAGTATAAAATGTATGATTTTCATTATGCGTATATGAAGCCTAAATTTTCGCACAAAAACCTTAGGCTAGCGTATATGGACACCGATTCATTCGTATATCAAATCAACACTCATGATTTTTATAATGACATACAAGACGACACTAAAGATAAATTTGACACCTCTGATTACCCTCCTAATAATCCCTTTGGTATTACCCAACAAAATATGAAAAAACTGGGTTACATGAAAGACGAAAATTGTGGAAAAATAATGACAGAATTTATTGGACTAAGAGCCAAAATGTATAGCATAAATGTTCAAAATTCCGGAGTTATTAAAAAAGCAAAAGGTGTTAAAGGCTCTGCTGTAAGGAAATTAACTTTGAGTGATTACAGAGAGTATTTACTACAATAAAAAGATTTTTACTGCACAATGATAAATTTCCGTTCCAAGCAACATGTCATATACACCCAAACAATTAATAAAAAAAAGTCTAAGTTGTGAAGATGACAAGAGATATGTATGTGAAAATAATATAATTTTTTTTTTTTTTTTTATATTAAGCTTGTGCAAAAGGGGTTGTGACTACCCTTAAGATGATATACACAGCACGAGCGATTAGGTAGATTGGAGGGGATTTAAAAGGAGATACCGATGCACATTGGTTTTGAACGTCTGTAGATCACAATGGGAGGGGAAAATTGAGCTGGGTAGAGCATTCCACATTCGAGTAGTGCGACTAAAGAAAGAATCTCTGTACTTAACAGTACGACCGAAATTGGGCTCAAGGGTAAACTGATGGGCATTCCTAGAAGCGCGAGTATTACGGTTGAATTGTTTAAGGGGAGGAATGCAACTGGCTATTTCACTAGAGCATTGTTTATGGAAATAACGGTAAAATGACGAAAGACATGAAATATTTCGACGGTGCTCAATAGATGAGAATGTTTCCGTTATAGTTCTTTCACCTATCATTTTAAGAGCTCTCTTTTCAATTCTATCCAATAAACTCAAGTGGGTTATTGGAGCACCTGCCCAAATGTGAGAGTTATACTCAAGTTTTGGACGAATATAGGCTTTGTAGATCACAGCCAGATCAGAAGGGGAGAAAAATTTCTTGCATCGACGGAGAAAACCTAAACACTTAGCAGCATTTTTGGCGATGTCGAATATGTGATCGTTCCATAAAAGGTGGTCTGTGACACACATATCGAGGACTGAAAGCTTTTCGGTTTCCTCAATGCAAGTGCCACTCATGGATAGTGGCATAGGGGGTGGGTTTCGTTTTAACGACAGTAGACAGCATTGAGTTTTTGAAGCATTAAATTCTACACGATTTTTTATTCCCCATTGGACAATGCTGTCGAGATCAGAATTTAATGAGCTTATCATACGCTGCCGTTCAAGTTCCACATCCGAAGGACATGGATGTGAATCTAAGAACGAATATGAAAAGCTGAGGGTACTGTCGTCAGCGAAACAATTTAATGGATTAGAAGTTTCAGATAAAAGATCGTTTATGAATATAAGGAAGAGAGTCGGAGACAGAACGGATCCCTGGGGCACACCGATATTTATTTTGTGAATTTCAGACTTGAAACCATCCAATACAACTTGTATTGAACGGTCCGAAAGGTAATTTCTAATCCAACGAAGAAGAGATTCATCGATACCAAATGCACGCATTTTCGATAAGAGAGCTTGATGCCAAACTCTATCAAATGCTTTAGAAATATCAAGCGCAATAATCTTACTTTCTCCAAAACGATGTAAAGATTTGTGCCACTGTTCGGTGAGATATACCATCAGATCACCAGTGGACCTATTGCTACGAAAGCCGAACTGCCGGTCATTAAGAAGCTTTCGTTCTTCGAGATATTTCCTTAGCTGAAAATTAATCAGCGTTTCCATGACCTTGGAAAGAAGGGACGTAAGCGCAATTGGCCGATGGCTTAGCTCTCTCATTGAATCATTATATGAAAGCTTCCCACATAATGCATTCAATGATTAAACTAAAGCAACTATGCTTCCTCGATAGTGACGTAGATTCCAGTGCAGATATGATTACAAACTTAATTCTTTGTGGAATGAGAAATTTTATCCCGAATAGGGTAAAATCTATCAAACCCAAAGAAAACGCATGGTTTGATTCGAGCTGTAAAGAGGTTATAGGGGTTAGAGAAGTAAGCTTCCGTTGTTATAAAGCCAACCCCACTGAGGAAAACCGGAAAAAGTTCCAACAAGCCAGGAAGACCTGTAATGTTCATATTCGACGAACCAAATTTTTACATGATCAAAAATTACGGCAAAAAATACTACAATGTCCCAAAGGTAGTAAAAATTTTTGGTCATTTGTAAAAAACATACGAAATACCACCTCGTCCTCGGTTCCTACGCTCGTCTTTAATGATACTCCTTTTGTCAGCTCGCAAGATAAAGCCAATTTGCTTGCAGCACAGTTTGCTGTTATTTCGACGCTGCCAGAGAGTGTTATGACTCCTCCTATACTTGAGAACGTAAATGATTTTATGGGACAAATCTTCTTTCGCACTCGTGCAGTTGCTAGAGTTCTAAAAGATCTTGACGTACACAAATCCACTGGCCCGGATAGTATCCCTCCCATTGTTCTGAAGAGGTGTTCTTCAATGCTGGCAAAACCACTGCGTAAGCTTTTCCATCTGTCCTATTCTACTGGTCTCTTTCCCAGTGGATGGAAAACAGCATTTGTCCAGCCTGTCCCTAAAAAAGGCGTATCTTCTTCCCCCTCTAACTACCGACCAATTGCGCTTACGTCCCTTCTTTCCAAGGTCATGGAAACGCTGATTAATTTTCAGCTCAAGAAATATCTCGAAGAACGAAAGCTTCTTAATGACCGACAGTACGGCTTTCGTAGCAATAGGTCCACTGAACAGTGGCACAAATCTTTACATCGTTTTGGAGAAAGTAAGATTATTGCGCTTGATATTTCAAAAGCATTTGATAGAGTTTGGCACCAAGCTCTTTTATCGAAAATGCGTGCATTTGGTATTGATGAATCTCTTCTTCGTTGGATTAGAAATTACCTTTCGGACCGTTCAATACAAGTTGTTTTGGACGGTTTCAAGTCTGTAGTTCACAAAATAAATGCTGGCGTGCCCCAGGGCTCCGTTCTGTCTCCGACTCTCTTCCTTATATTCATAAATGATCTTTTATCTGAAACTTCTAATCCAATAAACTGTTTCGCTGACGACAGTACCCTCAGCTTCTCATATTCGTTTCCAGATTCACATCCATGTCCTTCGGATGTGGAACTTGAACAGCAGCGTATGATAAGCTCATTAAATTCTGATCTCGACAGCATTGTCCGCGTAGAATTTAATGCTTCTAAAACTCAATGCTGTCTCCTGTCGTTAAAGCACAACCCACCTCCCTTGCCGCTATCCATGAGTGGCATTTGCATTGAGGAAACTGAACAGATTTCGGTCCTCGGCATGCGCGTCACAGACCACCTTTTGTGGATTGAACACATATTCGACGTCGCTAAAAACGCTGCGAAATGTTTGGGGTTCCTTAGGCGATGCAAGAAATTGTTTTCCTCTTCTGATCTGGCTACGATCTATAAGGCGTACATCCGTCCAAAGCTTGAGTACAATTCGCATATCTGGGCAGGTGCTCCTTCAACATACTTGAGTCTGTTGGACAGTATACAGAAAAAAGCTTTAAAAATGATAGGTGACAAAACCATAACGAAAACATTTACATCTCTAGAGCATCGACGTAATGTTTCATGTCTTGTCTTATTTTATCGCTACTTTAACAAACAGTGTTCCAGTGAAATAGCTAGTTGCATTCCTCCCCTTAAACAATTTAACCGCAATACTCGCGCTTCTAGGAATGCTCATCAGTTTACCCTTGAGCCCAATTTCGGACGTACTGTCAAGTATAGGGATTCTTTTTTTAGCCGCACAACACGAATGTGGAATGTTATACCTTACTCTATTTTTCCCTATCATTATGATGTTCAGAAATTCAAAACCAATGTGCATCGGTATCTCCTTTTAAACCCTATCCTATTTTCCACGCTCGCTCTGTTTTTTACATGTTAATGCTATTAATAACCCCTTGAGTGCGCGACAAGTATAAAAAAAAAAAAAAAGCATAGTGACCAGTTAAAGTTCCTGAAGAAAACATTTGAACAAATACATTTGCTTGGGGTCATTATAATATAAATTCTTAATATATTTTAAATTGATCATTTATGCTACACATGAGTAACTATGTAAAAATTACTAGTTATAAACAAATAATTTATTGTAATAAACAAAAAAAAAAAAAAAAAAAACCCATTATCACTGTTAGAATGCTACTGATATGTGTCGCATATTTCCGGATAGTCAATGCATGTTTATTCCTGTACTTTCATGCGTATAAAATTATCGCTTGCTCGGTTATCAATTTTTTTCCAAAAATAAATTATTTATCACTATTAAAATGCTAGCAGACATTATGTGTTACACGACGTTAAAAGGCTTCCATCACATACATATATATATTTTTGCTAGCACACAATATCTTGGATACAGAACCCAACGTATCGAACAACACGTATGTGTTATTAACACCTGCAGCACAACTAACACGATCATTATTACACTGAGCCATCGCCCCACTTAGCCACCACCCACTTACCGATCCAACAACTAGGCCATCTATCTACAACAGCCACCACCCACTGACCCATCCACCAACTAGGCTACAAGCCTTTACGATCCCTTTTGCACTGAAACACCGCCCACTTAGCCACCACCCACTTAGCGATCCAAAAAACTAGGCCACCTACCTACAACACCACCACCTAGGTCAGAAACCTGCATGATCCGTATCACACTGAACCACCGCCCGATTAGCCACCACACACTTGTCATCGCACACTTAGCCACCACCCACTTAGCCACCACCCCACTTACCGATCGACCTACCTTTTTCACCCTCACCTGCCGCACGTGTCTCACCTGCCTCACCTGGGCACACCTGTTCACCTGGCTCACCTGTCGCACCTTTTTCACCTGTCTCACCTGTCGCACCTGGCTCACCTGTCGCACCTGTCTCACCTGGTACACCTGTCTCACCTGTCGCACCTGTCTCGCCTGTCGCACCTGTCTCACCTGTGCACACCTGTTCTCACCTGTGCACACCTGTTAGCCACTTAGCCACTGTTCTAGAACGCCCTTAAAGCAACTACTCAAACAGTATACGTTTAGCCCGGTCGATTCCGAAACAAAAACCGAGTTGATTAAACCGAATGGTATTAGTATTTTCTAATACTTCCCTTTACAAACCGAATCGAGTTGTCTTTCGGTTCATGCAAAATCTAACTTGAATTTAAAAAAAAATTTAAACCTAATCAACTCGGTCAATTCAAACCAAGTTGTCTTTCCGTTCGAGTGAAATCTAACTCGAGACAAAAAAAAATCAAACTGAGTCAACACGAGTTGTGCTTAACTCGATTTGACTCGGGTTAGCAAACCGAGTTGACACATCACTATACTGTACAGTGTACACATGAGAGCGACCAACAAATGAATGAACAAATGGGAAAAAAACCTAAATTCTTTAAAAAATCTAGACAAAATGGAAGAAATATTAATGAGGATTATTTTAAAATACTAAAATTTTCATTTAAATTGCTAGAACAAGAGAATTTTAAGAAAACAATTTGTTCGTCGCGAATAGCCGCAATTCGTTACGACCAATTTATTTTCCCAAATTTCTCATATTTAAGCAAATACAAATTCAGATTTTTTAATTTTAAAATTAATCTTAAATCGAAAACTACCATTTTGACTAGATTTTGTGAAATATTAAGGTTTATTAATTTCTTAATACCCATTTGTTTGTTTATTCATTGGTCGTTGGTCGCTCTCATGATGTGAATGGTCCTTATATGTAATTTGTTGCTACTATTTTGTTTTCCTAAATTGAAATTATGAAGAAAGAAATACAAATTTTCCACAAACAAGAATAATGCAGGGTCAAACAGGAAAAGTCAAACCCCGAGCTTGTACCAAGAAAAAAAAACAAAGGTGATAAGGAGCAACAAAGAACAACAACCCCATGAAACGTAAGATCTGTAACTGTGCAATGATATCATGAATGGATCCATGTTCATGAGTATTTCTTGCACTTGTCTGGCGAAATCGCTGCCCACTACAACATCACATGAAAAATATGCAACGTACTCCTTCGAAAAACCAAAACACAGTAGAGGCGACCAATATGGAGACTTTACATGCAAATAATATTGCGAAAAGAAGATTGATAGAAACATCACCTGGAACAATAAGTCCACAAAGCACAGAAAAACTAGTTGGAAGCATGACTATTATGGATCTCATGGGAACGATGCAATACGCCATGGCAAATCTTTTAGATGAAAAACTAAGCCAGATACCATCCAAAAAGGATTTCGAAGATTTAGCGTCACAAATGACTACCCTATCATCGAACCTAAGTGACTTAGCGGCAGAAAATATCAATCTAAAAGAACAAATTAAATATATGGCTGGGGAGAGAGAAAAGGATAGGCAAACTATTACCTGGTTAGAGGATCAAATAAAAAACAAAAATATAATTTTTAAAGGCCTTGATGCAACAATCCAAATACCTGTAGCGGTGAAACATATTTGCGAAAATATAATAAAAATTCCCACTCCAGTGGATGTGCGTTCGACCAAGAAAATTTTTGAAAAAGACGGAAAAATGTCGGTGATCGCTGAATTTGGGTCTGCGGAAATAGTTGATGATATTTTTAAACTGACTAAAAATCTAGCTGGCACATCCTACATACTAGAGAGAGATTTAAACTCACTAAAGCAGGAGCGAAAAAAAGCAATGCTGTCACTTAGGAGGAGAATTATTTTAGTCAGCAGTCGACACAGGGTAAACGTTCTGAACGATAGAATGAGAATCAACGGAAAGTGGTTTGCATGGAACAAAAACTATGAGCTAGTATGCGGTCAACAAAAGGGTGAAAGCATTCTCAAAGGCCTGTACAATGGTGATATAGATTCTGTTGCCTGCAGTTTTTATGAGGTTATGGAAGAAAGGTTACCTGGTAACCAAAAAAACTAAGCAAAGTCTGCCGGCGTAATTTAAAAGAAAAAACACAAAAAATTAATAACATAAATTTAAAAAGAAATTATAATATACAAGAAAGTAATGAAGATTTTAGAATAATAGCCTATAATATACATGGTCTAGAAAATAAAAGTCTATTCACAGAATTTTTTAATTATGTATTGTCATGTGAAATATTTGTTTTAATAGAAACACACATAATGAAATTAGAAAAAATAGAACAATTCAAAAAATATTTTCAAAAAGATTTTCACACATATTGGAAACCAGGATCTCGAAATAGTCAGTTTGGAAGAGTGATTGGTGGGTGTCTGTACGGAGTTAAGAGAAATCTGGTTGAGAGGGGAATTCGGCACGAATATAAGGAACTTAATGGTGTGGAGAGCATTCAAATAATCACGAACGAAAGGACAATAACTCTTCTACCTTTGTACTTGAGGGGCATGAATTGGAGAAGTGAACTTAACGACTTGAAAAGTTTCTTCCTAGATAACAGCGTTTATAACCCAATAGTTATCGGAGATATGAACGTTAGACTGGAAGAATTACAACAAGACATAGAAGATGTACATAAACCATTTTTCCACGCGGGCCTTGAGATACGACATTCCAAAGATACCGTTGTGAATTCAAGAGGAAAGGAGTTTATGGAGTTCTGCGAAGATAATGGCTTAATCATACTAAATGGAAGAACTAAAGGGGACGAGGAAGGTAACTTCACATTTACCAATAACATTGGAAACTCGGTGAATGATATTTGTGCTATATCGCAAGAACTTCTAATGTGTGTGGAAGAATTCTGTGTAGAGGAAGAGATATGGTCGGATCACCTGCCCATAAAATTAATCCTTAGAAATATTTGTACCACAATCGGATCAATTAACTTTAACCTGTTACCCAAATTAGTGTGGAATGACCGGAAAAAGGTTGAGTATCAAAATAATCTGAATTGCAACTTGCTTAACTTAAAACTTCAGAAGGAAACAATTGAAATTACAGACCTTTCAGAATTAATTAAGAGTTCAACAAAAGAACAGGTTAATATCTCAAAGCTTCTTAAACCAAAAAACAAATGGTACAATTATGAGTGCGAAGCAGCCAGAAAGAAAAGTTATAAATTACTCAACATTTTTCGAAAAACAGAAAACCGGCAGGCGAAAGAAAACTATTTAAAAGCTCAAAAAGAATACAAGTTAATATGCAGTAGGAATAAAACTGAGTACTACAGTCAACTTGACCTCAAAATTAGCAGAGTAAAAGACAGCAAGGAGTGGTGGAAATTGGCAAAAGAAATACGTAACCAAGATCAACAAATGTACCCTCAAATTCCCGCTTCTGAGTTTAGAGCATATTACAATTCACTTCTTAACCCAAATGAAACAGCAAATCCGATTATCTATGCACCAAACCTTATTGAAGATGAAGCATTGGATAGGGCTATAACCATAGATGACATTTTAATCATTCTGAAAAAAGTCAAACTAAATAAAGCACCAGGCGAAGACAGGATTACCTATGAATTTTTCATAAATGCAACAGAAGCTTTCTTGGAACAACTTGCAATTGGCTTCAATAGGATTCTGAATGAGCGCAAAATAGAAGAAGCTTTCAACAAAACAATAATATTTCCTATTTTTAAAAAAGGGGATACAAATCAACCAAGCAATTACAGGGGCATATCCTTCATGAATTGTGTTGCAAAGATTATGATGGGAATCCTTAACGAAAGGCTGTGCGCATGGGTGGAAGAAAATGATATATTGACAGAATTTCAGGCGGGCTTTAGGAAAAAATACTCGACTATTGATAACATTTATAATCTAGCATCAATTGTCCATCTGAAGCTAGCAGAGAAAAAGAAAGTATATGCTTTTTTTGTTGATTTGAAAGCCGCGTTTGATAAAATTTCAAGAAAATTACTTATCTATAAACTACATAGAATGGGAGTTGCGACTAAATTTGTCAATTTGTTAGAAGCTATATACGCCAATACGCAATCTGCAGTCTGGACGGGAAAAGAACTCTCCGAATATTTTGATACACGCTTTGGAGTCAAGCAAGGATGCTTACTATCGCCTTTGCTCTTCGCACTGTATATAAATGATTTACACGAATCTTTAGAAGGAGGACTCTATATCGACTCGCTTAACATAAGGTTGCTTTTGTATGCAGACGATATGGTCATTCTGGCGGATGATGTCAATGTATTACAGCAGATGATAACGCGCCTGGAAACTTACTGCGAGCAATGGGGGTTGGAAGTGAACCTTTCCAAATCAGAGATAATGGTGTTTAGAAATGGAGGAAGGATATCTTGTCAAGAAAATTGGACTCTTAATGGAGAGAGAATACGAATAGTTTCTAACTATACATACTTAGGAGTTGTACTATCACCGAAGATGTCATTTTCAAAGCATGTAGAGAAGAGAAATAGTGCAGCCAAGAACAGCATAAACTCAACGTGGCAGTGTTTTATATCTAAAAGAAACATCAATCTAGGAGCAAAGTGGAAATTGTTTCAGGCGGTTTGCAGGGCAATCCAAACTTATGGTGCACAGGTCTGGGGTTTCGGTATGTTCCAAGAAGTAGATAAGCTCCAACGCTATTTTTTGAAACGAATTTTAAAACTACCTGCATTTACACCAAACTACGCGTTGTCATTAGAAACAGGGTCAGAAGACGGGCACTATTATACCCTTGATCTTCACCTCCGTTATATAGCAAAAACAATGTTCGAGTACAGTGAAAGCAGACTACCAAATCAACTAACAAAAATGCTTTTGAGAAATAAAGTGTTTTGGGTAAAAGAGGTAAACCATCTTGGACACAGGTTCGGACTGCATTGGGATGAGAGTGATACTTCTCAAAGTGAATGGATCAAAAAAAACTTGGATTTAATGCGGATGCTGAAATCAGAAGGTCATCAACAAAATCTAAGAAAGGCATCTGAAAGCAGTACACGAGTATATAAACATCTAGATCATTCAAGAGAACCAATCTACATTACCGACGGGTTCGAACTAAACAAGATCACTTGGATTTTCAAGGCAAGATGTGACTTAATAAAATTAAACGGGAATAGGTTTGAACAGAACGAAACCTCAATATGTACTGTGTGCAACTTAAGGGAAGAAGAGAACATCCATCATTTTTTAGGCAAATGTCCAGGTTTAAGAGAATTCCGCGCAAGTTTCTTTGGGAGAGCCAGCTTAACATTTGATGAAGTTATCCTTATACTAAATGGAGAGAACTGCCATGATTTTGATAGGCTTTACAATTACATCACTGTAGCCTTGCGATACAGAAATGAACTAGTGAGAGAATTTAACTAATAAAAGTTTTCTTAAAAAATCATCATTAAACTCTATTTAAAATTGTTAAAATTTAAGTAAATTTAACTACCCGACAGACGACTTTTGTCATTGTCGTAAGTTTTGATTTTGTACATAATAATTAAACTCAAAATTAAATTTAAAAAATTGTAAACTTTTTGATATTATGTTGGAAATAAAAACATTCTACTACTACTACTACTACTACAACATCACATGACAAGCAAATCGTTCTGTATATAACATGGAATGCTGAAATGATCTGTGTATTGCAATTGGGCACCTGTTCTTGTTTTCTTTGTGAGGGAAAAAGATCATTTTTATAAAAAAAAATTCAATTCGAAAAAAAATTAAAATATGAAACAAATGTCAGAAAAATATTCTCCACAAGATGACATTTATATAAAACTTTCTTGAGCTATATTTTTGTTGCTATATAGTGTTGACATCAGAAAAAAGCTGTAAAAAACAGAGTAGTTTTGAAGCGCTAAACTAACAGATTCAATTCTACTATAAATGAGGACACAGATACTCTAGGGAATTACATAATGAAACATTGAAACCTTATTCAAATCGGTCTGATAGGTTCGGCATGAGAGGTAATTTTATTGAAGTGCGAAATGTTTGCATATCAATGCTGTGGTCAAAGTGTGACATTTTTGTACATATACTCGAAACCTCTAACTATCCTAAAGTATCGTTATAATATTTATTTTATTTCTTTAATAGCTTTTGTAGCGATTTTAAAAGAGCAAAAATTGTATGAAAAATGCTTTTTTTAATAAACACAAATAATGAAGGGATCAGAATCCGTTTTTCTTGTCTTGCGTACCGTAAACTTCACAGAAAAAATGTGTTAATCTATTTTGTAGAAAATTCAATTTGCTACAATTTTATCTCAAAAACTTTTTACTATTAAATATAGTGAAAAAGTTATAGTTAGAATAAGATAAACACTTTCAAGAAAAATATAATTAAAGGGTCATAACTTTTTTTAGTTAATTGAAACAAAAAATTATTTGTGTTTATTTATTTATTTAACGGAGAATTACTTCCACTTTATTGAGGCTAATTCAATTGGTAGTGAAGAAAAGGGTTATTAAATAACTAAAGAGAATAGGGCCAACAATAAAATAATGTACAAACAAATCAATAAAAAAGATTAATAGTTACCTCTTGGTGTAAATTTATTTACCATGCTAAAATTTCAAAATTTTGACAAATAAGTAAAGAAAAATCTTCCTTCGCCATACATACTCATCTATAAAATACAAGTGATATTTTGTTTCAATTAAGTGAGAAAAAAAGTTAGGGCCCTTTAATTATATTTGTTCTTGAAAATGTTTATCTTATTTTAACTATAGCTTTTTCACTTTGGTTTAACGGCAAAAATATTCTGGAAAAAAAATTGTAGAAAATTTAATTCTCTACAAAAGAGATTATAACATTTTTTCTGTGAAGTTAACGATACGCAAGATATCGCAGAAAAACGGATTTCACTCCCGTTTTCAAGATATCGGCCAAATGGGGGGGGCGTTCAGCCCCGAAACTCATATGGTGTACACACACTCACCCTTCCTACACAAACAAAAAAAAAAAAGTTTGTCCTATTAAAAATGTAAGTTTCGGCCAAAATTTTGTAACATTTCAATGGACACCGATTTCGCGACGTTATAACCGACACGTTGAACTAATAAAAGTTTTATGAAAATCATCCAAATAACGCCTTGTCGTTATAGGTGGCTTCGACTGTACATTAGATTTCAAATTTTATGAAAAGATAAAAGCAAATTTGGTAAAAGAATAAGCACCTTATTTACCTTATATGTTCAAGACTAAATAGAGGAACTAACTGAGGTACCAGGGTGTTAGACTCCTGTCCTGTTGTTCATGTTCATTTTTTCACTGTAATGCTTTTCTTATGAAATGACTTTCTCACATTTATTGTTTTGGGTACAATCAAAATACTTTGATCTCAATACTCAAGTCAGCTGACCATTATTGCAGAACCAATAATAGCGAAATGAACGTGACAGGCAAAGAAAAAGATACAAGGCCGGTTAAAACTCTCATTAACGAGTTTTTGCACTACTTTGCAGCAACTAAAATAGCAAGTGAAAAACATAAATATATTTAAAAAAAAATATGACCAGCACTTCAAGATTGTTATACTAAGTATTGTTTGGAACACGAGAATCTTCTCTATTCAAGGATATTTCCTTTATCATCTTGTTTCTAAAAAAAAGAAAACCTTTAATTAATTTAACAAGAAGTTCTAAACACTTCAGAGTTCTTGTCTTGATGCCTTCTCAGAATAATGCACAAGAGTGTCTGTCCATGCAATGAAATTTCCAGTATACATACATTCGAAAGACATCTTTTTCTATTGCAGATTCCAATTATATTCTATTTTCCTAATTGTCCTTGCGAGGTCTTAGGGTGACAATTACGGCATTGAATTCTCCGATTAGTGTAATTCCCCATTGTCTTTCATTCTCTGTGTAATATTGTTATTTTATTTTTTTTTTATTATAATTTTTTTTTTTTTTGTTGTGTACATTTAACAAAATGTTTTTTTTTTCTGTTTTACTGAAAATTAATCCCCACTCATTGGTTGCCGCGACTGAAAAATCCGGTTGAAAACTAACGTAAAAATAGGGTAAATATGGCAACTCTTTTTAATTCTCTTAAATGTTGGATGATTCATGATTTAGTTACTTTCCAAAAAGTATAAATACTTTTTTTTTAAGTTTATTTTTTTTTGAATGAAGTATAATATTACACATATATTATTACAATAGCCGTGTATTTTCAGAGAGTGAATAGCAACTCAGCAATTTGTTTACACGGAAAACACGAACAAAATTCTTTATAATCATTTGTTTTGCGTATAAATTTTTTGCTGAGTTGCTATTTATTCTCTGAAAAAAACACGGTTAATACCTATAAAAAAAATATATAAAGTTAAAAATCGTTTTATATTTAGTAATACTAACTATGCAATTTCACGTTAAATCCCCTTTGATAATGCTTGCAAGAAGTTCAAATTTTAAACGAGTTAACACGATATTCTAAAGCAAAATATTATTTATCACTTTAATACTACGTTTTCATTGGAGCCCAAATGAGGTAATTTTCAAATCAGCTCATTTGGAACGTCAAATTTGTATAGGAAATGACGTTCCAAATGAGCTAATTTCGAAATTACCTCATTTCGGCTCTAATCAAAAGGTAGTATAACCCCCAGTTTCACAGTGGGAGTTAAAACTCAGCTGAACCTTAAAGTGAGTTTAAATTTTTGGTTTAACTCGTCCGGTCTCACAGTAAAATCTAGCGCTGGCCACGAGACGAGACACGTTGAGACTTTTGTAAATCTCGTCTCGGTCTCGTTAAAATCGAAAATTTTCAGTCTCGTCTCGGTCTTGTGTCGGTCTCGTATAATTAGGCCTCGTCCCGGTCTCGTCTCCGAAAAACACTATTTCCGGTAAACCTGTTGATTTTTAGAACAAACATTTACGATTATAGTTTGAATGTGTTCAGAAGAAAATAAATATTTAACTAGAATTGGATTTTTAATTTATTAGATTCTCTGTAAATGTCGGACCAAATATACAGTCTCGTTTCGGTCTCGTCTCGGATGCTTAAAAGGCCGTCTCGTCACGTCTCGGTCTCGTCATGCGAGACTGAGACCGAGACTTTTCTCGTCTCGTGACCAGCGGTAGTGAAATCTGATCTTCAAATCAGTTGAACTTCGTTAAACTAGATTTTATGAAAAAGAGTTGGCAGAATGGTAAATGGTACGTTTTTGCTTCGCCAAGAGTGACGTATTGCAAATAGTACTTAGCTTTCTCTGTCTATTCTTTCTCTTTCTGAAACAAAGAACATGCGAAACAGCAACAATTATTTTGGGTTGTTGATAATCTGTAGACATTTTTTGCAAGTGACACGAACAAAATAAAAAAAAAAATTGGAAAATAAACCAATAATTGTGCAAAAAAGAGAAATACCAACTTTTCAACAGCAGACAAAAATTTGCTGATGGAATTGGTTATAAAAAATAAGAAAATAAATTCGCTAATGTATTATGTAGGTGTAGTGGTCCCAAACGTTGAACTTAGGTTTAAACGGAACAATTCTGTCGTTTAACTTAAACTACAAATTGAACTCAGTCCAAGGTTTAAGCGAAACTGTGAAACTAAATAAATTGTTAAACTGAAGTTTAAACCAAAAGTGGAGTTTAAACTTCCACTGTGAAATAATTTAATTTGGCATACGGAAATGGCTTTTAAAACTTTTTTTTAATTTTGCGGTAAAATATCAATAATTTTTTACTAGTCAGCTTTCATTCCAAAATTCCATATTATTCTTACCTAAACTATAAAATGTCGAATTTATACTATATGTTAGTGAAATTCAGGTTGAATTCGATTTTAGTTAAAAAGCCTGCACTGGCAAAATAATAAAGAATTAAATTTAAAAGAATTTTCAAAGTATCTAGGTAACATAATTAAGAATGATTTCTTAAATACAACAAAAACACTAGTCAAATAACCTGCCAAATATTTTATATTCGCTTATTTTTTGAAATTAAATTAAAAAAAAATAGAAAGGAATTTCTTAACAGTGTTATTGTTTTGAAATACCCCACGTTGTGGAAGAAAGCCACCTCTACCCTATATTATAAAAAACATTGAGTAAGAGTCTTAATGGTAGTCATCTATGTGTATTGTATACTATTACTATGTCTATATCTACCTTACCTATTCGTCCCCACGCTACGTCCGTCGGTCGTCCCGACTGAATTGAGCTAAAATAAGAGGTAAACAAAAATATTAAATGGACTAAAGAGATAAATAATTTTCTTTGATCCTCTCAAATTGCTAGGAAAATATACGACTCTGAGGAGTCCGGACTATGGTTGCGTACTATTTGTGGTCAGGATAATAAAATGGACTGGTTTTCAAATTTGCTATTCAGATGGATTAATATTGGAAAATAATAAACGAGAGTTCTATTGAATTATGCGGATTCTATAACCGATGATAGTTCATTCGGCCGTCCGATCGTCCGACTGCCCATTTTTTTTTTTGCTCTCATTTCCACTCATTATTATTATGTGTTGGATGAACATGAACACAAATACATTGGACTATTGTATTGTCTATAGTTTGCTCTTAAAATAGGGATAAATTTTCAAGCTTTCGAGGATGAGAGTTATAAATGAAGACATAAATATTGAGTTCTATTCTTATGTTTTATATAATGTACCTTTTGCTATGTATATGTGTATATGTACCTACCTATGTATATGTACACCTCAAACACATATGTACCTACATAAGTTGTGGTCTTAAATAATGTCCTTGTACAACGTTCTTGTTTCTGGATATAGATATTAAAAAACACAAACACACACACATACAAAGAATATCCATTAAGAAAGCACTTCTTAAATTAAATGAAATAAGTGGAAATGGTCTTCCCAAGACTCAAGACCCCTTACTGTTTTTCAGGATGGGAATGACATACAAAATACATGATGAGTCAGTTGGTGTTAGTTAAGTGCAACGATGGAGAAGTCAATGGATCTGAAGAGCTAATAGCTTTTTATACTTCATTCACTTCGAACAAGTGGAGGGATGAGCAAGTGTTCCGTTAGAACAAGTCCTTGGAGTTCGTAAGACATACGCATTGTCCTGTTGAATGTTTTCTTATTTATATATAGGTACATAGGTATAAGTCGGTATACGTAGAAAAATGGTTTATAACTTCTTCAGCAGTGTTGCCGCAAGCTGAAATGAAAAGTCGCTAGATAACTCCAAAAGTCGCTAGATTGTCTGAAATTCGGGGGACAAAAAGTCGCTAGAAGTCGCTCGACAAAAGTTGGTAAATAAGTGTTAAAAAAAATTTCCTTGAATAACTTTTTTTTTTGTTCAAAAATTTAAAGTAAATTAACAAACAACTTAGGCCTGTAATAAATTTGAAACAGGTGAATTGCTTAAATCAGACTACTGCGCTCATTCGCACTTACATTTTGCACATGTTTTTATGTTGTGTGCCTATTCAGTATCCAATTATTGGAAATAGAAAATGTCAAATTAATTTAAATAAAAGGAATGTTAAATCACAAGGGCCACTACATACAAAAAAAATATTTGCGTATCACAACTCGCAAATGCTCACCTTCGAAAGTCGCTAGAAAAGTCACTAGAAATAATCTAGCGACATCAAAATATTTTTTGTCGCGGAAGAAATTGAAATGTCGCTAGATCTAGCGACAAAGTCGCTAGAACGGCAACCCTATTCTTCAGTGATGTTTTTAACTTGCGATATAGTTACTATAGCCCAGGTAAATTGTACTTTTTCTGCCAAAAAAATCCAAGAGAAGATTTTTAAACGCAAATGTCTTAAGTTTGGAATAAAAAAAACTGTCAAATATAAGTTTTTCGCATAAGACGTGGAAACAGTAAACGCTATCGAAAAGTATTACATATAAAACTTGTAGGCTATTGCAAAAAAAAAATTGAAAATTAAGTTGTCGAAGAAAAATCTTATGCTCAGTTTAAAGATAATAATATTCTCTTCGAAAAAATATGAAAATTTTACCCATAGGTACGAGTCCTCATAAGTCGCATGATATTGTGACTTTATAGTGTCAACTGTCAAAAAAAACGGTTTTTCGCATATCAAACTTTCGAAAATATAGCTGTATACATACATTTTATTACAAAATCCTGTTTATTCGAAGTTGTCCATTTTCGAAGTCGCAATATCTTCCAACTGATGCGTTATACGCAAAAAAGTGTGATAATGTTTCCTCTAGGAAACATTATTAAAATCTGCAAAATAGGTGTAAAATATTTTCCGAAAAGTTCGTCATTTAAGAGTAAATAGCTAAAAATCGGTATTTATTTAGTGTTTTTATTTAAATAATGATGTCATAAAAATTATGTAGTAGCCCGTAGCGTAATGGTTAGTGCGTTCGACTGTCACGCTGGA
The DNA here is from genome assembly GCA_949320155.1 of Melangyna quadrimaculata. Lineage (NCBI taxonomy): Eukaryota > Metazoa > Arthropoda > Insecta > Diptera > Syrphidae > Melangyna > Melangyna quadrimaculata. The sequence continues at coordinate 363,337,030 of OX439483.1, forward strand.
GGTCTGGGATCGCTTCCCAGCCTCGTCCACCTAAAAACTAAAAAGTTTTTTTCAGGGCTACTGCCTCTTGCGAGGAATTGACAAATCCTCCAAGAGTATCACTTGTCACGAATAAGTGCTTCTCGCCTAGCCGTTTGGATTCGGCAAAAAATTGTAGGTCCCTTCCATTCCTGTCGAAAAGGCGCACACAGGAATGGTTGCGAGTTGTTAGTCACTAGGCCCCGGTTCTTCATGAGCCGTTGTGCCACCCGATTTATTTTTTTATCATAAAAATTATGGCTTGTTAAAAAAACTGTTAACGCATGCTTATATAATATTTCCTGATGTAAAAATTTTGTTCATATAATTTTTCGATTAAGCTTATGGTTTAAAAGATATATGCGAAAAAAAAATTGTCATAACTTTTTTTTGGCAAATGATATAATCTACAAGTTTTGTATGAAAAACTTTTCGATAGCATTTACTGTATCCGAGTTTTATGCGAAATACTGATATTTTCGACTTATAACCTTGTATAACTATTGACGCACACACGACTTGGTAATAGACTTTCGTAACAGTATTTCTTATGCCAAAATAAAGACAATTGCGTTAAAATCCTTCTCTTGGTTTTTTTTTGCAGACTGCCCATTTGTTTGTCAAGCCTACTACAACATAAAGGGTGACTTAGTCAAGAAAAAATTGTATGGGAGGGGGTGTCTATTTCCCCCCGTTTAGACGGGAGGGGCAATTTTCAAAAAAAATCACTTTTACGGTAATACTTACAGAGTCGTGATATAGTATTTTGAAAAGCCAAAAGTCTATTCTTTAATATTATTTTTAAATTAAGTTGTTCGAAAAAGTAGTTTTTGAAAGATTAATTTTCAGAGTCAAAATTTTGAAAAAAAAAAATAAATTTAAACAACTTTTTTTTTTTTAAATTTATCGTATTAAGGTATTATTTTTTTCCTAATATTCAATGCTCTTATAAATTTTTGATCGAACACAAAAAACCGGGTGTCAAAATGTTTTGTATATTTTTCAAAAATCCAAAATAACCAAAACTACTTTTTTATAAGAAAAACCTTTTAATTTTGTTTTTACGTTATTAGATTCTTAGGTAAATTTATAAATGAAAGGATTAACTTTATTTTTACTATTTTATTTATTATCAGTCCCTTAAGCATACAATAAAGTGACAAAGTGCTTTCATTGAGAACACCTGCGTGAGCGCATTGGGTTTAAATTGACCTGCGAATGATTTTAAATCATGCAACTTACACTTTACATAACTAGTAGATGTAAAGTGCAATTGCAAAATAAGCAAACAAATGTCCCTGAATCTTGAAATCAATATAATATAAGAAATACATGCATATTTAGATAAAATAACATAGTTTATTAACTTTTCATTGGAAGTTATTGTAATTGGTGCGATTTGTCGATTTGAAAATGTTGACATATTTTCACGTTTTGAGGTCTTTAGAATCAGAATCCGTCGTTTTTAGCTAGATGTCTGTATGTGTGTATGTACGTAACTTCGGGGTTCTTTTTTCGTGCACTAAATCTTGAGAACGAATAAAGATATCGTCCTCGGATAAATTTTAATGTAGGTACAGATAATATTATCATAAGGTGCTGAAAAGGTTTTCTAACAAATTCAATAAACCGTTTTTTCCTAGAGAAACACAAACGTCATTTATCTGGAATATCTCGAGAGGAATAAGATATTCACTTCAGACTAATTTAATTTTACACATAATTACACAATACTAAATGGGTAAATATTAAAAAAATTCAACAAACACTTTTTTCTAAACAGTAAAAAAAACAGTTGAAAAATAATTTTCGTCTCAAATATTTCAAGAACAAAAAATGAATCCGAGCCCAGTTTTTTTTTTAAATATAATGACGTAGTCAACAACTGATAATTTTTTTTTAAATTCAATAAACAGTTTTTTTTATAGCAAAAAAACGCTTGCATGTAGTTGGCCCACCAACTATTGAGTTGAACAAAACTGTTAATTGCAATCGTTTGTACATCGTTTGTCTACGTTTGTATAAGTTTTAGATTCGTTTGTACACTCACCGTTTTTTTTATATAGCCACTTCAAAAAAATTTACGGAGTTTGGCCCACCAACTATAACGCTCGAAAAATCTGGAAATGCAGTTCGATAGATAATCGTTTGTCTATGTTTGTCTTTTTTTTTTTTCGTTTGTATACGTCCCAAATTTTTTTGACAAAAAAATTTTTTTTAACCAAATTTTATTAAAATTTTAAAACATATGCATTCGTTTGTCTCTTTCTTATAACGATTTTTCATCGTGTTATTTTTTTTAATTTGTATTTATTTCTATTTTAAAATAATTATTACTTTTTTGGGACATGTAGTTGGCCCACCAACTATAACGCTCGAAAAATCTAAAAACGCAGTTCGATAGAAAATCGTTTGTCTATGTTTGTCTTTTTTTTTTTCGTTTGTATACGTCCCAAATTTTTTTGACAAAAAAATTTTTTTTAACCAAATTTTATTAAAATTTTTAAACATATGCATTCGTTTGTCTCTTTTTTATAATGATTTTTCATCGTGTTATTTTTTTTAATTTGTATTTATTTCTATTTTTAATTAATTATTACTTTTTTGGGACATGTAGTTGGCCCACCAACTATAACGCTCGAAAAATCTAAAAACGCAGTTCGATAGAAAATCGTTTGTCTATGTTTGTCTTTTTTTTTTTTCGTTTGTATACGTCCCAAATTTTTTTGACAACAAAATTTTTTTTAACCAAATTTTATTAAAATTTTAAAACATATGCATTCGTTTGTCTATTTTTTATAATGATTTTTGATCGTAGTAATTTTTTTAATTTGTATTTATTTCTATTTTTAATTAATTATATATTAATTATATGGAGCATGTAGTTGGCCCACTAACTATAACGCTCGAAAAATCTAAAAACGCAGTTCGATAGAAAATCGTTTGTCTATGTTTGTCTTTTTTTTTTTCGTTTGTATACGTCCCAAATTTTTTTGACAAAAAAAATTTTTTTAACCAAATTTTATTAAAATTTTGAAACATATGCATTCGTTTGTCTCTTTTTTATAATGATTTTCCATCGTGTTAATTTTTTAATTTGTATTTATTTCTATTTTTAATTATTCATTACTTTTTTTGGGACATGTAGTTGGCCCACCAACTGCATTCTCTTTTATTTGGGTGTCCACAGTTTCAACTTGTATTCGAAATTGCGGTAATTAAGACTTTATCCTTTTTTTCTATTCTTTTTAAGGAGTGCCCTGCATTTAGGCTGCATTTAAAAAGACTTAAGTTACACCTTGAGTATATTATTTATTCAGTTAAAATAATTAAAAAACCCAAACAAAAATAGTTCTAATTCTATAGGTACTTGTTCATTAACTTGAACTTTGCCGTCGGCTTAAGGCTTTTAATGAGTTTCTTTTTTTTATGAAATAGAAAGTAATTATGGGTACAAATACCTATGCATGCCTATTATAGATATTGATAGGTAGTAACCAAATTTTTGAGTACCTACCTAACTACGTACGAGTTTTGGCTGTTTTTTCAGCGAATGGATAAGGGGGGGTTACTTAAAATAAATCAAAATTATTTTAACTCGAACATAATCATGAAATGTGTATTTCCTGTAGTTCCAAAACCCCATTTTTAATAAAAATTCAGCATGCCTGAATAAAAAAAATACCTGCATGTGTTTTACTCGTGTCAGGAGCAAATACATTTTTGCCTCAAAAACCTACTTTTACAAAGAAAAAACCTATACGCCTTTTAAAAAAAATACCTCAACCGAATAATAAATAGCTACCCAGCTCATTTCAGAAATTGTTTATAGGTACCTAGTTTTAGAAAACTAAAGTTCACTCATCGTCATCCTCATCTCATCGGAGATCGCACTTAGTGTTGTCACTTCAAAATTTAAAAGCTTGGTAGATTGAGCTACGAAAAAGTGGTAGATTCAGATTTTTCGAGGTAGATTTTAAAATTTAAAAATCTGCAGCTTTTATTTTGTTGGTATTATAATCCAAAGTATTTAAAAAATCGAAATTAGCGGCAACTAAACTACATTCAATTGTATACGAGTACGATGTGAACTTAAAGATCCTTTTTCAACATCAACCACAAACCGTAATCAGTCTTTTTAAGCATTTTTTTAAAGATTAGATCAAAAAAAGAATTTGTTAACTGAGGACTTAAAATTCAATTGACCTTAGCTGCCGAATTCAAAATTAAATGATCTATCAAACGAAATTACCAAATTTGCAAAAAATACCATCATTTATGCTGGAATGAAAATGTAGCATTAAATAATAAATAGGAAAGTATATAATGATTATTGTCTACTAAGAACATAGAGCAATGTGCGCAAATAACTCTGCAATCTTTTTGACCTTAAAAATCGTAGGCTGAAATTGCTCGGTCTAGAAAAAATCCAAATCAGATTGTGGATTAGATTGTAGTTTGCAGTAGCAGATCTAGGATTTTGCTGTGGGGGGCTTGAAGTTTGGAGATCCAGTTTGAGACCTTAAGTAATAAAATTTAATTATTAATTAATTGTCCTAAGATCAATTTTATAATTTATAACAAAAAATTGAGATTAGCTTAGGTTTAAAGCAAGACCGTACTCAACTTCAGCGGAACTACACTTCACGACGACCGACGCGGCAAAGCACTATTTTTTATGAAATTTTAGAGGCTATATCGCAGTAAGTGGCAACAGAACCTCATGCAAATTCATACGAATTCGTGTGAAGTGTAGTTCCGCTGCAGGGCAGTTACCTCGAGTGAGGTCTAACCCATGAGGTTCAAGATTTTTTTTCAAAAGATATATGGAGATACATATGCAGTTAAGAGATCACGAATTTTGACATCCCCACTTTTCCTTTAATGATATCAGTTTTTTTGGTGCGTGAATGAATGTTCGTATATACGATACACTTTATATTCGCGCTCAAAAAATATGTCGACAAATTTGGGAGTCACTCTAGAGTCTATAGAGAGATTGGAAATGTTCATTTGCTTTTGCATGATTTTCTGAGTGTGCACAGAAAAAACTCACGCTTGTGGAATTTGGCTCCTCGACTAGAGAATTTGTTTGTAATTGCTAAGTCCAAAAATGTTTTGTAAGTACAATTTTTTTGGCCCTCCGAAATTTTGAAAACTAAGCCCGAAAATTCTCTAAGTCCAGCCAAAGCCGTAAGAAACATTTCCCGTTGTATTAAACACTTACACTAAACTTGACACTTCTGGATTTGGAAAAAGCAAGAGTATTTATTCAAAAAATAAAAAAAAATTAAATTTGTAAAAATGTTTATAACAGAAATATCAGATGATTTACAAACACACTTTATATATCCTAAATTAAGCTTGGAACAACAGAAAATAATTCGATTGAAATCAAAAAGGAGCAGTACTGATTTGAAACCCAACCGAAAACGACAAAAGTTAACCTATCCGGTTTTTGTCTTTCACAAACATATACGGATACTCGAGTATCCAAGATACCATATCTCAGCGTAACTTAACGTGGCCATTCTCATGTTAGACCACTTTCATACAAGGAAACTGAGTTGCCAGAAACTAGTTAGTTTGCAAAGATTGAGTCTGATTATACGGTTAAATTTGTATGTACTTCCTTTCGTTATTTTGACGTTCATGGAATTTAGGGTTGTTTTGTGAGAAAATAATCAGTAGTTATAATTTTTGTTAAAATCGTTTTTTTGCTAATATCGAAGAGCACGATGGTTGCAAAATCAGAAACGTCAACGTTCAACCAGAAAAAGTCTTGAAATTTCCATTCCTGCTTTCGTTACTTCCTTCCCACTGCATTTCTACTCCCCACACTCGATCTGTTAAAAAGACCTAAGTCGAAACAACCGAAAAAACAAATCGTGTAATCGGGCACATTTTTTATAATTGTGCCAATTTCAGCGCATTGAAATATTTATTGATTCATTGATGTTTTTAATTTACAGAAGGGTCAATTTTGAAAAAAATATTCTGAGTTAATCTTAAAAAAAAGGCAAAACAATAAAATCAGCATTTAGCATATTTATGGAACAAAATAATATTTTCTTAGTTCCTTCATGGCCGTCTTCGATATGGAGAAATAAAAAAATCTACTTAGGCATCTTCAAGCCATAGTAAATTTCATTTTATTAGCAAAATCGGTTCTCCTGAGATCACATGTTCGATAAAAGGTGTAAAATGCGAAAGTTTGAATTAAAAAAAAATTACATTTATCGTAATTTAAGGTCCTCATACCACCATTTTTCGTTTTGGTTTAAGTTACTGTTTTTTTTTTTTTATATTGTACGCGCGCTCAAGGGGTTTTAAAACCTTTTAAATGTTAGATTAAACACAGTGCGAGCGTTAGGAAAAAAGGAAGGATTTAAGAGGAGATACCGGTGCACATTGGTTTTGAACCTTTGAATATCGAAATCGAAGGGAAAAATAGAGCCGGGTAAAGCATTCCACATTCTTGTAGTGCGACTTAAGAAAGAATCTCTATACTTAACAGTAGTTCTAATCTTGGGCTCAAGGGTAAACTGATGTGCATTCCTAGAAGTACGAGTGTTATGATTATATATATTTAGAACACTGTTTATAAAAATAGCGGTAAAATAACGAAAGACATGCAACATTGCGGCGGTGTTCGAGGGTGGCAAATGCTTCCGTTACATTTCTAACTTTTCTTTACTAAAACAATTTATCAGCTATATTCTTCTTTTCACTCTTAAATGATAGGTATGAACTGAGGTATAAATTATAAAAAATGTTTTAATTATGTTTTATTTCTAGGTCTTGTGCGAATTGGAAATCGTGTTTAATTTTATCTGATGATATTTTTGGCACTACCCAGGTGCATTATACGTGGAATCTTCAAAATTATGCTTCGGTTGGAATTTGTTCGTAATTTAAATCCAATTCCCATAAGTTCATAGTATTAAAGAACACTTAAATACTACCCTCCAACAAAATTTATATTTATTTTTGTTAATTTCCACTTATCTGTTGTGTTAAATATATAAAAAAAAAAAAAAAAAAACATAAAAAACGTCGACGAGTAATTTTTTTTTTTTTTTTCAATTTTCTTAACTCCGGCGTTACGTGACGACGACAAACGTTTCATTGTGCATACCCTGGCGTTTCCTCGTATACTTACATACATGGTTTGAAATTGGTTTGAATACGCAACGTGATTGAAATCCTTTCAGATCTTATATTTACATACATATGCTTTGTTAAATTACTCAGTTGTGTATTTGTATTGTGTTAAAGGCCTTCTACACTAGCCCACTGTGTATTAATACATGTGAAAAAAGTGGGACGTAGAATAGTGTGGAAACAAAATATGAAAGCCCAGCCTACACAACCCGACATTTTATCCCACACGATTTGACATGTGTTAATACATGAATAATTTTATTACAAGTTAATTTTTGTAATGTAATGCCAGATCCACATGCATTTCAAAGCTGCCAATATTTCTGCCAAAAAAATTGTAAAATAATGGCAGAAATAATTATTTATGACATGCATTTACACGAGTTCAAGTAATGGCAGATTTCAAAATACTGGCAAATATGTCATAAAAGAATGAGCAAGTTCATACTTTTTCTAGAATAGCATAATTTGGAAAATGGCATCAGTAAAGTATTAACACATGGCCAAATTATTGACAGAATTTTATGCCTAATTCTCTTCCATTATTTTTTTTTGGCAAAAATATTGCCAGTATTTAGAGCGTTTACACGATGCAAAGAAAAATGGCTATAATTTGACAGATAAAATAGCATTTTGCCATTCGTGTAAATGCAGCATAAATCCCTACCAGAGTAAAGAGATAAAAAAGAAGTAGATTTGACTTTTTTTTTAAAGGTTGAAGTAGGATGAAGCAACGATTTTAAAAAAGAAGTGGATTTCAATTGGCGATGGTGCAAAGTAGGAAGTATTTTTAAAAATAAATTGAAAAAAAAGAAGTAGATCTACTTCAATTGAAGTAAAGTGGCAACACTGCCTCTGGCTAGTGCGATCTGCGATGAGATGAGGATGACGATGAGTGAAGTTTAGTTTTCTAAAACTAGGTACCTATAAACAATTTCTGAAATGAGCTGGGTAGCTATTTAATATTCGGTTGAGGTATTTTTTTTTTTAAAGGCGTATAGGTTTTTTTCTTTGTAAAAGTAGGTTTTTGAGACAAAAATGTATTTGCTTCTGACACGAGTAAAACACATGCAGGTATTTTTTTTATTCAGGCATGCTGAATTTTTATTAAAAATGGGTTTTTGGAACTACAGGAAATACACATTTCATGATTATGTTCGAGTTAAAATAATTTTGATTTATTTTAAGTAAACCCCCCCTTATCCATTCGCTGAAAAAACAGCCAAAACTCGTACGTAGTTAGGTAGGTACTCAAAAATTTGGTTACTACCTATCAATATCTATAATAGGCATGCATAGGTATTTGTACCCATAATTACTTTCTATTTCATAAAAAAAAGAAACTCATTAAAAGCCTTAAGCCGACGGCAAAGTTCAAGTTAATGAACAAGTACCTATAGAATTAGAATTATTTTTGTTTGTGTTTTTTAATTATTTTAACTGAATAAATAATATACTCAAGGTGTAACTTAAGTCTTTTTAAATGCAGCCTAAATGCAGGGCACTCCTTAAAAAGAATAGAAAAAAAGGATAAAGTCTTAATTACCGCAATTTCGAATACAAGTTGAAACTGTGGACACCCAAATAAAAGAGAATGCAGTTGGTGGGCCAACTACATGTCCCAAAAAAAGTAATGAATAATTAAAAATAGAAATAAATACAAATTAAAAAATTAACACGATGGAAAATCATTATAAAAAAGAGACAAACGAATGCATATGTTTAAAAATTTTAATAAAATTTGGTTAAAAAAAATTTTGTTGTCAAAAAAATTTGGGACGTATACAAACGAAAAAAAAAAAGACAAACATAGACAAACGATTTTCTATCGAACTGCGTTTTTAGATTTTTCGAGCGTTATAGTTGGTGGGCCAACTATATGTCCCAAAAAAAGTAATAATTAATTAAAAATAGAAATAAATACAAATTAAAAAATCTAACACGATGGAAAATCATTATAAAAAAGAGACAAACGAATGCATATGTTTAAAAATTTTAATAAAATTTGGTTAAAAAAAAATTTTGTTGTCAAAAAAATTTGGGACGTATACAAACGAAAAAAAAAAAAGACAAACATAGACAAACGATTTTCTATCGAACTGCGTTTTTAGATTTTTCGAGCGTTATAGTTGGTGGGCCAACTACATGCTCCATATAATTAATATATAATTAATTAAAAATAGAAATAAATACAAATTAAAAAAATTACTACGATAAAAAATCATTATAAAAAATAGACAAACGAATGCATATGTTTTAAAATGTTAATAAAATTTGGTTAAAAAAAATTTTGTTGTCAAAAAAATTTGGGACGTATACAAACGAAAAAAAAAAAGACAAACATAGACAAACGATTTTCTATCGAACTGCGTTTTTAGATTTTTCGAGCGTTATAGTTGGTGGGCCAACTACATGTCCCAAAAAAGTAATAATTAATTAAAAATAGAAATAAATACAAATTAAAAAAAATAACACGATGAAAAATCATTATAAAAAAGAGACAAACGAATGCATATGTTTAAAAATTTTAATAAAATTTGGTTAAAAAAAATTTTTTTGTCAAAAAAATTTGGGACGTATACAAACGAAAAAAAAAAAAGACAAACATAGACAAACGATTTTCTATCGAACTGCGTTTTTAGATTTTTCGAGCGTTATAGTTGGTGGGCCAACTACATGTCCCAAAAAAGTAATAATTATTTTAAAATAGAAATAAATACAAATTAAAAAAAAATAACACGATGAAAAATCATTATAAGAAAGAGACAAACGAATGCATATGTTTTAAAATTTTAATAAAATTTGGTTAAAAAAAATTTTTTTGTCAAAAAAATTTGGGACGTATACAAACGAAAAAAAAAAAAGACAAACATAGACAAACGATTATCTATCGAACTGCATTTCCAGATTTTTCGAGCGTTATAGTTGGTGGGCCAAACTCCGTAAATTTTTTTGAAGTGGCTATATAAAAAAAACGGTGAGTGTACAAACGAATCTAAAACTTATACAAACGTAGACAAACGATGTACAAACGATTGCAATTAACAGTTTTGCTCAACTCAATAGTTGGTGGGCCAACTACATGCAAGCCAAAAAAACTGAAAAAAAAAATATTTAAAATTCTTAACAAATGTTTTTAACTCAAATATTTTGAAAAAAAAAAAAAAACAATGATATCGATTTCAAATTCTTATTAAAAATGTATACCTGTACCATCTAATTAGTGTGTAATTTTGAGCTTTTTAAAACCACCCTTTAAAAAGCTAAAAATCAAAATGTTGCAAGAAAAAACTGTTCAAAAATGTTTTAATTCGAAAAATTCTTACCATAAAGATCACTTCAAAATCGAAATTTTGCATATGACACTTAATTTGCCTTTTTATATTCTTTGAAACCATGTATTTTTTTAAAAGTAGGTACACTACCCTGATTTTCGGTATTTAGCCAATATTCTGTTTTGAAATAATTGATTTAAATAATTAATACCTCCATACTGAGAGGAGCTAGGAAAAAAAGTAAAATAAGTAAGAATAATAATACCGATTTGTCCAAAACTTGGGACTTGAAACTTCTATTGAACTAGTTTTGCCGTAAAACAAGTTTTTAAACAAGTCAATATATGGCTCTTAGAATTTTATAAGCTATTTAGAAATAAAAATATCAAAATTTTACTATTATAACTGGCTAAAGGACAAAATAAGGGTTATACCACATTTTGCCCTGTATCTCTATATCTATACCTACATACTGATTATCCAAAAAAGTTAATACACTATAAAATATGTAGGTAATATAATAATACTCTAGCACCGACCACTTAGGTAAAGATGTACCTTACATACATATGTAAGTATATGATTTTCAAGGGCATCGATGGGAAGTTACTAGTGTGGGTCGACCCCAGACTCATTTTTTATATTTTAAAATTTTTTAAACTTTTTTAATTATATTATAATGTATGGAACCAATTCATAATGTACGTTGACTAGTTCAAGCCACGTTAAAGTTGTTAGCTACGAGAGCAAGTTTTGTGCGATCCAGTCGTTCCCATTTTTTTGTGATAGCAACTGTGATATACTCGTTAATGTTATACCTTCGTGGTTGTACCAAAAAAAACTATTTATTTCTCAAGGTCATTGATCAAAAGCTTCTGTAATTAAAAAAAAAACTTGAATTAAATTTCGGTTTATTTCTAAGTAGGTATGAAACCTTTTATCTATTATTGCATTCATATATATACAAGTGCAAGATAAATCGTCTACATTCTTGTTTGTAGGTGTGTTCCAAATTTAAAGAGTTTTCATCAACTTTTACACTCTAAGGCCCAATTTATTAGCTTTCCATTAAATATAAAGTCGCAATCAAAAATTATAAGTAGTTTGATTTTAAATATTTGTATTTATTCACTCAAAGTTTGTACATTATGTGAATCCCTACTAGAAAAAAATATCATTTTTTTATTAAAAAACAACCGTTTTAAGGATATAATTTTTTAAAAGTTTGACAAAAAGGTCAAATTCCTGGTTTTTTGTTTTTAACTCTTAAAAGCACAAGTTGTCGAAAAAAATCTTACGCTCAGTTTAAAGATAATAATATTCTCTTCAAAAAAATATGAAAATTTTACCCATAGGTACGAGTCCTCAAAAGTCGCATGATATTGTGACTTCATAGTGTCAACTGTCAAAAAAACCGGTTTTTCGCATATCAAACTTCTCATGGTCAAACTTCGAAAATAAAGCTGTATACATACATTTTATTACAAAATCCTGTTTATTCAAAGTTGTCCATTTTTGAAGTCGCAATATCTTCCAACTGAGGCGTTATACGCAAAAAAGTGTGATGATGTTTCCTCTAGGGAATATTAAAATCTGCAAAATAGGTTTAAAATATTTTCCGAAAAAATCGTCATTTAAAAGTAAAGTGTTAAAAATCGGTATTTATTTGGTGTTTTTATTTAAATAATGATGTCATAATTATGGCTTGTAAAAAAAACTGTTAATGCATGCTTATATAATATTTCCTGATGTTAAAATTTTGTACGTATAATTTTTCGATTAAGCTTATGGTTTAAAAGATATATGCGAAAAACCATTTTTTTTGGCAGTTGACACTATTGAAGTCCCAATATCTTGCGACTTATGACTTTTCTAGAAAAAATGTTCATATTTTTTGAAGAGAATATTATGATCTTTAAACTGAGCGTAATATGTTTTTCGACAACATGTGCTTTTAAGTGTAAAAAGCATAACACCAGAAATTTGAACTTTTTGCCAAACTTTAAAAAATATAATATCCTTAAAACGGTTGTTTTTAATTAAAAAAAAAATGATATATTTTTTCTGCAGGGATTCACATAATGTACAAACTTTGTATTCAGATGTTTTCAAAAATGTTAACCGTTTAGGAGTTATACGTGAAAAACGACCATTTCTTCATTTTACGTGTTTTGAAATGTCTGTATCTTTTTAACGGTAGGGCGTTAGAAAAAAATTGTCATAACTTTTTTTTTGGCAAATGATATAATCTACAAGTTTTGTATGAAAAACTTTTCGATAGCATTTACTGTATCCGAGTTTTATGCGAAATACTGATATTTTCGACATTTAACCTTGTATAACTATTGACGTGCACACGGTTTGGTAATAGACTTTCGTAACAGTATTTCTTATGCCAATATAAAGACAATTGCGTTAAAAACCTTCTCTTGGATTTGTTTGACAGATTGGCCATTTGTTTGTATATTTCGCCTGGGCTACTACAACATACAGGGTGACTTAGACAAGAAAAAATTGTACGGGAGGAGGGTGTCTCTTTCCCCCCGTTTAGACGGGAGGGTCAATTTTCAAAAAAAAAAAAACACTTTTACTGTAATACTTACAGAATCATGATATAGTATTTCGAAAAGCCAAAAGTCTATTCTTTAATATTATTTTTAAATTAAGTTGTTCGAAAAAGTAGTTTTTGAAAAAGAAGATGAAATATGCAATTGCAAAATAAGCAAACAAATGTCTCTGAATCTTGAAATCAATAATATAATAATACAATAATACTAATAATACAATAATAAATAAGAAATACATGCATATTTAGATAAAATAACATAGTTATTATTAACGGACTACCAGTCCGTTTTGCCCCACGGCGTACTGGTTCCAATTTCAAAGCAAAACAACAACTACCTAAAATAACTCTGTTTTGCTCCATGACCTTCAGGCTATGCGCATATTAGACACGTTCAACACGAGTGACGCTACATAACACAGCACGAGTTTTTGTAAGCAATATAAATCAAAAGAACAACGCATATTGATAGAGCGACGCGACACGACCTGACGAGCGTTTTCCGGAAATCGCAGTTTCCTTTTTTGCATATGGATACCATACAGAAAATTTATCTAGCGCTAGGGCGCTCAGCTCTTTAATTAAATACAATTTTGAACTTCCTACCCTTGTTAACTCGGCTCTATGAAAAAAATGCATTTTCAATGCAGCATTACGTACAAACCCTGACTTGCCAGACTTTCATATTTGCATATGAATAGTAGGGACATATCTTTAAACAAAAGGATTTTTTGCTATCGTTCACACCCAAAAATTGATGTGGGCTCTCGGTCTGTATTGTTTCATTTTAAAGTTCCTTTTTATTTATTTATTTTTCTACGTTTCCTTTGTTTATTTTTACTTTGTATCCTTCCAAAAAGGAATTTAAGTTTTTAATACTTTAAATAAAATATAACTGTTTTTTATACCGATAGTTTTTAATATAATTGTCAAATTAAATCAGTGGTTCATTTTGCCCCTTTCAAAGGTTCTTTTTGCCAAAACGGACTTTGGGACAAAACGGACTTCTTAAGTAGGGTTGTATATTCGTGCATATCTCTATATATACTTGTTTAACTTTTCTGATTGTTTACTATAATGGAGTTCAAAGGTTAAAGTTTTATTTTAAAAAATATTTGCTTTTCTTTTATGAATAGAAAAAAAATTAGGAGCGTCTAAAGCTTAAGTGGTGCTTTTTGCCCCACCCTCCCCTACAGATAATATTGTCATAACGTGTTGAAAAGGTTTTCCAACAAATTCAATAAACCGTTTTTTTACTACAGAAAAACAAATGTCATTTATCTGGAATATCTCGAGAACGGAATAAGATATTCACTTCAGACTAATTTAATTTTACACATAATTACACAATATCAAATGGGTAAATATTAAAAAAAATTCAACAAACACTTTTTTCTAAACAGTAAAAAAAAAAACAGTTGAAAAATAATTTCCGTCTCATTTCATATCATTGACATATAATGTCAACAACTGATAATTTTTTTTTTTAAATTCAATAAACTGTTTTTTTTTATAGCAAAAAAACTGAAAAAAAAATATTTAAAATTCTTAACAAATACTCAAATATTTTGAAAAAAAAAAAACAATGATCTCGATTTCAAATTCTTACCAAAAATGTATACCTGTACCATCTAATTGTTGTATAATTTTGAGCTTTTTAAAACCATCCTTTAAAAAGCTAAAAATCAAAATGTTGCAAGAAAAAACTGTTCAAAAATGTTTTAATTCGAAAAATTCTTACCATAAAGATCGCTTCAAAAATTTTACATATGACACTTAATTTGCCTTTTTATATTCTTTGAAACCATGTATTTTTTTAAAAGTAGGTACACTCCCTTGATTTTCGGTATTTTTTTTAAGCCAATAGTCTGTTTTGAAATAATTGGTTTAAATAATTAATACCTCCATACTGAGAGGAGCTGGGAAAAAAAGTAAAATAAGTAAGAATAATAATACCGATTTGTCCAAAACTTGGGACTTGAAACTTCTATAGAATTAGTTTTGCCGTAAAACAACTTTTTAAACAAGTCAATATGTGGCTCTTAGAATTTTATAAGCTTTTTAAAAAAAAAAAATATCATAATTTAACTATTATAATTGGCTAAAGGACAAAATAAGGGTTATACCACATTTTGCCCTGTATCTCTATATCTATACCTACATACTGATTATCCAAAAAGTTAATACAGGATAAAATGTATAGGTAATATAATAATGTAATACTCTAGCACCGACCACTTAGGTTAAGATGTACATTACATACATATGTATGTATATGATTTTCAAGGGCACCAATGGGAAGTTACTAGTGCGGGTCGACCCCAGACTCATTTTTTATATTTTAAATTTGTTTAAACTTTTTTAATTCTATCATATTGTATGGAACCAATTCATAATGTACGTTGACTATTTCAAGTCACGTTAAAGTTGTTAGCTACGAGAGCAAGTTTTGTGCGATCCAGTCGTTCCCATTTTTTTGTGATAGCAACTGTGATATACTCGTTAGTGTTACACCTTCGTGGTTGTACCAAAAAAAAACTATTTATTTCTCAAGGTCATTGATCAAAAGCTTCTGTAATTAAAAAAAAAAACTTGAATTAAATTTCGGTTTATTTCTAAGTAGGTATGAAACCTTTTATCTATTATTGCATTCATATAAGTATACAAGTGCAAGATAAATCGTCTACAGTCTTGTTTGTAGGTGTGTTCCAAATTTAAAGAGTTTTCATCAACTTTTCCACTCTTAGGGCCCAGTTATAAACCATCATTGAAAACATTAAAAGTCAATTTTGAGAGATTTTGAAGAAAAAATAAATGATTATTTTGATGCCAAAGTAAAGCTTATTGACTTAATAATTGTATCCAGGTAAAACAAAATTCAGTTTGGCACAACTTTTCTCTTAAAATGACTTTTAATTTTTCAATGATGAAATACCTTACCAATGATCATTGAAAAAATTAAAGTTACGTTATGGGGAAGATATGGGTCAAAATGAATTTTTTTTGCGGAGAAATAATTTTGAAGTCGTAAGCTATCTTTCGGCATTAAAATATTTAATGATTAAACGTTCAAAGGGTCTCCAAATCAACAGCTAACTTTTTCAATGATGGATTTCAATGATAGCTATAACTGGCACCTTAGGCCCAATTTATTAGCTTTCCATTGAATTTAAAGTCGGAATTAAAAATTATAAGTAGTTTGATTTTAAATATTTGTATTTATTCACTCAATGTTTGTATTTTATGTGAATCCCTACCAGAAAAAATTATCATTTTTTTATTAAAAAACAACTGTTTTAAGGATATAATTTTTTTAAAAGTTTGATAAAAAGTTCAAATTTCTGGTTTTTTTGCTTTTAACTCTTAAAAGCACAAGTTGTCAAAAAAAATACTACGCTCAGTTTAAAGACAATAATATTCTCTTCGAAAAAATATGGAAATTTTACCCATAGGTACGAGTCCTCATAAGTCGCATGATATTGTGACTTCATAGTGTCAACTGTCAAAAAAACCGGTTTTTCGCATATCAAACTTCGCATGGTCAAACTTCGAAAATAAAGCTGTATACATACATTTTATTACAAAATCCTGTTTATTCAGAGTTGTCCATTTTCGAAGTCACAATATCTTCCAACTGATGCGTTAAAAAGTGCCAAAAAGTGTTATAATGTTTCCTCTAGGGAATATTAAAATCTGCAAAATAGGTGTAAAATATTTTCCGAAAACTTCGTCATTTAAGAGTAAAGTGCTAAAAATCGATATTTATTTGGTGTTTTTATTTAAATAATGATGTCATAAAAATTATGGCTTGTAAAAAAAACTTTTAATGCATGCTTATATAATATTTCCTGATGTAAAAATTTTGTACGTATAATTTTTCGATTAAGCTTATGGTTTAAAAGATATATGCGAAAAACCGTTTTTTTTTGGCAGTTGACACTATTGAAGTCCCAATATCTTGCGACTTATGACTTATATAGAAAAAATGTTCATATTTTTTGAAGAGAATATTATGATCTTTAAACGGAGCGTAAGAGTAAAAAGCATAAAACCAGAAATTTGAACTTTTTGCCAAACTTTAAAAAAAATAATATCCTTAAAACTGTTGTATTTAATTAAAAAAATTATATTTTTTTTCTGCAGGGATTCACATAATGTACAAACTTTGTTTTCAGATGTTTTCATAAATGTTAACCGTTTAGGAGTTATACGTGAAAAACAACCATTTTACGTGTTTTGAAATGTCTATATCTTTTTAACGGTAGGGCGTTAGAAAAAAATTGTCATAACTTTTTTTTTTGGCAAATGATATAATCTACAAGTTTTGTATGAAAAACTTTTCGATAGCATTTAATGTATCCGAGTTTTATGCGAAATACTGATATTTTCGACATTTAATCTTGTATGACGCGCAAACGATTTGGTAATAGACTTTCGTAACAGTATTTCTTATGCCAAAATAAAGACAATTGCGTTAAAAACCTTCTCGTGGATTTGTTTGGCAGATTGGCCATTTGTTTGTATATTTCGCCTGGGCTACTACAACATACATGGTGACTTAGACAAGAAAAAATTGTATGGGAGGGGGTGTCTTTTTGCCCCCGTTTAGACGGGAGGGGCAATTTTCAAAAAAAAAATCACTTTTACGGTAATACTCAGAGTCATGATATAGTATTTTGAAAAGCCAAAAGTCTATTCTTTAATATTATTTTTAAATTAAGTTGTTCGAAAAAGTAGTTTTTGAAAAATTATTTTTCAAAGTCAAAATTTTGAATAAAAAAAAAAAATTTAAACAACTTTTTTTTCAAAATTTGTCGTAATTAGGTATTATTTTTTTTTCCCTAATATTCAATGGTCTTATAAATTTTTGATCGAACACAAAAAACCGGGTGTCAAAATGTTTTGTATTTTCTTCAAAAATCCAAAATAACAAAAACTACTTTTTTCTAAGAAAAACCTTTTAATTTTGTTTTTACGTTATTGGATTCTTAGGTAAATTTATAAATGAAAGGATTAACTTTATTTTTACTATTTTTTTTATTATCAGTCCTTGAAGCATACAATAAAGTGACAAAGTGCTTTCATTGAGAACACCTGCGTGAGCGCATTGGGTATTGCCAAACGGTTCTCGTTGGTACTTTCTCTTTAACTAAGTTTTGTTGGCACGAGAAATTAGCAGATATGACACAATGGTCTGATGTGCCTAGAGGCGATAATACACTAACAGTGTATTTATCAGGGTCAGAGGTAAGAAACAAGTCAAGTGTGTTGGCGGATTGACTTGCAACATCAGGGATTCGAGTTGGCTCGTCAACAAGCTGAGTCAGGTGGTTTAACTCAGCAAAGAGCTCAACATACCTTCCTTCGGGTGGGGTGTTGTCTGACCAGAAAAGCGAAGCCAACTAGAATTGTGTACATTGAAATCGCCCGCAATGACGATTTCAGTGTGAGGATAATGGGCAACAATTCTTTGAATGGAGTCGGACAGAGCATCAAATTCGTTAGAAGTTGAATTTCTGTCCAAATTAGGGCTTCGATAAACGAAACAAGTGTGAATGATGTGCTTTGTTACCGTAAATTTTAACCACATGAAATTAAAGTTTGTGTTAGAACACAAACCATATTGTGGTTGAAGTTGGTACGCAACATCATTTCTTATGTATACAAGACCATGATGGGAAAAGAATAATGGCACTAAATTATACCCAAATAAATTAAATTCCGAATGATCGGAATTTTTACCTATCTGAGTTTCACTCAGTGCCAAAACAGCTGGCCTGTTTTGTACAGTATAGACATACGCAGCATAGAAATTTTTCCTGAGCCCACGAATGTTGCTATAATCAACCCTAAATTTACCCGCCATAAAAAAACTCAAAACTAACTAAAAACACGAGTGACGCTACATAACACAGCACGAGTTTTTGTAAGCAATATAAATCAAAAGAACAACGCAATTGATAGAGTGACGCGACACGACCTGACGAGCGTTTTCCGGAAATCGCAGTTTCCTTTTTTGCATATGGATACCATACAGAAAAGGTCTTGAACCCCATATTCATATCTAGCGCAAGGGCGCTCAGCTCTTTAATTAAATACAATTTTTAAGTTCCTACCCTTGGGCGACCTGCATCGTGCCTGATCGGGAAACTATTGATTGCTCAGAACTTGGTCTGGGCCAGTAGCGCAACAATCAGTCACGATGAAGTGCTTGTTTTACCTCCTCGTGGTGGTCCCCGGGCAACTATTTATGTATCCCAATATACATAAATAGGCCAAAATTACAAGTGCGAAAAGGCCTAGCTTTCTAGGATAGGTTACGGAGGTTAGCATTCTCCGTAACTGAAATCATCCCGCTACCGAAACCAACACTACGCCTCGGATAATTAATGATAACTCGTTGACGACTTTTGGCAATTGTACCCGGACAAAGATTGGTTTCTGGAATGTGAAGACGCTTCTTGACAATGGAAAAGAAGGTCCTCAGAATGCCAGATTCCTGCAACTAGAGAAGGAATTCATGCGGTATAGGATGGACATCTTAGGGATAAGTGAAGTTAGATGGCTGGGTTCGGGGAAGTTCAAGTCACCAACCCGTAACACTGTACTATTCTATTCCGGAAAAACACCTGGAAGCGCTCGGGAATCTGGCGTTGGATTGCTGCTTTCCAAAACAGCTCTCAAAAGCCTTATTTCCTGGGAGCCTTTAGATGACAGGATCCTGAAAGCCAGGTTCCGGACTAGAGTACGTCGCGTCACCATCATACAGTGTTATGCCCCAACTTTGCTCTCTTCTGACGAGGAGAAGGAGGCCTTTTATAACCGGCTGAGTGCTGCTTATGATAGCGTTCCACGAGGTGATATAGTTATGGTGATGGGAGACTTAAATGCCAAGGTTGGCAATGACAACTCTGGGCTAAGGCATGTCATGGGAAAACATGGTGTTGGTAACCGAAACGACAATGGCGAACGATTTGTCGATTTCTGCAACGCCAACGGCCTTGTTATTGGAGGGACCATGTTCGAGCATAAGACGTGCCACAAAGTCAGTTGGGTGTCGACTGACAGACAAGCAACTTCCAACCAAATTGACCACTTCGCGATCAGCCGGCGTTTTAGAAGCAGTCTCCAGGACGTCCGTAACAGAAGAGGTGCTGACACGGGAATGGCCCGGGACCACCATCTGATGGTTGCTACCGTAAGATTGCGTACAGCTGCAGTTCGTAGATCCCAAGGAAACACTCGAATGCCCAAGTTTAATACAGATAGACTAAAGGATTCCGCAGTGCGCCAACAACTAGGGGACCACCTTTCACAAGGATTGAACGCAATCAGCAGCACGGAAACCACATCCATCGAAAATCATTGGTGTGCTGTGAAAAATGTGTTCATATCCGGTGCTGAAAGTATAGTCAGCCGGGCGCAAGGGAGAAATAGTGCTTGGCTTTCCGACGAAACTTGGGCAAGGATCGAAGAAAGGAAACACCTTAAAGCTCGCATCGCAGCTACCCCAGCAGCAGGGAGAAACGAGCTTGAGTCTACGTACCGCATGAAGATGAGGGAAGTTCACCGTAGTGTGCGACGTGATTAGCGTAACTACATCAACGCACTGGCTACAGAAGCAAGCCGCTAGTAGGTGTGACAGTAGGACCGTCTACAGAATTACCAAAGAGCTCACTGGTGTCCAGAGCTCTAAACAACACCTGGTTAAAGACACAAACGGATCCCTGCTAATTTCGGATGAGGACCAGCTCATAAGGTGGAGGGAACACTTTTCTGCGGTTTTAAACCGCGTTTTCGCAAGTGAAGTGAACCCTATTCCCAATGAGCTACCCGAAGTAACAATTTCCCGAATACGCACCGTACCCCCCAGTAAAGAAGAAATTATCACCGCCATCAAAGCACTGAAGAACAACAAAGCGGTTGGACTTGATGGTATTCCTGCAGAGCTCTTAGGAGCAGCCCCAACGACATCGAGCGAGCTACTGCACCCACTTATTAAGAGAGCTTGGGAAACAGAGAGCTTTCCTGAAGAGTGGAAAAAAGAAATGATTGTCAAGCTTCCAAAGAAAGAAGATCTCACACAGTGCGAAAACTGGAGAGGAATATGCGTTCTGCCTGCAGTAGCCAAGATAATAGCAAGGATAATATTGGACCGAATTAAAGACCACCTCGAAGACACACTCGACGCCGAACAAGCAGGTTTCCGCACTGGATCTTCCTGTGTGGATCACATCAACACCTTGCGGATCATCATCGAACAGTGCGTTGAATATCGATCACCACTTCACCTGCTGTTCATCGATTTTGAAAAGGCGTTCGACAGTGTCAATAGAGAATTTATTTGGTTTGCTCTGCACAGGAGGGGCATCCCAGATAAATTGATTGCTATTATCAAGGCTACATATGATGGATCCAGGTGTCACGTTTTGCACAAAGGTAGGCTGTCAGAGGAGTTTGAAATCCAAAGTGGAGTTAGGGAAGGCTGTATACTGTCACCAATACTGTTCCTGTTGGTGGTAAGTACTGCACGCAGCTTTGTCAAATGGAAATGGAGGAATTCAGTGGACTCTGCAATCTCACCTCAAACATCTGGACTACGCGGACGACGTATGCTTACTCTCTCATAGGATCATGGATCTCCATCAAATGACAACAAGGGTGGAGAGAGAAGCAGAAATCGTAGGGCTTAAGATCAACTCGGCAAAAACTAAAAGGATCAGCCTTGGAACTTCCTCATCAATCCAAGTAAATATTTCTGGACAACCGGTAGAGATGGTAGAGGATTTCCAATATCTTGGGAGTATTGTCTCTACGGGTGGCGGAACTGAACTGGACGTAAACAGCCGAATCAGAAAAGCAAAGGCTGCGTTCGGAATGCTGTCCAAAATATGGAGAAACAACTCTTTTAGCTTAAAGACCAAGCTACGACTGTTCCGCTCCAATGTTGAATCCGTTCTGCTTTTCGGCTGCAGCACTTGGAAAGTCACTGAAATTGTCACTAGAAAGCTGCAAACCTTCGTTAATTGATGTCTACGAAACATCTTGAGGATTTTCTGGCCCAACCGTATCTCCAATGCCGAACTTCATGCGAGAACGGGTCAGGAGCCCATAGACTCCATTATACGAAGAAGAAAGTGGCAGTGGATTGGCCATACGCTTCGAAAAGGCGATCGGTGCATTGCATCTCAAGCAATGCAGTGGAACCCGCTCACACAGGAGGGAAGACAAGTGGGCCGGCCTAGAAGTACATGGCGAAGAACGGTCGAACAGGAATCGGCACGACTGGGAAAAAGTTGGAGAGAGCTGAAATACATTTCAAGAAATCGTACACGATGGCGCGTAGGTGTAGTGGAGGCCCTATGTCCCGTAAGGGAAACATCACGGACGTAATAGGTCCGAGGACCTAAGTAAGTAAGTAAGTACCCTTGGTAACTGGGCTTTATGAAAAAAATGCATTTTCAATGCAGCACTACGTACAAAGGCCCCAACCCTGACTTGCCAGACTTTCATATTTGCATATGAATAGTAGGGACATATCTTTTAACAAAAGGATTTTTTGCTATCGTTCACACCCAAAAATTGATGTGGGCTCTCGGTCTGTATTGTTTCATTTTAAAGTTCCTTTTTATTTATTTATTTTTCTACGTTTCCTTTGTTTATTTTTTCTTTGTATCCTTCTAAAAAGGAATTTAAGTTTTTTACACTTTGAATAAATAATAAGTGTTTTTTATACCGATAGTTTTTAATATAATTGTCAAATTAAATCAGTGGTTTATTTTGCCCCTTTCAAAGGTTCTTTTTGCCAAAACGGACTTTGGGGCAAAACGGACTTTTTAGGTAAGGTTGTATATTTGTGCATATCTCTATATATACTTGTTTAACTTTTCTGATTGTTTACTATAATGGAGTTCAAAGGTTAAATAAAAAATATTTGCTTTTCTTTGAATAGAAAAAAAATTAGGAGCGTCTAAAGCTTAAGTGGTGCTTCTTGCCCCACCCTCCCCTACAGATAATATTGTCATAACGTGCTGAAAAGGTTTTCTAACAAATTCAATAAACCGTTTTTTTACTACAGAAAAACAAATGTCATTTATCTGGAATATCTCGAGAACGGAATAAGATATTCACTTCAGACTTATTTTATTTTACACATAATTACACAATACCAAATGGGTAAATATTAAAAAAAAATTCAACAAACACTTTTTTCCAAACAGTAAAAAAAAACAGTTGAAAAATTATGTTCGTCTCAAATATTTCAAGAACAAAAAATGATTCCGAACCCAGTTTTTTTTACATATAATGTCAACAACTGATAATTTTTTTTTTTTAAATTCAATAAACAGTTTTTTTATAGCAAAAAAACTGAAAAAAAAATATTTAAAATTCTTAACAAATGTTTGTAACTCAAATATTTTGAAAAAAAAAAAACAATGATATCGATTTCAAATTCTTACCAAAAATGTATACCTGTACCATCTAATTGTTGTGTAATTTTGAGCTTTTTAAAACCACCCTTTAAAAAGCTAAAAATCAAAATGTTGCAAGAAAAAACTGTTCAAAAATGTTTTAATTCGAAAAATTCTTACCATAAAGATCGCTTCAAAATGTTTGCATATGACACTTAATTTGACTTTTTATATTCTTTGAAACCATGTATTTTTTTTAAAATAAGGTACACTCAACGGCGTATACAGGGGGGGGGGTCACGGGGTCACAAACAAAGTAACCTATGAATCCCATAATGCAAAAGCTAATAGCTATGGTAAAGGAGATTTTTTGGAACTCCTCGCGGTGAACCGTTTGACCAGTCGGATGGAATTATTGACGAAAAGCGACTAGGCTCGTAGAATTTAACATATTTGTCCATTATTTTTATTTCTTACTGGTAAGAAAGATAAAAAGATTAGGTATATTTGATGTACATATTTATTTTGTAAGGTGCCTTTCACTTTTCCATCGGTGGCAGTCTTAGAGACATACATTTTTTTCAAACCAGAGGCATATCAAAATCACTCGTGAAATTTGTTCACACTTTTCTTGAAACGCAACGAAAACGAATATTTGTATTCAATTATAATACGAATATGTAATGTATTTTAGTTTATCCACTATTGTAAAAAGAGCAATTTACACAAGTGGTCATTTTTGAAAATCAGAGCTATTGTTTTCATTTTTAGTAGTGAATACTTATAGATATCTATTTACTAAAATTAAGAAACAGTAAACAGTGCACAGTATCTATGATATTTTACTAATTTTTCCTGCAACTTCAATTCGCTGAAATAAAAACTTTGATAGGATTAAAATAAATTCTGAATAAAATTCAAAACAAATGATCAAGCGAATCCAAAAATTTTTTCCTCAGTATTTTGACAGCTAGCTTAACTGATTTTTTTGGTCAGGCAACTGGAGATTGCTGTATGCTGTTGCTGAGGCCCTCCGAAATAAAAAATGTAACAGTCAGAAATAAAAACGAAGAGCACGGTCACTGGTCCAGCTAATAAAGGTTCGTTCGACTCAGTTGTTTATTTTAATTTTCTTTGGAACCAAAAATGAGTTAACTTTGCAAATACCAAAAAAGTGTTTTCGTCTTAAATTTGTTAATTTTTTTGTATAGGTCATTGCATTTTGAATTGGCTTTGGCAGTTCGAAATATATATTTTCCACGAAATTGCCTAACTTTGCGTAGTGAAAATTACATTCGTAGTCTGCTATTTCACGCCGACTTTTGATTCTTAACTGTCTTGAAATTAAATGAGTTAAGGTACGATATATTTTTCCAGGATATGAACGATTTTAAATTATTTTAACTTATTTTGAACAAAGGTAATGTATGATACATAGGGTTTCCCATTAAGGGCGGGTCGATTTTAAAATTGAATAACAAGATATAAACAAGATATCAATAAGGTTTTATCTCTATTTGAGAGCCCTATTATAGTAATATAACATCGTTCAAATGGCCGCCCCGTCTTCGCTGGGTGGCGCGGATTCGAAAGGTCCAGTTTTCGATGACTTTGGCGCATAAATCAGGCTGAATTTGACCGATGGCATCGATTATGTTGTCTTTGAGGGTCGAGGTGGTTTGTGTTAAGTATTTCGATAACATAAGATTTTGTGTTGTAAGCTTTAAGTGAAATAATTTTCTGTACACTTCCTTATCTATTTCATAATGTGATTGAATCCAAAGTTCGATCTCTTTTTGCTCTAACCTCCGACCAGACAACTTGTGCTTTCTCTTAGCTACTAAGATTTATATATTAAATAAAATATTATCATTAAACAACGTCTTTTATTAAAATAAACAACAGTTTGTAACTTAAAAAATCCTCACAAGAAAAAGTCCAAAGGGGTCAAATCACACGATCTTGGTGGCCAATTCACGTCGCCTCGGCGCGAGATAACCATGCCATGAAACCGCTCGTGCAGAATATCGATTGTGTCTTAAGCTGTGTGGCACGTAGCGCCATCCTGTTGAAACCATATATCTTCAGTGTCCATATCATCCAATTTAGGCCACAAGAAGTTGGTGATCATCGACCTATAGCGATCGCCGTTGATGGTGATGGCCTGGCCAGCATCATTTTCGAAGAAGTACGGACCGATGACGCCTCCAGGCATCCAGCTTAAAATCCACACAAAACAGAAACTTTATTTGGATGCATTGGCACCTCGTGAATCTCGCGTGGACTAGTGTCGTCCCGAATCCGGCAATTTTGCTTCACGTACCCATTCCTCCAAAGATGGGCCTCATCGCTAAAGAAGATTTTACGACCAAAATTGGGAAAAACTTCTAACTGCTCTAAAACATCATTTGCACCTGTTGCTCGACGCTGTAACTCACCATGATATTTTTTCTGTAGTAACTGATTAAAAGAGGATATTTTGACCGAAAGTAAAAGAAACAATATGGCCGCCACAAGCTGTCAAAATCAACCCGTCCCTATTGGAAAACCCTTTAGTATAGTTAATTAAGATTTTTTCCCTTTTCTTTTATATAGCTACGCACAGTAAAATATATATGAAAAAAAAATATAAGGCACTTGACTTTTAACAAATATTAGTTTGTGTTATTTTTTTGGCATGACCCCCCCCCCCCAAGAACTAAAGCTGTATACGCCCTGGGTACACTCCCTTGATTTTCGGTATTTTTTTTAAGCCTGTCTGTTTTGAAATAATTGGTTTAAATAATTAATACCTCCATACTGAGAGGAGCTGGGAAAAAAAGTAAAATAAGTAAGAATAATAATACCGATTTGTCCAAAACTTGGGACTTGAAACTTCTATTGAATTAGTTTTGCCGTAAAGCAACTTTTTAAACAAGTCAATATGTGGCTCTTAGAATTTTATAAGCTTTTAAAAAAAAAAAAATATCAAAATTTAACTATTATAATTGGCTAAAGGACAAAATAAGGGTTATACCACATTTTGCCCTGTATCTCTATATCTATACCTACATACTGATTATCCAAAAAGTTAATACAGGATAAAATATATAGGTAATATAATAATGTAATACTCTAGCACCGACCACTTAGGTTAAGATGTACATTACATACATATGTATGTATATGATTTTCAAGGGCACCAATGGGAAGTTACTAGTGCGGGTCGACCCCAGACTTAATTTTTATATTTTAAATTTGTTTAAACTTTTTTAATTATATCATATTGTATGGAACCAATTCATAATGTACGTTGACTATTTCAAGTCACGTTAAAGTTGTTAGCTACGAGAGCAAGTTTTGTGCGATCCAGTCGTTCCCATTTTTTTGTGATAGCAACTGTGATATACTCGTTAGTGTTACACCTTCGTGGTTGTACCAAAAAAAAACTATTTATTTCTCAAGGTCATTGATCAAAAGCTTCTGTAATTAAAAAAAAAAACTTGAATTAAATTTCCGTTTATTTCTAAGTAGGTATAAAACCTTCTATCTATTATTGCATTCATATAATTATACAAGTGCAAGATAAATCGTCTACAGTCTTGTTTGTAGGTGTGTTCCAAATTTAAAGAGTTTTCATCAACTTTTACACTCTTAGGGCCCAGTTATAGCTTTCATTGGAAACCATCATTGGAAACCATCATTGAAAACATTAGAAGTCAATTTTGAGAGATTTTGAAGAAAAAATAAATGATTATTTTGATGCGAAAGTAAAGCTTATTGACTTAATAATTGTATCCAGGTAAAACAAAATTCAATTCAATAATAATATTCTCTTCGAAAAAATATGAAAATTTTACCCATAGGTACGAGTCCTCATAAGTCGCATGATATTGTGACTTCATAGTGTCAACTGGCAAAAAAACCGGTTTTTCGCATATCAAACTTCGCATTGTCAAACTTCGAAAATAAAGCTGTATACATACATTTTATTACAAAATCCTGTTTATTCAGAGTTGTCCATTTTCGAAGTCGCAATATCTTCCAACTGATGAAATCGGTATTTATTTGGTGTTTTATTTAAAAAATGATGTCATAAAAATGATGGCTTGTAAAAAAAACAATGCATGCTTATATAATATTTCCTGATGTAAAAATTTTGTTCTTATAATTTTTCGATTAAACTTATGGTTTAAAAGATATATGCGAAAAACCGTTTTTTTTTTTTGGCAGTTGACACTATTGAAGTCCCAATATCTTGCGACTTATGCCTTTTCTAGAAAAAATGTTCAAATTTTTTGAAGAGAATATAATGATCTTTAAACTGAGCGTAAGATTTTTTTCGACAACATGTGCTTTTAAGAGTAGGAAGCATAAAACCAGAAATTTGAACTTTTTGCCAAACTTTAAAAAAATAATATCCTTAAAACGGTTGTTTTTAATTAAAAAAAAATATATATTTTTTTTTACAGGGATTCACATAATGCACAAACTTTGTCTTCAGATGTTTTCAAAAATGTTAACCGTTTAGGAGTTATACGTGAAAAACGACCATTTCTACATTTTACATGTTTTGAAATGTCAATATCTTTTTAACGGTAGGGCGTTAGAAAATGATTGTCATAACTTTTTTTTGGCAAATGATATAATCTACAAGTTTTGCATGAAAAACTTTTCGATAGCATTTACTGTATCCGAGTTTTATGCGAAATACTGATATTTTCGACATTTAACCTTGTATAACTATTGACGCGCACACGATTTGGTAATAGACTTCCGTAACAGTATTTCTTATGCCAAAATAAAGACAATTGCGTTAAAAACCTTCTCTTGGATTTGTTTGGCAGATTGGCCATTTGTTTGTATATTTCGCCTGGGCTTCTACAACATACAGGGTGACTTAGACAAAAAAAAATTGTATGGGAGTGGGTGTCTATTTGCCCCCGTTTAGACGGGAGGGGCAATTTTCAAAAAAAAAATCACTTTTACGGTAATACTTACAGAGTCATGATATAGTATTTTGAAAAGCCTATTCTTTAATATTATTTTTAAATTAAGTTGTTCGAAAAAGTAGTTTTTGAAAAATTAATTTTCAAAGTCAAAATTTTGAATAAAAAAAAAATTTAAACAACTTTTTTTTTTCAAAATTTATCGTAATTAGGTATTATTTTTTTCCCTAATATTCAATGCTCTTATAAATTTTTGATCGAACACAAAAAACCGGGTGTCAAAATGTTTTGTATTTTTTTCAAAAATTCAAAATAACAAAAACTACTTTTTTCTAAGAAAAACCTTTTAATTTTGTTTTTACGTTATTGGATTCTTAGGTAAATTTATAAATGAAAGGATTAACTTTATTTTTACTATTTTTTTATTATCAGTCCTTGAAGCATACAATAAAGTGACAAAGTGCTTTCATTGAGAACACCTGCGTGAGCGCATTGGGTTTAAATTGACCTTCGAATGATTTTAAATCATGCAACTTACACTTTACATAACTAGTAGATGAAAAATGCAATTGCAAAATAAGCAAACAAATGTCCCTGAATCTTGATATCAATAAAAATAAGAAATACATGCATATTTAGATAAAATAACATAGTTATTATTAACGAACTACCAGTCCGTTTTGCCCCACGACTGGTTCCAATTTCAAAGCAAAACAACAACTACCTAAGATAACTCTGTTTTGCTCCATGACCTTCAGGCTAGGCGCATATTAGACGCGTTCGACACAAGTGACGCTACATAACACAGCACGAGTTTTTGTGAGCAATATAAATCAAACGAACAACGCATATTGATAGAGCGACGCGACACGACATGACGTGCGTTTTCCGGAAATCGCAGTTTTTTTTTTTTTTTTTTTTTTTTTTTTTTTGTGAATTATATTTTGCGAATTATATTTATCCGTCGGAAATAAAAAAGGTTACTTCAAAAAAATATATTTTTAAATGTTAACTTTATTTTCTTTTCAACAAATTCCTTCCGTGTTGAATCTATTTATATCGTTATCCTGATGAGTTGGTTTTCTTGTCCTCAGGGTTTATGGTAGTGTTGGTTAATTACTTTTTGTATCTTTATCTTATTTTGTTATTTGGTTGGTCATAAAATATCTGTTATGTATTTTATTTTATTTTATCTTGTTTTGTTATTATCATCTTGATTGGTTGATCATAAAATGTCTGTTATGTATTTTATCTTGTTACCTGTGGTAATCTTTACTAGGATGTTTGTAGATCATTAGCGATCTTATTTATTTTATTATTTCCTCTTATTTCCTGTTTGAGGTACAGTTGAGTGTTTATAACTCCCCCCATCGCTCAAAATGAATCGCTCCGATTCATCAATATGTTTCTGAAGTAAGGCAAGTCCTTTTTCTAATGTCATCTCTTGTTGTTGAGCCGTTGGTTCGATTATATGTTCCATCGGTATATTGTTGTTGATTTTGATTTCTTTTTTCTTAAAAAATAAGGTTAATATAATAATAATTACAATAATTATACTTATAGTACTTATTCCAATAACTGACTTGGATTTTGTTATATTTAAGTAACTTAATGTGTCAATATTTTCAAACTTAAATTTTAGCTCAGTATTTGGGTCTATTATGTATGACTCAACAACATAGTCATTTATGGCATGTGTTTTTATATAGCTAAGTATTTTTTGAGTAGGGTTTGTATAGTTTTTATTATCTATATTAACAGTTTCGTTAAATGTTATTAAATAAATACCATTAATTTTATCATTATTTACAGTGTGGTTTTAATAAAATTGCTCCATCTTTTATAATTTCAAATTCTTTTTGAATTTCATTTGTTTTATTGCATTTGGTTGGAATTTTATTTAATAAATCTGAAAGACATGATTTTTCATAATTTATTTTGCAAAAATATAAATTTATTTCTTGTTTACAATCCTTAATATTGTAAAATGATTCATTGCATTTTGCTATATTCTTATCAATTATTATTTTTTCTTTATTTTGTTCGATTGCTCTTGTTTCAAATATTTTACAATTTTTATAAATGATTGGGTATTTTATTAATATTATTATGACATCTTTAGTTTGAACAATCTTAAAATCACTAACATCTAAAAGATCGGATATTGACATAGTTCCATGTTCATTATTTGTTATTTTTTGAATATCTTTTTTATTTAATATGATTGAGTTTAAAACTTTAGCTTTGCTTAAAGCAATAGTTTGAATAAGGTTTTGTAACTCTAGTATTATTAATTTGTTTCTTTCTTGTAATCTTCTTATTTTTAATGTATTTTTTCAGTATTTAAAACTTTAGTAATTTCTTGGATAGCTTGAAAGATCTGTGAATTGGTAGTTGCTTATTTATTATTATTATAAATTAATTCATTTAATTTGTTTTCTACTAGTAAATGATCATCATGGTCAGCTACTCCTGATATCCAACTAAGTATCGTTCCTATAGTATTGATTGCTCTTTTGAACCTGGTAATTCTAACTTCATCTATTAGTGTCCTCATTAAGGTTATTTCTGACATTATTTCTGCGTTTTCGTCTAAATTTAAGGTGGTAAGATCATACTTTAAGTTTTCTACGTTTGATTCTGTTTCTAATTCCGCTATGATTTCATTAATATAAGTAATGTTTGTCATGTCGAATAACGTTCCATATTCTTTATAAACTGCTGTATTACCATTTTCTATAAGTAAATATACACTCCTAGAATAATCTATTACATCTGATCTTATTAAAATAATATTTCTTATTGTAATAAAAATAATAATATGTTTTATGAAGTCCATTTCCTGCAAATAATAAAACTCTACGATTTAATATTATCTTTATGTATTTTACCTTTGTTAGTTAATATTTGATCTTTTTTATCATCTATTACTTTGGTACGATTAAACCTCTTTTTTAATTTATTTCTTTCAGTGCCGTGGTTTTTCACATAAACAATTTCGGTTTTCTTAAATTCCCTACTTTCCCGATTTTCATTATGTGTCTTTAACATTTTTAATTGTTTTTCTTTCAAAATCTCTCTAAGATTGTGTTTTACCTTGTTGAATAACACTTCCTGGGGTTTTAGGCCTGTTACAGAGTGAACTTCTTCGTTATATTTATGTGCTGCTTCTAGCACTGCCTGCTTATCATCTATTATGTTGTAGTCTGCTTTAATACAGCGTGTTATTTCGATTAGTGTACTATGAGTACGTTCTACTTGTCCGTTTATCGTAGAATGACTAACTGGTACATAATATATTTCAATTTTCTTTCTTTCTAAAGTATTTTTAAAGAACACGGATTCGTTATCGCATATAACGTTTTTCACATAAGGAAATATATTTAAAATTTTTATTAATTCGAGTTCGATACCAACTTTAGATTCAAGAGGATGTACGACTAAGAACTTTGAATAACTATCTACGACTGTAAGGTATATTTCTTTGCTTGCATACAAAATATCTATATGTAGCTGTTTACCTTCTTTTTCTGGTATGGGTTTAGTACCTTATAGGAAATTGTATTGGTTTCCGATCGTATTTGTTTTCGTTGCAAACAACACAGGTATTTGTATATGAAGAAATTTGTTTCTTCATGTTTGGCCAGTAGTATATTGTCTTTATTTGATTATAATTTTCAAGAGTTCCTCTGTGTGCTCTTTTGTGTGTATCAGTGATTATGTTCAACTGGTCTTCTTTGTTCGGTATATCCTGTGCATATATTTTAGATCGTAAAAATTTATTACTGAATGTTTCGAGAAGTTTATTTTTAACTTCGTATAGATCTTCATCAGAAGCATAGATACATACTGTACCTGGAACTATATATTTTTTAAATAGAGTGATGACCTGATCAGTGTTTGTATATGTTATTGTATACCTCTTCAGTTTATTAAAACATGTCTCAATATTTTCTGAACTTATATTGCCTCTATTTAATATTATCTGTTGCTTAAAACAATTAACAGGCAAGGATGTCGTCTCTATTTGTATGTCATCACTGCTTTCAGCGGAATGAATAGTTTGACTTTAATTTGTTATTATATTTAGGTTTTGTCGGCTTAGTGCATCCGCGACAACGTTATCTTTACCTGGTTTGTATATAATTTTCGGTGCATATTATTCAATTATAGCATGTCAGCGCTTAATTTTTATATTTGGGTTTCTTTTTGATACTGAGTACGTAAGTGGTTGATGATCAGTATGTATTTCTAGGTCTGCAACTCCGTACAAATAATTCCTTAAATTCTTTAAGGCATATAAATTAAACTATTTAATGTTACTTTTACTTAAAAAAATAGTTCTTTATTCAATGAAATCTAAATCTAAACTGAATTACAAATATTTTCTTAATAATAATAGAAGTTATTGCCGCAGGCAGAAGTTCGTTGTCGCAGACGCTTCGTCAGCACATCTGTTTGAGTTCGTTACCGGTCAGTAGAATGGATCGTATTCGTGTGCAACGATTTTTATGCTAGTCAGCAGAATGGGTTGTTGACCCATTTCCTTTCCCACGGGAAGCTTAGTTTTGTTGTTATTGCTTGTCAGCGCAAATAGCGTTAACTTATACTATAGCGAAAAGTTCTTTTTCGTTTGTTGCATAATTTTTCTCTGCTTTATTCAGCGTTTTCGAAATGAATATAATTGGTTTGTCGTCTTGTGACAATACCCCTCCGATTGCATCATTACTGGCATCAGTAGTTAATATAAATTTTTTCTTAAAATCTGGTTGTGTCAACCTTACATTTTCGACTAAATATTCTTTTAGTTTATTAAATGCTTTTCTACCCTCATTTCCAATGTTTATATTACATTTCTTACTCTGGTTCTTTGATATCTTCCCATTTTCACCATTTAAATGAATTGTTAAGGGTTTAGTTATCTGATTATAGTTTTGTATAAATTTACGATAGTACCCTGTCATTCCTAAGAAGCTTCTTAATGGTTCTGGATATTCTTTAATTGTGGTAATTTTCTTGGGATCGGTAGTAATTATATTCTCACTGATAACATATCCCAAAAATTCCACCTCTGTTTGATAGAATTTAGATTTGTCTAATGATATTTTCATATTAGCTTCTTTCAATATTTTTATTATTTCATTCAGGTGTTGAGTATGTTCTTCGATATTTTTTGAAAAAAACTATAATGTCGTCAATGTATACATGACAGAATTTTCCGATGAATGGCTTAAGAATATCATCCATAGCTCTTTAGAATATAGAAGGTGCGTTCTTTAGACCAAAAGGCAAGCGTATATATTCGTATTTACCATTATTCACGGAAAATGATGTCTTTTGAATATCAGATTCTTTCATTAATATCTGATGAAATCGACTTTCTAAATCTATTGTTGAAAAGTATTTAGATTTTCCCAAATTGCTTAAAATAACATTTGTGTGTGGGATTGGATATTTGTCACTTATAGTGTGTTCATTGAGTTTCTTAAAGTCGATGACTAACCTGCTCTTAGGTGTTCCATCTTCGTTGAACCCTTTTTTTGGTACTACCCACACTGGACTTGAATATGGACTTTTACTTGGCCTAATTATATTATCTTTTAGCATTTTACTTATTTCCTTGTTTATAAATTCTGAAGCACTTAATGGATATGGATACTGTTTTGACCATATTGGTGATTCTATATTAGTTTTTATTTCTGCCACCACATAATGTAATGTAATATTTATTTTTGAATGTATTTTTTCTATAACGGAACGAACTTGTTTATTCAGAATATCAACGTTTTGATCTGATTGTACTTTTTCGATTACTTGGTTATTAAGGCGTGGTTCGAGACTGTAAATAGAACGTGAGTCAGTCGTACTTGATGACTCTAAGGTCACTTTAATTTCATTTCCTGTTTGTGTTATATTACTCTCCCATGGCAATGGTTCGCCATCCATGAACATCCTTTCTGCTTTATTATTGTATATCAATAAATTTCTTTCTTAATTTAAATTTATATTTAAAAATGTTGTTCAAAAGGGTAGTTATGTGCATTCAAGAGGACACAAGCGTCCACATGTTTTTCTCAAAACCCACCTCTGTCTACCAACTCCTACTCTCACCTCCACGTGGTGAACATCGGGTGTCTAGTACCTCAGCTGGAGACGGGGTTTAAATCCCCGTGGAAAGCTGTTGGGGATAGCCAACGAGAGAGGGGGGGAGGAGTGTTCCCACTAAGGCACTTCTCCTTTTATCGAGGCGGCAGCGGACGAATTCTCTAGATGGAATCAACGGTGGCGTCTACAGTTCCAGTTAGGTTGAACTACTTAGTGAACACCTTATATGGGCTACTACGACATATTAGTAGCTCAGGCCTATAAGGAGCGGTTTATCCGGCTCCCTACCCTTGGAGTTATACGAAGGGTCTGGTCCTCCGGGTCGGGGGTTGTGCGACGGGGTAACTTCCCTCCCACGTAAAAAAAAGTTGTTCCGAAACAACAACAAGCCTCGGATATGGATGATTTTAAAGTTGACGACCCCAGCAAACGAAACAAGGACAATGAATTTCGGATCTGCACGTGGAACGTCCTGTCCTTATACAGAACACGTGCAGCCGAACAATTAGTGGAGAACCTGGACAGGCTAAAGGCTGACGTAACAGCCATCCAGGAAGTGCGATGGGATGGAGAGGGCGTACGGAGACTGAAAACGTGTGACATCTACTACGGCGGGTGCTTGAAGGAACAGGGTCAGCGGCTCTTTGGTTGTGGTTTTGTGATAAGGGGAAGACTTAGGCAAGAAGTCTTGGGCTTCCGAAGTGTAAGCGAGCGCCTGGTCACAATCCGCATCAAAGGCAAATTTAAGAACATTTCGCTGATTTGTGTTCACGCCCCCCATGAAAGGAGAGAAGACTCAACCAAAGAAGCATTCTACGATCTCTTGGAGACAACGTATGATATGTGCCCGAAGTACGACGTGAAGATCATTCTTGGTGACTTCAACGCAAGATTCGGAAAGGAGGGCATCTTTGGTTCGATAGTCGGAGGACACAGCCTACACGACGAAACTTCCGGCAACGGACACAGGCTGGCAGACTTTGCGGCGGGGCGAAATGTCATCATCTCAAGCACCTACTTCCCACACCTCAATATACACAAGGGGACTTGGCGGTCGCGTGATCAAGTAACCGTCAACCAAATCGACCACGTTGCGATAGACGCGAGACATGCTTCCAGTATCTTGGACGTCCGAACGTTCCGAGGGGCCAACATTGAATCGGATCACTACCTGGTGGTAGCTAGACTACGTATGCGGATATCCATGACGTGACAACGCAGAGCAGATGCTGTGAAAAGATTCGATGTCGAGAAGCTTAAATCGCAAGAGACTGCCAGAACTTTTGCAGACCACGTAACTCTTAATCTCTCAGGAGGTCCGCCACCAGCATCAAGTGCAGAGGACCAGTGGGAACACTGTCAACAAGCCATCAGAAGTGCCGCCTCTGATGTGCTGGGTTTCACTAGGCGAATACAACGAAACCCCTGGTTCGATGAAGAGTGCCGGCTAGCGTATGCAGCTAAGGACGAGGCCTACCAGGCAATGCTGCAGACTAAAACAAGAGCTGCTGAGAGAGTGGCCCGGGAGCTCTACGGGCTGAAACGCAAAGAGGAACGCCGACTTCTCAGGAGGAAAAAGAGAGAGCACGAGAAGCGGGCGGTAGAGTCTATTGAGGGTTGTAGCGGTAGGGGAGATGTTCGAAAATTTTATCAGAGGGTGAAGCGATCCACCCAAGGATTCAAGGCTAGAACGGAAGGCTACCGAGATGAGAGTGGGAATATGGTAGTAGACACACAGTCAGTGCTGAGGATCTGGAAAGAACACTTCTCTAGACTGCTTAATGGCGAAGACAGCCAAGATGCCGTTAATAGGCAGAACGCTCCATTCAACTTGGGCGATGATGGCCAAGAGTTCCGTCCACCCGACCTAACCGAAGTTCGGCTGGCGATATCCAAACTTAGGTCGTACAAGGCTGCAGGTGCGGATGGCTTACAAGCCGAACTATTTAAATCAGCGGGAGATGAATTGGCCAGGAGCATACACCAGCTCATCTGCAAAATTTGGTCGGAGGAAAGTATGCCCGATGAATGGAACCTCGGTATAGTGTGCCCCATTCATAAAAAGGGAGATGTTCTGAAATGTACCAACTACAGAGGAATTAGTCTCCTAAACGTCGCTTATAAAATCTTGTCGGCCATCCTGTGTGACCGCTTAAAACCTTTTGTCAACGATCTGATCGGCCCTTATCAGTGCGGTTTTAGGCCAGGCAAGTCAACCGTCGATCAAATGTTCACACTCCGAAAGATTTTAAAAAAATCCCGGGAATTCCAGATCGATACACACCACCTTTTTATCGATTTTAAAGTCGCGTATGATAGCGTGAAGAGGGACGAATTATACAGAGCCATGTCGAGTCTCGGCATCCCTGCCAAACTCGTCCGCTTGTGCAGGATGACGATGGAGAAATCTCGCTGCTCCGTCAAAATTGGTAAGAACACCACCGATTCCTTTGATGTTGAGAAAGGATTGAGGCAAGGCGACGCGTTATCATGCAACCTATTCAACATCGTTCTTGAAGCCATTGTACGCAACGCACATGTCAACACCAGCGGTACAATCTATCAAAAGTCCGTTCAATTGCTTGCGTATGCGGATGACATAGACATTGTCGGCAGAACGAAGCGAGCTGTGGCAGGGGCATTTGCGAGCATTGAATCGGAGGCGGCTAGAATGGGATTGGCGGTTAATGAGGACAAGACGAAGTATATGCTGTCATCGAGAGAGGAATCTCAACATCGTCGACTCGGGCAAAATATCACGATGGACAGATATAACTTCGAAGTTGTCAAGGACTTTGTCTACCTGGGCTCCACTATTACATCGCAGAATGACATCAGTGCAGAGATCAAGCGAAGAATTACTCTTGCCAACCGCTGTTTCTTCGGTCTAAGAAGGCATTTAAGTAGTAAGGCCCTCTCTCAGAGAACCAAGGAGACTTTATACAAAACCCTAATCATCCCGGTCCTGCTTTATGGGTCAGAAGCATGGACACTGAAAGATTCGGATAAAAATCTGCTAGGGTGCTTTGAGAGGAAGATTCTTCGTGTGATTTTCGGTCCGGTGTGTATCGAAGGAGTATGGAGGAGAAGATTCAACGACGAGCTATACGGGCTATACAGCGACGTTGACCTGGTCAAAAAGCTGAAAATACAGCGGCTGAGATGGCTGGGGCACGTGGAGCGTATGGACAGCAACGCACCTGCCCGACGAGTCTTCGAATCCAACCCCGATGGGGTACGCAGCAGAGGAAGAACCCGTAACAGGTGGCGCAATCAAGTGAATGATGACACCAAAGCACTCGGTGTGCACAACTGGAAGCGGCTAGCTAGTGACAGAGCTGGCTGGAGGGGCTTGTTAGTTGAGGCCGAAGCCCATCCTGGGCTGTGAGCGCCATCAAAAGTAAAGTAAGTAAGTATTTAAAAATAAATCGGTTGGCACAACGGCTCATGAAGAACCAGGGCCTAGTGACTAACAACTCGCAACCATTCCTGTGTGCGCCTTTCGACAGGAATGGAAGGGACCTACAATTTTGTGCCGAATCCGAACGGCTAGACCAGAAGCACTTATTCGTGACAAGTGATACTCTTGGAGGATTTGTCAATTCCTCGCAAGAGGCAGTAGCCCTGAAAAAAAAACTTCTGTTTTTAGGTGGACGAGGCTGGGAAGCGATCCGAGACCTCCAGCGTGACAGTCGAACGCACTAACCATTACGCTACGGGCTACTACTTAAATTTATATTTGCACTTCGCAAAAGATTGTAACCTATCAAGCAATCTGCTTCTAGGTTCTCAATTTCGTAAAATCGAGCCACTCTATCAAAAATATATATTTCATAATAATATTTAATAATTGTAAACCCATTCACGGTTTTTACTCTTTTATTAATTTCCAATGTTTTCTTATCACTAAATATTTTTGGAGACGTGTAACAAGATGTTGCGTCAGTATCTATTAATATTTTTCACCATTTGCTATTTATTCTTCTGTATATGTGGGGTAATCCCACGTTCCGTCTAAAAAATGATTCTCTTGAATGTTGTTTATCCTTACTTTGTTTGGTGGTTGGGAGCTTAATTGAACACTTTGTTCTCTTTCTCTTTTAATATTATTATTTTGATTATTATTCTAACTGAAATTTCTATTAAAATTCCTATTTTGATTAAATTGATTGTAAGTATTCCTAAATGGATTATTTTGATTATTATGTACCTGTCTAAACCTTTGCATTTCCTGTGGAGTTACTTTTCTATAAGCTGAAGATCCTAATTCCATTGGATCTGGACTCTGGTGGCTAGCCCTATTTGTTTGTTGATAACTATTTTGGGGTTTTTGTTGGTATCTTAATTTATTACCGTATGTTTCGTTTCTAATATTATTTCTTTGATTGTATTGATTCAGAAATTCACTTCTTGTTTTGTTGCTTTCTAACTCCTGAGCCTGGGCTAATGCATTGGGCAAATCTTCAGGTTTCATACTAAATACCGTATCAGACATTGGCTGATGAAGACCATTTATAAATGCTATTAATGCATTTTTCCTATATGATTCATTGAATTTCTCAGTGGTTTCACTATAAGTACCATATGTCATTATAACTTTATTTATTATTAATGTTAATTTTGTCCGTAACTTCATTATAGAATTCTATTAACGTTTTTCTGCCCTGTGTTATCATACTTAATTCATGATTTAAAACATGTATTGGTCTTTTATCCGCGTAGGCGAAGTCTAATCTACTTAAAATGGCTTCAAGGTTAAGTACCGTACCATGACTGGTAAGAACTGAATTTGCATGACCAACTATTTTATTTCTCATAATGCTTAAAGCAGCAAAATATCGTCTACTTCCAGGAGTGTAGAGACTCATACTATTTTGACAAGCTTCTCGCCAACTCACATATCCCTCATTGCTACCTTCGAAAGTTGGTAAACTTTTAATAATGTCAAGACTTTCATTGTCTTGTATTTGTGGATCTATCGTTTGTTTTTTATAGTCTGTTACATTATTTGGAACTGTTAAATTTCCTAATTTTTTTGTTAATTCATCTATTTGATTCTGCTGTTGAGCAGTAGCCTGTTCAATAGCTAATTCAATTATTTGTTTTATATCTATAGTTGTTGTAGTCATTTTAACAATTTTTATTTCACTTCTTAAAAATAATTTCTTACGATAATTTTCCAATAATTTCTCTGCTTCTTAGAATCCAATAATTTCTCTGCTTCTTAGAATGCTGTTCTCCAATCTGTTGCTGGATACTGGCTTTATAGAGCGAACGGGAAT
Organism: Melangyna quadrimaculata; assembly: GCA_949320155.1. Classification (NCBI taxonomy): domain Eukaryota; kingdom Metazoa; phylum Arthropoda; class Insecta; order Diptera; family Syrphidae; genus Melangyna; species Melangyna quadrimaculata. Next base: position 363,376,780 of record OX439483.1, read on the forward strand.
TGCTTTGCTGGTTTTTTCTTTCTTTTAGTTCACAATTGATTACACCTTCAGGATACTTTGTTTTTCTCCTATTTATAAACAAATTTGGCTGATAGCTTCAATTTCACTTTGAAAGTTTTTAAGCCTTAATTGTATTTACAAGTACTTATGCAAATTTGACTATTTTATTCACTTTCACTTTTTACGTTAATAATGAGCTATCCCGGTTGAGCCCCCAATTATATTTATCCGTCGGAAATAAAAAAGGTTACTTTAAAAAAAATATATTTCTAAATGTTAACTTTATTTTCTTTTCAACAAATAAAATATTTCAATAGTTTTTACATACATAGTTCTTACATACTACTCTGCAACTACTGGCAAATTCCTTCCGTGTTGAATCTATTTATATCGTTATCCTGATGAGTTGGTTTTCTTGTCCTCAGGGTTTATGGTAGTGTTGGTTAATTACTTTTTGTATCTTTATCTTATTTTGTTATTTGGTTGGTCATAAAATATCTGTTATGTATTTTATTTTATCTTGTTTTGTTATTATCATCTTGATTGGTTGATTATAAAATGTCTGTTATGTATTTTATCTTGTTACCTGTGGTTATCTTTACTAGGATGTTTGTAGATCATTAGCGATCTTATTTATTTTATTATTTCCTCTAATTTCCTGTTTGAGGTACAGTTGAGTGTTTATAACTCGCGCACTAAAGGGATTTTGGCTGCCCTTAAAATGTTTAAACACAGTGCGAGCGTTGGGAAAATAGGGTAGGATTAAAGAGGAGATACCGATGCACATTGGTTTTGAACCTCTGAATATTAAAATGGTCGGGAAACATAGAGCCGGGTAAAGCATTCCACAGCCGAGTAGTGCGGCTAAAAAAAAATCTCTATACTTGACAGTGCGTCCGAAGTTTGGCTCGAGGGTTAACTGATGTGCATTCCTAGAAGTACGAGTATTACGGTTGAATTGTTTTAAGGGAGGAATGCAGCTGGCTATTTCACTAGAACAATGTTTATAAAAGTAACGGTAAAATAATGTTAGACATGAAACATTGCGGCGGTGGTCGAGAGATGCAAATGTTTCTGTTATATTTCTGCCACCTATCATTTTCAAAGCTTTTTTTTTAATCCTATCTACCAGACTCAAGTAGGTTATTGGGGCACCTGCCCAAATATGAGAATTGTACTCAAGTTTCGGACGGATAAATGATTTATAGATTACAGCCAGATCAGAAGGGGAGACAAATTTCTTGCATCGCCGAAGAAAACCTAAGCACTTAGCAGCATTTTTGGCGACGTCGAATATGCGTTCATTCCACAGAAGGTGGTCTGTGATACACATACCGAGGACTGAAAGCTTTTCGGTTTCCTCAATACAAGTACCGCTCATGGATAGCGGCATGGGGGGTGTGTTTCATTTTGACGACAGTAGATAGCACTGAGTTTTTGAAGCATTAAATTCTACGCGGTTTTTGATTCCCCATTGGACAATACTGTCGAGATCAGAACTTAATGAGCTAATCATACGCTGCCGTTCTAGTTCCACATCCGAAGGACATGGATGTGAATCTGAAAACGAATATGAGAAACTGAGGGTGCTGTCGTCAGCGAAACAGTTTAATGGATCAGAATTTTCAGACAAAAGATCATTTATGAATATAAGGAAGAGAGTCGGAGACAAAACGGAGCCCTAGGGCACACCAGCATTTATTTTGTGAATTTCAGACTTGAAACCGTCCAATATAACTTGTATTGATCGGTCCGAAACGTAGTTACTAATCCAACGAAGAAGAGATTCATCAATACCAAATGCGCGCATTTTCGATAAGAGAGCTCGGTGCCAAACTCTATCAAACGCTTTAGAAATATCAAGCCCAATAATCTTACTTTCTCCAAAACGATGTAAGGATTTGTTCCACTGTTCGGTGAGATATACCATCAGATCACCAGTGGACCTATTGCTACGAAAGCCGTACTGCCGGTCATTAAGAAGCTTTCGTTCTTCAAGATATTTCTTGAGCTGAAAATTAATCAGCGTTCCCACGACCTTCGAAAGAAGGGGAGTACATGCAATTGGCCGATAGTTTGAGGGTGAAGAAGATACGCCTTTTTTAGGGACAGGCTGGACAAATGCTGTTTTCCATCCACTCGGAAAGAGACCAATAGAATAGGACAGATGAAAAAGCTTCCGCAGTGGTTTTGCCAGCGTTGAATAACACCTCTTCAGAACAATGGGAGGGATACTATCCGGGCCAGCGGATTTGTGTATGTCGAGGTCTTTTAGAACTCTAGCAACTGAACGAGTGCGAAAGAAGATTTGACCCATAGAATCGTTTACGCTCTCAAGTACAGGCGGAGTTCTATCACTTGCTGGCAGCGTCGAATTAACAGCAAACTGTGCTGCAAGCAAATTGGCTTTATCTTGCGAGCTGACAGCAGGTGTGTCATTGAAGACGAGTGTTGGAACCGAAGACGAAGTAGTGTTTCGAATATTTTTTACAAATGACCAAACATTTTTACTACTATTGGGACATTGTAGTATTTTTTGCCTTAATTTTTCGTCATGCAAAAATTTGGTTCGTCGAATATGAGCGTTACAGGTCTTCCTGGCTTGTTGAAACTTCTTCCGGTTTTCCTCAGTTGGCTTTGTAACTACGAAAACTTACTTCTCTAACCCTAATAACCTCTTTACAGCTCGAATCAAACCATGAGTTTTCTTTGGGTTTGATTGAAAAAAAAACAATGATATCGATTTCAAATTCTTACCAAAAATGTATACCTGTACCATCTAATTGCCCTGTAATTTTGAGCTTTTTAAAACCACTCTTTAAAAAGCTAAAAATCAAAATGTTGCAAGAAAAAACTGTTCAAAAATGTTTTAATTCGAAAAATTCTTACCATAGAGATCGCTTCAAAATCGAAATTTTGCATATGACACTTAATTTGCCTTTTTATATTCTTTGAAACCATGTATTTTTTAAAAGTAGGTACACTCCCTTGATTTTCGGTATTTTTTTTAAGCCAATAGTCTGTTTTGAAATAATTGGTTTAAATAATTAATACATCCATACTGAGAGGAGCTGGGAAAAAAAGTAAAATAAGTAAGAATAATAATACCGATTTGTCCAAACCTTGGGACTTGAAACTTTTATTGAACTAGTTTTGCCGTAAAGATGTACATTACATACATATGTATGTATATGATTTTCAAGGGCACCAATGGGAAGTTACTAGTGCGGGTCGACCCCAGACTCATTTTTTATATTTTAAATTTTTTTAAAACTTTTTTAATTATATCATAATGTATGGAACCAATTCATAATGTACGTTGACTATTTCAAGCCACGTTAAAGTTGTTAGCTACGAGAGCAAGTTTTGTGCGATCCAGTCGTTCCCATTTTTTTGTGATAGCAACTGTGACATACTCGTTAATGTTACACCTTCATGTGGTACCAAAAAAAAACTATTTATTTCTCAAGGTCATTGATCAAAAGCTTCTGTAATTAAAAAACTTGAATTAAATTTCGGTTTATTTCTAAGTAGGTATGAAGCCTTTTATCTATTATTGCATTCATATAAGTTTACAAGTGCAAGATAAATCATCTACAGTCTTGTTTGTAGGTGTGTTTCAAATTTAAAGAGTTTTCATCAACTTTTACACTCTTAGGGCCCAGTTATAGCTTCCATTGGAAACCATCATTGAAAACATTAGAAGTCAATTTTGAGAGATTTTGAAGAAAAAATAAATGATTATTTTGATGCCAAAGTAAAGCTTATTGACTTAATAATTGTAACCAGGTAAAACAAAATTCAATTTGGCACAACTTTTCTCTTAAAATGACTTTTAATTTTTCAATGATGAAATACCTTACAAATGATCATTGAAAAAATTAAAAGTTACGTTATGGGGAAGATATGGGTCAAAATGAATTTTTTTTGCGGAGAAATAATTTTGAAGTCGTAAGCTATCTTTCGGCATTAAAATATTTAATGATTAAACGTTCAAAGGGTCTCCAAATCAACAGCTAACTTTTTCAATGATGGATTTCAATGATAGCTATAACTGGCACCTTAGACCCAATTTATTAGCTTTCCATTAAATTTAAAGTCGGAATTAAAAATTATAAGTAGTTTGATTTTAAATATTTGTATTTATTCACTCTCCCTTAACGATTTTAAACGACGTTTCCTCTATTAAATCAGTTTCAGCTAAAACGATAAAATCTGTCCTTTATTAAATCAAAATAAAAGATTTATGAACTTTTTCTTTTTATTCACTCTCAATTCAATTTTCAATTTCAATTTATTTTAGGTTATAAGGTGATTACAATTAAGACGTAGTCTTTTATAGTACAAGCTAATGGTATTAAATAATAAATAAATATTGTAATGCAATAGTTTTGAATTTCTTTGCGCTTATTATTTGCTTTACCATAGCGGGAAGAGAGTTCCAAAGTCTGGTAGCATGAATGAAGAAGAGGCGGGAAGAGTTCATGTAATTAAACGGAGGTATTATAAAATTGAGCAAACTGAATTTTGTCGAATAGGTATCCAGGTGATATACTATTAATAAGGCTGTGCATGAATTGACAACATCTGACGTTCAGAAACTGTTGAAAAGTACAACCGAGTACCAAAGCATGGTAGTTCGATATTATGATCGTATCTACGCAGTCCATAAACGTACCTTATTGCATCATTAAACGCTTCAAGTAGTTTGTTTTGAGAGTGGGAGTCAGTTTTGCAGTACACCGTTGTTGAATAATCGGAAATGGGAAGAAATAAGGTTTAAATAAGCCTTAGCTTAGTTTTCACTGGGCCGAAGTCAGAGGTTATCCAGTGCTTTCGTAAGCCTGCATAAATTCGACTTATCACGTAGTTAGTGTGATCAATAGCGGAAAGCGATCGATTTATCTTGAAACCCAAATGCGGAACAACATCGTAAAACTTAATTCGACTACTATTTAATAGTACGGGTGGTAGTTCAGTCGTATCATAGAGCTTCTTGGATATGAGAATTGCTTGAGATTTTTCTGAGTTTAAATTCAGACCATTTAGTCCAGTGGAACCGTCGTAAAAAAGGACTTGACCTTGCGTTGATCGGCACGGTCTGTTTTTTTTTCATGAATCGATAGGGGCTTCCAAGAAAAGCTTAACCCTAGATTTCCACCACCTGACAACTTTTTTTACCAAAGTTATTCGTAAAAACGTACTTTTTGACTTTTTTTTAGATTTTTGCAAATATCTCGGCTCCAGTACATTGCACAGTATAAAATTTAAATACGTTTTGTTTGTAATAAAATTATGTAGTGTTAAGTTTTTTTTGTTTGAACAAATAACTAAAAAGTTACCGTTAGTTTTAGTAAATTTCTTTTGGTTTTTAGACGGTTTTTCATTATTATTTCGAAAAAAAGCTTATATTTTGGTTAGTTTTTCTATTGTGTTTTGTCTACCTGTTGATATTCCCTACAATTTAAAAAAAAAGAAGCTCTTAACTTCAAACAGGAGCCGAGAAATCTATGAATGAACACAAGCAAGTCGGAGCCCCAAAAAGGACATTTTCTGTTTTTACGAATATCTTGGCTCCAGAATACCGCAAAGTAAAGAATGAAAAAAAATATTATTTATTATAATATTAGCTATTGTTTAAATAAATAAATATTTTTTTTTAACAAATAAATAAAAATTGACAGCTAGTTTTAGTCAGTTGTATTCATTTTTTTTTGTTGAGCAAATACTTTTGAGTTATAATTTTGATAAAGGCTTGTGAATCGGCTTAATTAATAACTAATTTGTAGTCCTTTTAATTTCTTAAAATTAAAAAAAAAATAGCTCCCTACGACAAACTAGAGCTGAGCAATGAATGAATGAATAAGGGCAAGTCATATTCAAAAAAAAACTTTTTCTGTATGATAAATAAATAGTACAGTAACTTTATATCGCACCCCCAGAATGAAAGTGACCTAACTCAAAATTCCTGTAAATTCAGACATTCAGACATTCTTTACATCGGTCACTTTAGTTGATCAAGCTATTCACCTATGCATTTTATGTGAAAGAGACCAAATCGGTTTTGCGGCAGAGGTGCTCGCGAGTGGATGTGTGCTTAATCGACGGATCTCGAATTGTGGTAGTTAATTGCAAATACTGTGAAGTGACTCTTTTTTGATATAAGTCTGTTTCTTACAAAATATTTATAAGATTTTAGTGACCGTTTTTAGATTGAGTCTCAGGAGATGTGGCATCTTGCGTCTTAACCCTCTACTGCACGCACTATCATCCAATTAAAATATAAAAACAGAAATGTCGTTTTTGTTTTTCATTTTGTACAATTAAGAGAATAAAAAAACAAAAAATTGTTTAATCAAATTTTATTAAAAGTTATAAACTTTTGCCATATATGGCTTCTTGTGCAGTTACACATTTTTCAAACAGCACAAAAAATAAATATAGAATTTTGTTCAAGGGGTAAACGAAAAACAAAACCGATTTCTTAAATATTCATTGCAAAACTAAGCAATAATTTAACAAAAAAAAAACTTTTTCGCAAATATTCATTATAAAATAAATTAATTTCGGAGTGATGCGAACCAATTTCGGTCCTTGTTCAGACACAGATTTAGTTAACATTTTTTGTACATAGTAAATGTCCTGTAACTGCAGTTATTTTGGGATTGCTGCCTTGTTTTTTGCTATTCGGGAATATGATCCATAGAGTCGAAGCGATCAAAATTTATTGAAATGTCATGGCACCCTTCTATTTATTTTGAAGGATGACAAGAGAAATCCAAATTCCAAGGATTTGAAGCAATTTTAGTCTCTTGGCGTTTTGGAGTGTTGAAATTGAAGCGCGCCGCCGCGCCGCCCGACCTCTCTTCAGACACTGTCGACTCATGCGAAGGCGTTCTTTTATAGCCGCTTAAAATCTAAAGTAGGCATATATAGAAACGAAAAGATTTAATATCCATCTTTTTGTGAATGCACAAGCAGCCATATATGGCGTCCATAAATATTGTTGTGAATGGATAAGGAGCCATATATGGACGTTGCCAAAAACGCGCCGTGTTTTGAATTCCACAAACATAGTTGAAAATTTAACTCTTAAATTCTATTTTCCAATATCGAATCTCACTAAAAAAAATATAACAGCCTTTATATTATTCGCTTTGCCAATAATAAATAAACTTGTATTTCTATATTTTTTCACTACTTTCTCGCTGCGTGCACTGTTAAATTTTATTGTGGTTTTTCGCTACTTGAGCAAAGAAAAAAGAAAAGAAATACTCAAATTTATATAAACAAATAACTATTTTAAACGATCAAAATTCTATTTTTCCAGTGGCAGTTGCGCAATCGCAGTAGTGGGTGTTTAAAAATCAAAAGCCATATATGGCTTCTTGTGCAGTAGAGGGTTTTAAACAGGCTGAACTCGTAAAAAGTTCCAGAAATACGGAAATATTTTTCACGTTTTAAAAGGTCAGCATTGTAGTAGCCCGTAGCGTAATGGTTAGTGCGTTCGACTGTCACGCTGGAGGTCTGGGATCGCTTCCCAGCCTCGTCCACCTAAAAACTAAAAAGTTTTTTTTCTGGGCTACTGCCTCTTGCGAGGAATTGACAAATCCTCCAAGAGTATCACTTGTCACGAATAAGTGCTTCTCGTCTAGCCGTTCGGATTCGGCATAAAATTGTAGGTCCCTTCCATTCCTGTCGAAAGGTGCACACAGGAATGGTTGCGAGTTGTTAGTCACTAGGCCCTGGTTCTTGATGAGCTGTTGTGCCACCCGATTTATTTATTTTATAAAAGATCAGCATTGAGATCTCCACAGAATATGATATGCTCATAAAGGGCAGTGAACACATGCAATGCAGAAAATAATGATTCAGGAGAGTGGCAGCGGTTCAGGTTGTAAGAAATACCAACAAAGCACTTCGTAATCCCATCAGTAACTTCTAGCAGAAGATATTCCACTACACTCCCTTCGAATTGTTTTAAGATTTTGTCTGAAAGTGATGTGCTGCAGTACACTGCTATTCCCCCACCAGTCGTTTTAGTAACCCTATCGTTGCGAATAAACTTAAAACCAGGAATATCATATAAGTGATTGATTGAATCATCATAAAGCCATGTTTCGCAAATGCAAATGATGTCAACCCTAGAGTCCATAAAAACATTCTTTATGTAATCCAATTTGGTTAAATTTAAACTGCGAGCGTTAAGGTAGCAAATTTTTAACCTTCCTTGTGCATTGGATAATGTTTTAATAATTGTCCGCACTGCAATTTCATCAACACAACCAGACATTAACGCACTAGCCATCCCAGCGGGAAATATCGTCCCCAATGAATTTTATAGCTGAATTCTTCAATCAATTCACTAGCCAAATATTAAAAGGAAACGTCATGCAATGATTAAGCCAGTGAAGTCATGCGAGGTTTCCTTAGTTCATAGATTTGAACCCACTTTTCGCTTTGTGTGTAGAAAACAACAAGGCAACAGCAATCAATTCACTAGCCAGATAATAAAAGGAAACGACATGTAATGATTTAGTAAGTGAAGAGTCATGCAATGTTTGATTTGAACCCACTTTCTACTTTGTGTGAAAACAACCCTTTCTTTCGTTGAATTAAAAATTGTTTTTGATATGGAAAATTATAAGATGAAAAAACTGTTGAAAAGTCATGTAGAAGTTCATCAGTTCATCGTCTATGTCCACTCATATGCTTTGTAAAGTGTGCACCGCCATTGTGTGTTTTGATATAAGTTGATTTTTTTTGTGTTCTCTGTGTTGACATTGTCTGCTGACAGTAAATATCATAAGAGGACTCGTGAATTTCTATTAAAATGAGGAAATCTCAGATTGTCTCAAAGTATTTCAGGTTATTGGTTAATCACCACTTCGCATATGAAGTGGTGATTAACCAACAACCCCTGACCTATTGATTTCACTTTAATTAAATTTAAAGTTTTAATTCTATATTTTATTTTAATTAACCAATCACAAATTCACAACACATACACAACAGAGTATTGCATTCACTATTTATTTAATTTTCTTCACATTTTTCATATTGAATTAACTATAATTGCTGAATAAACAACTACCACTAATCTTGTGATTCGATAATTGAATTTTCATTACCATTTTCATCGAAAACTTTGAACTGATGAATAAACCACATACATTTATGTAGTGAATTCACAGACTATGCAACCATCATGTTTTTCATCATCTGGGTCGGTGTATAAACAACTTCCAACGAAGTCGTGATTTCGTTGGCGAATTTTCATCGGATTTTCAGCATGTGCTTCCCGCCTAGGACATGACCATATTAATTTCATCAAAGGAATTAGCTGAAAAGTGGACGGTGCAGCTGCCATTCCTCAAGGAAAAAGCTGATCTTTCCTCAATGAATTTTTCAATTTTTCCCGCTGGGATTATTCAACGCAAAAACAAACAATACATGCAAAACACTGTGAACGAATTTGATTGAGGAGAATAAAAATTCAACAACAATATTAACACCAAAGATAGTATAAAAGAAAGTAGGTAGAGAAGATCGGGTAAAATAAATTAAGTCTGATAGAGAGAATTAAGAGTTAATTTGATAGTTTTAATATAAAGGAAAAAATAAACCAAAAGATCAAAAAGAAATTAAAATGAAAAAATATCCTTTAGTAGGTAAATAAAATAAATAATCATAAAGCTGCTCCAGATGGCATCAAGAATAACATCGGTATAAACCGACATGAAGCTTTTATGGCAGTGCTGTAGGTAGTTGTCGTAATTTTAATTTCATAATCTTCATAATTTTATTTCACATAGACGAAACCATTTCTCGTTCTAACTGATGATAATAAACCGCAGCTGATTAGCATGCCTCAATATAGAATTATTTGTTGATATAAGACTTTCATTTATATAAATCCTACTATAAGAGCTTATAACTTCACCATCATGTTCACCATCATGAGAATACCTCTCCAGTTCAGCCAGAGTAAGACCTTTGTTCTTGTAAAATGCAGAAAGAAATGCTCGTTGTTCAACATGGGACGAAAAACGAATAAGTATTGGGCATGAGCTTCTGCTGTTGTGGTTGTTGTTGTTGCTGACATGCAGATTGTATCTTAAACGAAAAGCATCGATGTGAGTGTTCGTGACGTAGAGTAATCTTTTAAGCAATATCAATTGCATTCTCGTTTTGTGTGTGGGGAAAACCTCTCACTATCACATCGCAGAGACGTTGTTGGCGCTGAAAATCAGCAAGCTCCACTCTTACTTTTTTGTTTTCCTCCTTCAGCAACCCTATTTCAATCTCACACTGCTTTAGTTGGTCTTCAAGAGTGGCTATGGATTTACTGATTAGGTTTTTAAGGTCACCTTCAAGTTCGGAGATGATGTTGGAAAATTATGTTAGTGTTGTTTCAAGGTCTACCAATGCAGATGAAGATGAGTTTAGGCGAGAGTTATTTTGGATGGTATGAGCGGGAGAGCTTATTAACAAAGAGGAGTTCATAGTACTTGTGCCCTGCCATTCGTGCCCCGCCAATTGGTTTTTTTATTTTTTGCTGTTTTAATGATTGTGGTAGCTGACGAATTGTTGTTACTGCAGAGAGCAGGCGACCATCTTACATCACTTTCTTGCCTTTCCTTTCTGTTCTGGTAATTGCACTAGCTGACATATTATTTGAGTAAAGGTGACTAAGCAAAACGAGTATTTAAGTGTATGTTGTGAGAAATTAAATTTTCTTTAATTTATTTTTGGCAAAAAAATCGCACTTTATACTGCTCGAAATTGTGAAGAAATTAAGTTTAAAACTTGTTAGATACGGAAGCCGGTATATAAGAATTTGACTTATTTTATCGGAGTAAATAAGTATACGTCTACACAGTCAACATTTCTCAAAGCTATTTTTTGTTATCATAAAGTGCGACGTAAAACAAAAGCCCACAAAATTTAAAACACTATCTGGTGCCATGGTACAATGATAACGGTTTCTTCTTCAATTTAAAAGTGGAAAAAACAGTTTTGCAATGGTTTAAGATTCGAATATCTCGAAAAACCTTTAGTCTTTTGTGAGATATTCCAATTAGGGGGCTGGATTTGGATTCAGTGAACCAAAAAAATAATCTGAAAAGTGTAATTTGTTTTTTCCACCAGAAGGTTTTTTAGCCGCGTAAAGTTAGCATGACAACTTTCGAAAAAGTTAAATCTGGGTATGCCATTAATTGCCGAGTAATTGCCGTAAATGTGCCGTGGAATCAAAAAAATTGCCGCGCTACGGGTTTGCCCACAAAGGGGAATCCTGCTAACTTTATATAAAGTTAGCATGACACTTTTTTGTTCTTAGGCCAAAAACACTTTTGAGTATGCAAGAAGTTGCCAAATAATTGTCGTAAATATGCCGTAAAGAGAAAAAAATTGCCGCGCCCTTCGTTTGCCCAAAAAGCGCAATCCTGTTAACTTTACGCGTAAAGTAAGCATGACACTTTTTTATTAGTAGGCCAAACAAAAATTTAAGGATGCCTTTAATTGCCGAATAATTGCCGTAATTAAGCCGTGAAGAGAAAAAAATTGCCGTGCCCATGGTTTGCCCAAAAAGGGCAATCCTGCTAACTTTACGCGTAAAGTTAGTATGACACTTTTTTATTAGTAGGCCAAACAAAAATTTAAGGATGCCATTAATTGCCGAATAATTGCCGTAAATAAGTCGTGAAGAGAAAAAAATTGGCGCGCCCTTAGTTTGCCCAAAAAGGGCAATCCAGTTTACTTACGCGTAAAGTTAGCATGACACTTTTTTATTCTTAGTAAAAAAAAAATTAAGGACGCCAGTAATTGCCGAATAATTGCCGTAAATAAGCCGTGAAAATAAAAAAATTGCCGCGCCCTTCGTTTGCCCAAAAAGGGCACAAACGGGTTTCGGGCTGTTTTTGGTGCAAAATAACTTTTGAGTATACCAGTAGTTGCCAAATAATCTCATAAAGGGCAAAAAACCATTTTCAGGCTAATTTGGGTGTAGTTTGGGTACTTCTGAGTATGCCAAGAATTGCCGAATAATTGCCGTAAATAAGCCGTGAAGAAAAAAAAATTGCCGCGCCATTCGTTTGCCCATAAAGGGCAAAAAACCATTTTCAGGCCAATTTGCGTGTAAAGTTAGCATGACACTTTTTCCATCCCTACGTCTAATTTGCCTGGACTGTAATACTTGTTTAAAAAAACATTTTTGTTAATGTACAAAGTTTAAGATAAAGATTTAAGTTAAAGATCATTTCTTTATGTTTTTTGTTATATAAAAATTCTACTGCGAAAAGATCCAACATTGATATCTACTGCATTTTTTTTTTGATAAACTACGCTCCTCTTTTTTTGAAATGGCAAAGCTGAGCAACAAACCTTTCGATATCTGTTGTTATAACTTGCGTATCTACAACCATTTTTAAATGTGAGAATATAAACGTAGGCTAAGTAGGTTAGTTTAAAATAAGAACATGTTTAAAGAAGCTCGCGAGAAATAATTAAACTGATTTAAAAATAAACTGTGGTCCTTATTATAATTACTTAATTTTAAAATGGAAAAAATCAACAAAAGAGGAAAACGTGCACAAATTGATTATAATCAATTGGAAGAAGTGGTCTTAAGTGTAAAAAAACAAAATAGTGATCAATGGTCAAATTGCACCATTGTCAGATCCCATTTGGATTGAAATTTCACAAAAATTGGGAAATTGTGTGAAACCAACAACTCTGCATTCATATATAGTGGGAAACCGTTAAGAATTTCGTGAAAAAATTTTCGGTCATGTGAAAAGAAGTTGCCGTTCAGATGTTGGTGATTCAGAAGATGGACCAAGTGACCCAAGTTTTGAGGACATTTCTTTAGATTTAGACGGAGCAAAACACATATTTATTATCACCCTTACAAAAACAGAATTCCAAGGATTGATAACGGAACGGTTGTACAGGTAAAGATACCAAGTTTATATTTGGATAGGATTAGGTACATAGGTATATGCACATAGGTAAATATTTCATTTTTACCTATTATTTTCAACTTAATACCTACATAGATTTTTGAAGTGAGACGTCTTATCTTGTTAGTTTGTATGTCCCCTTTCACACAGGGAAACTGAGTTCACAGAAACTTTGAGTTTGTGGGTGAGAAGGGCGCAAAGGGAGGGAATAAATTTCGGCAATTCTTGGCATACTCGGAATTTTTTTTTTGGCTGAAAATAAAAAAGTGTCGTGCTAACTTTACACGCAAATTAGCCTAAAAATGGTTTTTTGCCCTTTATGGGCAAACGAAGGGCGCGGCATTTTTTTTTTTCTTCACGGCTTATTTTTGGCCAATTAGAAATGAAGTTATGATTTTTAATATTAAAAATAATCGAATAAAAAAAAATATGAGATAACGGGTCTTTGTAGTGGTTGACGAATTTTGAGAATGAACAAAGCGGAGCATTTCTATGGATTTTATTCGATTTTTTATGAATTTTAAAAATCAATTGTGGCGCTAATATAGGAGGTATTCCATTGAGATTAAATATAAGAAAAAACTAAATCAATCCATGCACACACTCACATGTTATTAAGTTATATGTGTAAACAATATTATATTGTTAATTTCTCAGCTCAACGGTACAATAGGAATATAGTTTTTACTTATACAAATTCATAGAACATATAGCTATATTTCATTAGTATATTGCGAGCCTGTATGACAGTTAATTAAAAAGATATTAATAAAAAACCAAACAAATTTCAAAATGTTTACTCCTTCTTGAATAAATCTGTCAAATGATAAGTAAGAATGATAAAATGTTTACCATTTAATTACTATCAAATTATTCTATAACATAGTAAAATTTGAGATTTTTCCAACAACCCATTAAAAAGATAAAAATCAAATACTTTCAAAAACTGTTAAAAAAAAATTACCTTTTTTCAAAAATTATTTTAGGTATGAAAAAAAAAAATCCTATCAAAAATTCCTTAAACATGGATAATTTATTTTTGTATTATCTTTAAAAGTATGTAAAAATATTTTTAAAAAAATGTATCCTTATACAACTTTTAAGCACTTTTCGTAACGACTATTTGTGCCTATTTTAGTCTTAAATAGGTAAATAGGTGATTTGGATTTTTGCAAAAAAAAAAGATGTACGTGTTTTTTTTCCTAATTCTTAAAGATCTTTAAAATAAATAATAATCGTACATGTATAGTTGCGAAAAAAATTATAAATCTTTTCCTCCTCTCTCCTCACTGTAGCTCAGACATCACGACGGTGAAGTGCGAAAGAAAAGAGGCCCGCCCCTCAGTGGCGATTCCTGGTCCTTAGTATTGGTTGAGCTAGGTGGTCTGGGCAGGTTAAAATAAAATAAAATCATACTTTTTTTTTAATTTGATTGATAACGACAATTAATAAAAAAACGTTAATAAATTATAGGTATAAAATAAAAGTTTAAAAATTTATCGATACATAAATTCGCTTCGTGGTTACGTTTTTCTTCAGGTCTCAAAAACATAGTTATTAATATTTTATAGCTTCAATTTTTAAAAATTATAAGATATGTACTTACAAATTTTTTTCTTATAAAAATAATATCAAGGTTTAATCCTGTTTTGGTTGTATTTTGGTTTTTGAACGCAACTATTATTCTTTTTAATATTAAGAAATGTCTTGAAAAAGACGTTTTTTTTAAATCAAAAGTTCCAATAATAATAAATATTTTAAACTATATTTATTATATTTTGAATAATAATTCAAAATATTTTAAATAATTCTAACCTACAAAACAAGTTAAATATAAATTCTTAGTTTTAGTTTATTGCCTTTCAATGAGTTGACCATATATGCTGCTAAGTCACGAAGAATTATTATCATAAAATATAGTTATAATATTTATATCTTTTTTTAAGCAACTTTGGTACTGAATTTAAAAGTTCCGAAAACTGTTCACTTGGCTTAAAAAAAGATGTAAACATCTATTATAACTATATTTCATGATTTTATGGTTCTAAGTACGTGTACAAAAATCAGTGCCAACTTAAGTGTCCTACTTTGACCACCGCAATGTTTGCATCATAATTGTGTTGCACTTAGTTAGCATCATATTTCTTGCCAAAACTATTTCACCGATTTGGATCGAATTTCGTCTTGTGATACTCTAGAGTCTAGACTATTTGATTCCAAATTTTTAGAAGAATTGGACAATTTTTGACATATTTTTTGAGTGCTTCAAATTTACTTAGTTTTTTCAGATTTTTTTTTAATTCATGGTTAGATAGCAACACAAATATAACATGCATTTAAAATTGATGTTGTTTTGTAGAAAATTTTATAAAAAACAAGTTTATAGTGGACGGTTTTTTCATAAGTTGCATATTTCCAAAGTTATAAAGGAAATTGTCGGAAAAAAGGGGTGATTTTAGCGTTTTTTTAACTGTTGCTGCAAACTTGGCTATATACTACTCTAACATGCCCCAACAACATATCAAAAATGCAGAACTACATCGCGCTTTGCGAATTTAGCACTTTTTTTCGTGTAATTATTCACTGTGCTAAAAGAACTCAATCTCAATGTTTACTCATATCAATCAAAGATCACTAATAACAAAACAATGAATTCATCCTTCCTACCGCATTTTCCCAGAAACATATACGAAAGCAAAAAAGAGAATGACAAAAAAACGTACCCAAAATGTAGGTACCTGGAGCTGCTGCATACCTAATGTATCGTGCTTTATCGCATCATACTTACGCTTACGCTTTCATTTATTTAGCTGGGCTTTGCTTAGGACATTGTGTAGTAAAACGCTCTTGTATTCTAGATTGTATTGTATTTGTGCTTGTATTTGTAATTTGTATAGATATTATTAAAAATTGTATGAAATTGTGCAGCGCAGATGTTGCAAGCTATAATGTTTCAAGGGAGACTTGTTCTATGAGAGTTTTATGTTGTGTGTCTGCAGGAAAATATAATTGAGAACAATATGGGGGTAGGTTAGGGGCCAGTTATAGCTATCATTGGAAACCATCATTGAAAAAGTTAGCTGTTGATTTTGAGACCCTTCGAAAGTTTAATCATTGAATATTTTAATGCAGAAGTATAGCTTACGACTTCAAAATTATTTCTCTTCCAAAAAAAATTCATCTTGACCCATATCTTCCCCATAACGTAACTTTTAATTTTGTCAATGATCATTGGTAAGGTAGTTCATCATTGAAAAATTAAAAGTTACGTAATGGGGAAGATATGGGTCAAAATGAATTTTTTTTGAAGGAGAAATAATTTTGAAGTCGTAAGCTATATTTCTGCATTATAATATTCAATGATTATACTTTCGAAAGGTCTCAAAATCAACAAGTAACTTTTTCAATGATGGTTTTCAATGATAGCTATAACTGGCACCTTAGGTAGGTATCTATTTTTTTTTTAATTATTTCAATGCTCTTTGTAGAGAATTTGGTTTTGGTATCGCATATTGTAGCGCTGAGGCAGATAGGAAGATGGGAGTTTTGTGTTGTGTGAAGGAAAATATGATTTGAAAATAGGTAGGTAGGCGGGTAGGTGGGTAGTTTTTTGTATTTATAGTATTGATTATTGTATGAAATCATTATCATTATTTCAACATTGCCATTTGTTACTTTTTGAAAATAAAAAGTACATCATACAATTTATTCATTTAAATTCTTAGTTTAGCGGCGATAAACCTGCTAACTGAGAGGAATCGCCACTGCCGCCCCTCATCTTAGCCTCTGTATACATGCCAGGTGATGAACCGGGGCCGCCTCCATCTACAGCATTTGATGACCTAGTAGCAGAATCGGGTAAGAACGGTTGGGACCTACTGGCAGGCTGCGACTCCAATGCTCATTATTTGCAATGGGGCAGCACTGACACAAATACAAGAGGTGAGTCGCTTTTTGAATTTATTATTTAGAACAATATTGTGATACTAAATAGAGGTAATGAACCAACCTTCATTACGAGAAATAGAACAGAAGTGCTTGACATAACGCTTTCCACGAACTCTGATTCTATTCGAATTAGTGACTGAAAAGGATACAAATTAATTTACATACTCTGACCTTAGAATGATAGCATTCCAAATTGAACATGATATAGAAACCCCTAAGCCCTATAGGAACCCTGGGAAAACAAACTGGGGAGCCTTTAATACGTTAATGGCCTCATCCTGGGGCAGTTATGTGGGTCAACCTTTATTAAACTGTTAAGAGATTGAAAAACGCGTTAGGGAACTTACAACATCTATTCATAACTCATACGATAGCTCTTGCCCCATAACCAAAGGAAAAGGTAAAGTCAACCCCATCTGGTGGTCAAACGAGCTTTCTGTCCTAAGGAAAAACTCAAGGAGGCTTTTCAACAGAGCGAAACACAGCAATACCAATGCGGACTGGGATCCTTACAAGATCAGCAAAAATGAATATAAGAACCGAACAACCTATACCAAAAGAGCAGCCTGGCGAAAATTTTGTACAGACATTGAGTCAACAAATGATGCTGCTAGGCTCAGGAAAGTCATGTCAAAGGTTTACACCCCTCCGGGCTTCCTAAAAAGACCGGATAAGACCTGGACAGACTCCTGCTCTGAGATTTTAGAGTCACTTATGAGTACTCACTTCCCAGGGTGTGTCAATGACATACCTCTTGGGGACAGAGGCCATCACATAGGTGTAATCCCTCAAATAGGCAATGAGATAGTAGATAGTAAGAAAGTGGCCTGGGCCATTGACTCTTTCTCAGCATACAAGTCCGCAGGGCCCGATGGTATAATTCCAATTATGCTCCAAGGCTCTAGAGACACAATTGTTCCCATCCTCGTGGATATCTTTAGGGGATGTTTAAATACAACCTATATTCCTTCAGGATGGAGAGAGGTCAATGTCATCTTCATTCCAAAAGCTGGCAAGCCCACGCACACTGAACCGAAGGACTTTAGACCAATTAGTTTATCTTCTTTTCTTCTCAAGACATTAGAAAGACTAATAGAGACCCATATTCGCCTTAAACTAAGTGATGATGTTTTCTCACAGGCCCAGCATGCATATATGAATGGCAAATCTGTTGAGACAGCTCTTTATGAGGTGGTCGTCACCACTGAAAAATCAATCCATTATAAAGAATTCATTCTAGGAGCTTCCCTAGACATAGAATACTTACTTACTTTACTTTTGATGGCGCTCACAGCCCAGGATGGGCTTCGGCCTCAACTAACAAGCCCCTCCAGCCAGCTCTGTCCCTAGCTAGCCGCTTCCAGTTGCGCACACCGAGTGCTTTGATGTCGTCATTCACTTGATTGCGCCACCTGTTACGGGTTCTTCCTCTGCTGCGTACCCCATCGGGGTTGGATTCGAAGACTCGTCGGGCAGGTGCGTTGCTGTCCATACGCTCCACGTGCCCCAGCCATCTAAGCCGCTGTATTTTCAGCTTTTTGACCAGGTCAACGTCGCTGTATAGCCCGTATAGCTCGTCGTTGAATCTTCTCCTCCATACTCCTTCGATACACACCGGACCGAAAATCACACGAAGAATCTTCCTCTCAAAGCACCCTAGCAGATTTTTATCCGAATCTTTCAGTGTCCATGCTTCTGACCCATAAAGCAGGACCGGGATGATTAGGGTTTTGTATAAAGTCTCCTTGGTTCTCTGAGAGAGGGCCTTACTACTTAAATGCCTTCTTAGACCGAAGAAACAGCGGTTGGCAAGAGTAATTCTTCGCTTGATCTCTGCACTGATGTCATTCTGCGATGTAATAGTGGAGCCCAGGTAGACAAAGTCCTTGACAACTTCGAAGTTATATCTGTCCATCGTGATATTTTGCCCGAGTCGACGATGTTGAGATTCCTCTCTCGATGACAGCATATACTTCGTCTTGTCCTCATTAACCGCCAATCCCATTCTAGCCGCCTCCGATTCAATGCTCGCAAATGCCCCTGCCACAGCTCGCTTCGTTCTGCCGACAATGTCTATGTCATCCGCATATGCAAGCAATTGAACGGACTTTTGATAGATTGTACCGCTGGTGTTGACATGTGCGTTGCGTACAATGGCTTCAAGAACGATGTTGAATAGGTTGCATGATAACGCGTCGCCTTGCCTCAATCCTTTCTCAACATCAAAGGAATCGGTGGTGTTCTTACCAATTTTGACGGAGCAGCGAGATTTCTCCATCGTCATCCTGCACAAGCGGACGAGTTTGGCAGGGATGCCGAGACTCGACATGGCTCTGTATAATTCGTCCCTCTTCACGCTATCATACGCGACTTTAAAATCGATAAAAAGGTGGTGTGTATCGATCTGGAATTCCCGGGATTTTTTTAAAATCTTTCGGAGTGTGAACATTTGATCGACGGTTGACTTGCCTGGCCTAAAACCGCACTGATAAGGGCCGATCAGATCGTTGACAAAAGGTTTTAAGCGGTCACACAGGATGGCCGACAAGATTTTATAAGCGACGTTTAGGAGACTAATTCCTCTGTAGTTGGTACATTTCAGAACATCTCCCTTTTTATGGATGGGGCACACTATACCGAGGTTCCATTCATCGGGCATACTTTCCTCCGACCAAATTTTGCAGATGAGCTGGTGTATGCTCCTAGCCAATTCATCTCCCGCTGATTTAAATAGTTCGGCTTGTAAGCCATCCGCACCTGCAGCCTTGTACGACTTAAGTTTGGATATCGCCAGCCGAACTTCGGTTAGGTCGGGTGGACGGAACTCTTGGCCATCATCGTCCAAGTTGAATGGAGCGTTCTGCCTATTAGCGGCATCTTGGCTGTCTTCGCCATTAAGCAGTCTAGAGAAGTGTTCTTTCCAGATCCTCAGCACTGACTGTGTGTCTACTACCATATTCCCACTCTCATCTCGGCAGGCTTCCGTTCTAGCCTTGAATCCTTGGGTGGATCGCTTCACCCTCTGATAAAATTTTCGAACATCTCCCCTACCGCTACAACCCTCAATAGACTCTACCGCCCGCTTCTCGTGCTCTCTCTTTTTCCTCCTGAGAAGTCGGCGTTCCTCTTTTCGTTTCAGCCCGTAGAGCTCCCGGGCCACTCTCTCAGCAGCTCTTGTTCGAGTCTGCAGCATTGCCTGGTAGGCCTCGTCCTTAGCTGCATGCGCTAGCCGGCACTCCTCATCGAACCAGGGGTTTCGTTGTATTCGCCTAGTGAAACCCAGCACATCAGAGGCGGCACTTCTAATGGCTTGTTGACAGTGTTCCCACTGGTCCTCTGCACTTGATGCTGGTAGCGGACCTCCTGTGAGATTAAGAGTTACGTGGTCTGCAAAAGTTCTGGCAGTCTCTTGCGATTTAAGCTTCTCGACATCGAATCTTTTCACAGCATCTGCTCTGCGTTGTCGCGTCATGGATATCCGCATACGTAGTCTAGCTACCACCAGGTAGTGATCCGAGTCAATGTTGGCCCCTCGGAACGTTCGGACGTCCAAGATACTGGAAGCATGTCTCGCGTCTATCGCAACGTGGTCGATTTGGTTGACGGTTACTTGATCACGCGACCGCCAAGTCCCCTTGTGTATATTGAGGTGTGGGAAGTAGGTGCTTGAGATGATGACATTTCGCCCCGCCGCAAAGTCTGCCAGCCTGTGTCCGTTGCCGGAAGTTTCGTCGTGTAGGCTGTGTCCTCCGACTATCGAACCAAAGATGCCCTCCTTTCCGAATCTTGCGTTGAAGTCACCAAGAATGATCTTCACGTCGTACTTCGGGCACATATCATACGTTGTCTCCAAGAGATCGTAGAATGCTTCTTTGGTTGAGTCTTCTCTCCTTTCATGGGGGGCGTGAACACAAATCAGCGAAATGTTCTTAAATTTGCCTTTGATGCGGATTGTGACCAGGCGCTCGCTTACACTTCGGAAGCCCAAGACTTCTTGCCTAAGTCTTCCCCTTATCACAAAACCACAACCCAAGAGCCGCTGACCCGGTTCCTTCAAGCACCCGCCGTAGTAGATGTCACACGTTTTCAGTCTCCGTACGCCCTCTCCATCCCATCGCACTTCCTGGATGGCTGTTACGTCAGCCTTTAGCCTGTCCAGGTTCTCCACTAATTGTTCGGCTGCACGTGTTCTGTATAAGGACAGGACGTTCCACGTGCAGATCCGAAATTCATTGTCCTTGTTTCGTTTGCTGGGGTCGTCAACTTTAAAATCATCCATATCCGAGGCTTGTTGTTGTTTCGGAACAACTTTTTTTTACGTGGTAGGGAAGTTACCCCGACGCACAACCCCCGACCCGGAGGACCAGACCCTTCGTATAACTCCAAGGGTAGGGAGCCGGATAAACCGCTCCTTATAGGCCTGAGCTACAAATATGTCGTAGTAGCCCATATAAGGTGTTCACTAAGTAGTTCAACCTAACTGGAACTGTAGACGCCACCGTTGATTCCATCTAGAGAATTCGTCCGCTGCCGCCTCGATGAAAGGAGAAGTGCCTTAGTGGGAACACTCCTCCCCCCCCTCTCTCGTTGGCTGTCCCCAACAGCTTTCCACGGGGATTTAAACCCCGTCTCCAGCTGAGGTACTAGACACCCGATGTTCACCACGTGGAGGTGAGAGTAGGAGTTGGTAGACAGAGGTGGATTTTGAGAAAAACCTGTGGACGCTTGTGTCCTCTTGAATGCACATAACTACCCTTTTGAACATCATAGACATAGAATGGGCTTTCAATAATGTCGAAAGTAAATCAATCAGGCAAGCCCTAGACTCTACCGGTATTGACCCCTTGTTGTCAAATTGGATCGACTCTATGCTTCAAACTAGAGTTGTAAATGCGGAATTGGGCAATAGCAAGCTAAAAGTCAGAACATGTAGGGGTACACCGCAGGGCGGGGTATTATCACCGCTACTCTGGCTCCTGGTTGTTAATCAGGTTTTGGTCGATCTAAACCAAAGTAGAGTCAAAGTCGTGGCATATGCAGACGACATCGTGATAATGACCTCTGGAAAATTTGTTTCCACACTTCGTGATCTCTTGCAAACAGCCCTTGTCAAGCTCAGTAATTGGGCCAATAATTGTGGACTTAATGTCAACCCACTTAAAACTGAACTTGTTTTGTTTACGAGAAAACATAATATTCCAACTATTAACCCTCCCACTATAAATGGGACACGGCTGCATATTACGGCTACGGCAAAATATCTTGGACTGATAATTGATCGTAAA
Source organism: Melangyna quadrimaculata (assembly GCA_949320155.1). Taxonomy (NCBI): domain Eukaryota; kingdom Metazoa; phylum Arthropoda; class Insecta; order Diptera; family Syrphidae; genus Melangyna; species Melangyna quadrimaculata. Next base: position 363,398,975 of record OX439483.1, read on the forward strand.
CTAAACTGGAAAGAAAACATTAAAGAACGTGAGAAAAAAGCGTCGATAGCATTCTACACTTGCAGTAGAATTTTTGGTAGGAGATGGGGGCCTAGCCCTAAAACCATCCATTGGATGTATACAGCCATCATACGGCCAATAATAACATATTCATGTTTGGTATGGTGGCCAGCACTCGACAAAGCCACCAATCTCAAGACCATGACAAAAATTCAAAGACTCGCGTGTATAGGTACAACAAGTGCCATGAGAACCACACCAACCGCAGCCCTAGAAGCTTTCCTTTCGCTTGCCCCACTTGATCTTTTTACAATAGAGCTGGCGGCCAAAAGCGCTCTTCGATTAAAAGAGTGCAATTATTGGAAAGGGGGCCACTAAGATCACAAGACGATAATTAATTTCACTGATATTAATATTCAAACGGATTATATTTTACCGCATATTGATTTCAACCCAGTTGTACTTACAGACTTTCCATCAAGAGAACTCTGGAAGTAAAACCGGGTCACTAAACAAGATCATATCTCAGTATTCACTGACGGGTCCAAATCAGACGAGGGGGTAGGGTCCGGCATCTTTTCAGAAAACCCACCCATAAACAAATCGAAAAAACTACCGAACTTCTGTAGCGTCTTTCAAGCAGAGGTCCTTGCAGTTTGTGAAGCTGCAAAGCATCTTTCCACGCTTGAATTGACGGGAAAGAACATTGATTTCTTCATAGATTGTCAGGCTCCAATCACAGCCATATCATCAATCGTTGCTAAATCCAAACTGATTGATTGCTGTCGCAGCGAACTAAAATCGTTGGGCGCAGCAAACACAGTTACCCTTCGTTGGGTCCCAGGACATCGTGACATTTTTGGTAATGAAAGGGCAGACGAACTGGCCAAAAACGGGGCAACACTTGAACCGAGCCAAGTCATACCCTGGGTACTTATGCCTCTTGAACAAGAAAAATGTAGAATTGACCATAGTTTCTTAAAAGCTACTAACAACCGGTGGTCAACACTGGAGTCCTGTCGAGTTTCAAGGACTTTGTGGCCGTTGCTCTCTAAGAACAAGACAGACTATTTACTAAAGCTTAGCAGGCCCCAATTATCCCTTTTAGTTGGTATACTCACGGGTCACAACTCAATGGGAACCCACTTGAGCAGAATGGGCATCAGCTCATCTGACCTATGTAGAGGGTGTCAAGACAAGGAGGCGGTGGAGGGCTCATACCACTTCCTTTGCAAATGCCCCAGCCTAGCTAGAAACAGAAGAGTAACTCTCGGAGAATACTTCTTCGACGACTTAGAAAGCGTCTCTATTTTGCCACCTGCAGACATCATGAAATTTATTCAGATTTTAGGATGGTTCAGGGAGGCTCCTTCCACAATAAGCCCTACCTGATACCCACCATGTCCTCTCCTTACCCATCCTTTCTCCTACCCAAGTCAACTCCCGGGGAGCACAATGGATCCACTGAGATCCGAGTGAGATGATTCGGCTTGCCGCTTCATCACCCCTATTATCCTAACCTAACCTAACATTACGATTATGGAGAAGTCCCAAAAAGTGATTTTCATCAAGACGTCTGTCACCGTGCGTCGCGTCGGTCTGTTTGTCTATTTATTTATTTATAATTTTATGGCTGGTATCGACGCTTTGTATAGACGCATTTAAATAGGTGGAGAGGGAAAGGAGGTGGGAGTTTATCAAGCTGAAAGTTATCATATGACACATGTTTTTAGGATGCTTTTCAACGTTGATTCTAAAGAGACCAAAACTGAAAAGATACATGTATCCTGCAGAAAGTTTAAGTCCTTTTGATGGAATGATTACTTTTTTGAAGTGAAACTTCTTTGTGCGAAATTGAGTGAAATTTCAAGGTTGAATTTTTGTGAAACAAAAAAATGTAACACCACATGTGCAACGCTGAGAATATTGATGAGCTAAGTGGTGGGAGGTAGAGTACATGTAAAAACTTTTATTAGATAGTGCAACTAGCGGACCCGACTGTCGTTGTCGTGCATGATATTTCAAGCGATTAGGATATTAACCAAAGTGAGTGAAAGACAAATAACATACATTTCTTTATTTTGAAATACCATCAATTTTTCTACAAACAATTCGTTATAATCAATAATGTTTGTTTAATTTGATCTTAATGCGAGTTAATGAACAATATTTTTAGTCAACGCCTGAGTAGTATAAATGAATAAACTTGAAGGTTTTCCAACGCGAGAACACGCCACATATAATTGGCCATGTGAAAAGACCGGATTTTCTAGATTTTTTGACCTTGTGACTTATTAATAGTCATAGCAAATGCCAAGCGAATTGGAAATTGTAGACGTCTTAATGGAATGGGTTCGTCTGAAGGTATCATTGGGATTCGTGGCAGGAGAACAACTTCACCTTCAAATTTGCCAAATTAGCTTGTAAATCAGGAAATATGCTTTTAAACAAAGCATCTTTCGTATTTACCATGTTGCAGAAATTGTCTGGCAATTTGATGCATTGTGTGTCTCCATGTAATGGTATTCTTCCAATTCCAAAGTAGATGAGGCAATTTCTTGGAGAATGATAGTGCCAATGGATCATTTTGCAGTTGAACACGTATATTTGTGTTAAGACGTAATGTACTGACATTTCGCCAAAGATATGATTGTTTTATACATGCGTTAATTTCCCATCCTCATTCTAAACGATTTTTGTTGCTCCAAATGATTTCTTTTGAAAGCACGAATTGAATTTGCGAATTTTACGCAAAAACAATTTAGATTGAGATGTAGCTCCAGCTAATAGTGCTTTCAATGGTTCTGGCGGCGTATTCAATGGGGGCAATACAACTTTTCCAGACGCGCAGCAGAAACCGGCCGATTCACCTTTGCATTTGAGTGGATGACAGTGTTGGCATTGTTTGTTCATAGCATTGATTAAAATTTGTGAATGTGACGAATAGTCGATGTCCGACTCATATTCAAACGCAAGGCGAAGAAGTGATGCACGTGCGCGATACAATGTGTCGGTGACTCGTTGGGGCCAGTCTTTGTCTCAATGCATAAGCTCGGAGGCGTTCGTTGCATTGCTCTTGATTTTCATTAGCACGTGTGATTGCAGCCTGGTTTCTTAAATTTTCATTGTCCGTCAATTGATCTTCTGCCAATCTGTTTAACCGACGAACAGTGTGAAATTTTCACAATCCAGCGGAAATTAAGTCAAGAAAAAAAGTTGAGCTGTCGTGTACAAAACCGATTTTTATCTGTTCTTAACATAACGGTTGATTCATTTCAGGTAGTAAAAGCTTCATGTTCCATTACATTTCGTACAGTTAGCTGTCAAAGCCAAAAACAGTTAAAAAAAAAATTAAAGGCATTGTACAGGGTATGAGCTGAGCTCTGTTGTTTTTAAATGTGTTTTGTGAACGGTAAAATTATTCGATATTTTATATCTCCGAAGTTAAAAATACATGCTTAAGTGAGTTTTATTAATTTTATTTATTTATTTTTATTTTTTTTTTTTAATTAATTTTCGATAAGGTATTAAAAAAGCGTCTTTTTTGGCTTAGAGACAAAGGTTTTTAAGTTTACCTGCGTGTACCCGCTCTAATTTTTTCATATTTTGATTCTGTGTAGTTTATATATGTAATAAGAATCAAAAATAAGTTCTTGCAGCTCCCATACAAATATTTTTATTTTACAGAAAAATAATAGGTTGAGTGTTTTTGAAGTTTGGCACCAAACACCAAGTAACGAAAAGCTTCTAAAGTCATCAGATCCACTGCTTTCGTTAAGATCAAGGTTTTCAAGAACTAAATGTCATGATCTTCCTGAAGAAACAGTTTTAAACTGACTGAATTTCAAATTATTTTCAAAAATGTATTTATTTCTTATTTAATAACTATGCTTTAGCTAATTTAATTTTAGTTAAAATAAAATAAAAATGAATTATTAAATTTAAATTAATCTGGTATATTTCCACGAAAAAATAAACAAGTTAAAAAAAAAAATATTATTTGAATTAAGACTTAAGTTCCGTTCAGAAAATTTCACACTGTGCGACGGTTCTGGACTAATTGTGAATTCCGAGTCCGTCGACCAATATTTCCTCCACGTCCACGAAGACGTGCCATTGTTTTATGTACGTAACTTGTTTGTGAATATAATAGACTTAAATATTCACTGAAATGCGACATCTGAAATATCAAAAGACAACGTTCAACAAAATTTAAATGTCAAAATAACGAAACACACTTAATATAATACACTCAAATTAAAATGTCGAAAAAAAACGAAATCCTTTGCACGTAACTTATATCTGAATATATAATACGCTCAATATTTAAGTAAATGCGATACATATAAATCAAAAGACAGCGTACAAAAAAATTAAATGCATTGAATATATACATACACAAAATTAATGAAATGAATGAATGCATACACAAAAATTCATTCAACTCGATCCAGCCGTTTAGTTGTAGTATAGATAAATAACCTAGGTACCTACTGCAGCGCCATCTGCCGGGCTAATTTGTGAATCTAAACTATCCAGGGCGCAACCCAACCGCATAAGTTTTTCATATAAATAAGATAGAAAAACAAGAAACAAATTTTTTTAATTAGTGTGTTCTTCATAATATAATGCTACTTAAAAAAGAATAAAAGGAAACATTCTTTAGTCTATAGCTTACGCCAGGTCTAGTAGCGAATGTTCCTGTGAAAACAAAATAACTTAAAAAAGAAATAATAGTTTATATACATAGGGTCGATATTAGTAACATTCGGGGGCTGAGAAAGAATTTCTGTGCTGTGTACGTACATACTGTAAAAAACAGGCCAGCAGTCTTGGCACTCAGTGAAACCCAGGTAGGTGAAAATTCTGATTACTCCGAATTTAGCCTACCTGGTTATAGCTTAGTGCCTTTATTTTTCCTACACCACGGTCTCGCAATATATGTACGAAATGATGTGGCTTATCAGCTTCAACCACAATATGGCCCTTGTTTAAATACAAACTTTAAATTCATGTGGTTAAAATTCACCGTGAATAAGCACATCATACATACATGTTTCATTTATCGTAGCCCAAGTTTGGATAGTAATTCGACTTCTAACGAATTCGATGCGCTGTCCGATTCAATCCTGAGAATTGTTTCCCATTATCCGCACAGTGAAATTGTTGTTGCGGGCGATTTCAATGTACACAATTCTTCGTGGCTACGCTATTCTGGTCAGACAACACCCGAAGGAAGGTATGCCGAGATTTTTGCTGAGTTAAACCACCTGACTCAGCTTGTTGACGAGCCTACTCGGATTCCTGACGTTGCAGGTCAAATCGCCAACACTCTAGACTTGTACCTTACCTCTGACCCGAATAAATACACTATTAGTGTATTATCTCCTCTAGGCTCATCAGACCATTGTGTCATATCTGCGAATTTCTCGTGCCACCAAATCACAGTTAAAGAAAAAATCCCAAAGAGAACCGTTTGGCAATACGAGAAAGCCAACTGGGACGGTCTCAATAATTTCTTCAAGAGCTTTAACTGGTCACTATGCTTCCTCGATAGTGACGTTGATGCCAGTGCAGATATGATCACAAGCTTGATTCTTTGTGGAATGAGAAATTTTATCCCGAATAGGGTGAAATCTATCAAACCCAAAGAAAACTCATGGTTTGATTCGAGCTGTAAAGAGGTTAGTAGGGTTAGAGAAGTAAGCTTCCGATGTTATAAAGCCAACCCTACTGAGGAAAACCGGAAAAAGTTTCAACAAGCTAGAAAGACCTGTAACGTTCATATTCGAAGAACCAAATTTTTACATGATCAAAAATTACGACAAAAAATACTACAATGTCCCAAAGGTAGTAAAAATTTTTGGTCATTTGTAAAAAAGATACGAAATACCACCTCGTCCTCGGTTCCAACGCTCGTCTTCAATGATACTCCTTCTGTCAGCTCGCAAGATAAAGCCAATTTGCTTGCAGCACAGTTTGCTGTTAATTCGACGTAAATGATTTTATGGGACAAATCTTCTTTCGCACTCGTGCAGTTGCTAGAGTTCTAAAGGATCTCGATGTACACAAATCCGCTGGCCCGGATGGTATCCCTCCCATTGTTCTGAAGAGGTGTTCTTCAACGCTGGCAAAACCACTGCGTAAGCTTTTCCATCTGTCCTACTCTACTGGTCTCTATCCGAGTGGATGGAAAACAGCATTTGTCCAGCCTGTCCCTAAAAAAGGCGTATCTTCTTCACCCTCTAACTATCGACCAATTGCACTTACGTCCCTTCTTTCCAAGGTCATGGAAACGCTGATTAATTTCCAGCTCAAGAAATATCTCGAGGAACGAAAGCTTCTTAATGACCGGCAGTACGGCTTTCGTAGCAATAGGTCCACTGGTGATCTGATGGTATATCTCACCGAACAGTGGAACAAATCTTTACATCGTTTTGGAGAAAGTAAGATTATTGCACTTGATATTTCAAAAGCGTTTGATAGAGTTTGGCATCAAGCTCTCTTATCGAAAATGCGCGCATTTGGTTTCGATGAACCTCTTCTTCGTTGGATTAGAAATTACCTTTCGGACCGTTCAATACAAGTTGTATTGGACGGTTTCAAGTCTGAAATCCACAAAATAAATGCTGGTGTGCCCCAGGGCTCCATTTTGTCTCCGACTCTCTTCCTTATTTTTATAAATGATCTTTTTTCTGAAACTTCTAATCCATTAAACTGTTTTGCTGACGATAGTACCCTCAGTTTCTCATATTCGTTTACAGATTCTCATCCATGTCCTTCGGATGTGGAACATGAACGGCAGCGTATGATAAGATCACTAAATTCTGATCTCGACAGCATTGTCCAATGGGGAATCAAAAACCGCGTAGAATTTAATGCTTCTAAAACTCAATGTTGTCTCCTGTCGTTAAAGCGAAACCCACCCCCAATGCCGCTATCCATGGACGGCACTTGCATCGAGGAAACCGAACAGCTCTCAGTTCTCGGTATGTGTGTCACAGACCACCTTTTGTGGAATGACCACATATTTGATGTCGCCAAAAACGCTGCTAAGTGTTTCTCCGTAGATGCAAGAAGTTTTTTTCCCCTTCTGATCTGGCTGTGATCTACAAAGCCTTTATTCGTCCAAAACTTGAGTACAATTCTCATGTTTGGGCAGGAGCTCCAAGAACTCACTTGAGTTTGTTGGACAGAATTCAAAAGAGAGCTTTAAAAATGATAGGCGAAAGATCTATAACAGAAACAATTACATCTCTCGAACACCGCCGTAATGTTTCGTGTCTTTCTCTATTTTATCGCTATTATTATAATCAGTGTTCTAGTGAAATAGCCAGTTGCATTCCCCCCCTTAAAAAATTCAACCGTAATACTCGCGCTTCTAGGAATGCCCATCAGTTCACCCTCGAGCCCAACTTCGGACGTACTGTAATGTACAGAGATTCTTTCTTCAGTCGCACCACACGAATGTGGAATGCTTTACCTGACTCGACTTTCCCCTCCCATTTCGATGTGCAAACGTTCAAAACGAATGTGCATCGGTATCTCCTTCTAAATCCTCTCCTACTTACCTAATCGCTCGTGCTGTGTTAAAAACATTTTAAGGGTAGCCATAACTCCTTTTGCGCGCGTGGAATATAAAAAACAAAAAAAAAAAAATATAAACAGTATTGTAAAGAGTATTGAATTAAAGTTAATTCGTTGAGAATAAAAAAATAAATAAATAGCAGAGAAAAAGCAATAAATTTTTGTCTTTGTACTGTATGTCAAGTTAGCACTACTTTTTTGGAAATTCAAAAAAGTAAATATGCAGTTAATTGTAGCTTTTTAAAAGTACATTAGTTGTGAAAAAAAAAATTTGTAGCTCTACTATTTTTTTAAAAAGTGGTATGTAGTGCTAACTTGATATATCAACTTGGCTCTACACCTTCAGAAATTCCAAAAACTAAGTAAGCAGTTCGTTGAAGATTTTTAATAGTAAATTAGTTGTGGAAAGAAAAAAATTCTAAGAAATATTATTGAGTACTATTTTTAATAATAAAAAAAAAATGGTATATAGTGCTAACTTGATATTAACTTGGCACTACACTTCTAGAATTCCAAAAAATAAGTAAGCAATTCGTTGAAACTTTTTAGTAGTAAGTTAGTTGTGGAGAGAAAAAAATTTGCCGTAATTTTTTTTTTTTTAAATAAGAGTAGGTAGTGCTAACTTTACACTGGTGAACTCAGTCATTAAAAAAGGAAATTCGAAAATGTAAACATGCCTTTATTTGTAGCTTTTTAGTAGTAAATTAGTTGTGGAGAGAAAAAAAATTCCAAAAACTTTTTTGCCGTACTTTTTTTTAAATAAGGGTCGGTTTAGGTGCTAATTTCACACTGGTGAACTCAGCCATTAAAAAAGGAAATTCGGAAATGTAAACAAATCATTATTTGCAGCTTTTTAGTAGTAAACTAGTCGTGGAGAGAAAAAAATTCCAACAAAATTTTTTCCGTAATTTTTTTTTTAAATAAGGGTAGGTAGTGCTTACTTGACACTTACTTGACAAGGAAATTCGAAAATGTAAACGTGCTATTATTGGAAGCTTTTTAGTAGGCAATTAGTTCTGGAGAGAAAAAAATTCCAAAAAAAATTTTGCCGTACTTCTAAAAAAAAATAAAGGTAGGTAGTGCTTACTTTCCACTGGTGAACTCAGCTTATAAAAAACGAAATTCGAAAATATAAACGTGCCATTATTTGTAGCTTTTTAATAGTAAATTATTTGTGGAGAGACAATCATTTTTTTCCGTAATTTTTTAAAAAAATAATATTAGGTAGTGCTAACATTACACTGATGAACTCAGCCATTAAAAAAGGAAATTCGAAAATGCAAACGTGCCATTATTTGTAGCTTTTTAATAGTAAATTATTTGTGGAGAGAAAGACATTTTTTTCCGTACTTTTAAAAAAAATAATGGTAGGTAGTGCTAATTTGACACTGGTAAACTCAGACTCAGCCAAAGTACGGCAAAAAATTTTTTAGAATTTTTTTCTCTCCACATATAATTTACTACTAAAAAGCTTCCAATAATGGCACGTTTACATTTTCGAATTTCCTTTTTTAATGGCTGAGTTCACCAGTGTCAAGTTAGCACTACCTACCCTTTTTAAAGGTTTGTGATCGCAGACGTGTTTTTCTTGTGCGCAATATTTACCAAAGTTTAAAAAAAATTCTTTTTAACCATGGATGGTGGTTCGGCCCCTCCAATTACACCCAAAACTATAGACAAGAAGTGTCTAACAAATAGACTTTTGCCTTCCCAGCTCCTAAGCCCGGAGGACAAAACTAAAATTTACAAAGAATTGGATTGGTACAACATGGATGATGCTGTACCTACCAAAAATGTACATTCTGCAGATATGATGGAGACTGACGCAAGCACCTCTCAGGGGGCGCGAGCGAGACAACTGATGTTGGTGGCACTCAACCTCCGCCAAAAAAAACTCGGCGTCATTATTGGCTGCGCCAATGGTGGTTCAAATTCTGAATTGGTTCTACGGAATGTTTTGTCTAATAATCAAGATCTACTTACCAATTTACTGGCGAGGAAGAGGTGGCAAGATGATCCTGCCAAATCGACAAAAAAAAATTGCTATTGAGGCTTTTGGCAGCGCCAACAGATTTGCCTTACTCGACAACATCGAAGTTGATATTGAAGCTCCCACGGTGGGTTCTAACCAAAAAAGAGACCTCGTCTCTAAGACAATCGTGAGTACTAAGTTGCTCTCCACGAGCAGCATTCCGAATAGCAGCAACAACATTAGCAGCTACAACAAAGGCAGCAATAATAACAGCAACATGACCAGCAGCAAACTAAGCAACGTTCCCGGCAACCTTAACAACGAGAAGCAGCTTCCCATCCAGAAGAACTGGTGCCCACCAATATTTTGCAAAGGTATTACTTCCAATTTTTTTAATGAATTAAAGTTAGATTTAAGCCTGGTTAAGTTCGACTCCAAGAGTTTTGGCAAACTAAATATTTTTGTTAAGGATGTGAAAATCCACAGCCTCCTTTTAAAACAACTAAAGCTTGCTAGTGTAGAGGCTTTTTCCTTCACTCCGAACGAAAAAAAGCGATTTAACGTGGTCCTAAAGGGAATCACTTTCAATTTTTCTCCATCCGTGATTGAGGAAGAGCTTCTCTGGTTAGATCCCTCGCTGAGGGTCAAAAGATTTGAGACCAAATGGTCTCAAGTGAACAATATCCCCCTGGTCTTAGTTTTATGTGTTCTGGAGGATAGAGACAGCCTGAGCAAAATAAAGGCCATAAAATTCTTCTCAGACATAAAGTTAAATGGGATTCCTTTAAAGGATCCGGCATGAGGCAATGCTTCCGTTGTCAGCGATTTGGTCATGTTTCAAACTACTGTGCCTTTCCGCTGAGGAGCGTTAAGTGCTTAAAAGATCATGACTTAGGAAAGTGCTCACTGGGGCCAAAAAGTGAGAATAAGTCCGCCGCGTATGTAAATTGTGGGTCTGCGGGCCACCCGGCAAGCTATAAGGGCTGCGCAAAGAGGACTGAAATCCTAAAGAACAGGAGGAAAGCCAAGGTGACCTTCAAACAAAACAAATTTGAAATGCACAACAACGTTGTGCGTTTTTCAAATCCACCTCCACAAGTCGGTTTTTCCTTTGCGGATACTGTTAGAGGGTCTAAAAGCTCCCCTCCTGCTCATTTGCCGGGCCCCAGCCCTGGCAACGTGGTTTACGAATTTCTTGACGAATCGAAAAAAATATTCGGCCTGCCCTGTTATTCAAAGCTGGATGATCTCCAAAAGCCTGAGGCTTACTTGGCATTCATTGCCTCTCTCGCCCCAATTTCACCATGAATTTGAGCTTTATAATTATCTCTCAAAGCTAAACTCTTTCAACTGTGAAAAGAAATTTAGAAGTGGAACTTCTTGGAAGTAATTCACCCTATCGTACTAATCGCTCAAGAAACTTGCCTTAGGCAACTTCCTCTTTTTAATAATAAACACAACTCTACCATTCCTTAGCCTCGAACTATGTGCCTAGCTTGCGTTTGTCTAAGTGAAATGAGATGTTGGAAGTAATTTCTTGATAAATTTACATAAACTTTTTATGAATACAAATGCTATTTGAGTAATTTAAAAATGATTTTATTATAAAACCGAAATCTACTTTGAAAGCACTATCTTTTAAGAAAATTCAATTTTAATTTTTTCAACACCCTTTTTCATGCCTACAAGTGAATACCTTCATATGAAACAAAATTACACTGTACTCTATATTGTTTTATAAATTTTTCTTTAAACTATAAAATATAAATATGGATTGCGATCGAGATAGCCATCTCGTTTAAATGTACACACACTTGTGTTAAGACAAAGACGACCCTCAGTTGTCTCTGTCTCCCGTTGTCATTTCTATTTTCATTGTTTTTTTTTTTTTTAATTAAGGTTAAGTCATTCATTGAAACAATATGGTCTTGTTGAGTGGACCATAAAATATAAAACATACTTTTGTAATTGAATTCATTTAATTTTACTTTTCTTTGTCAAAAAAAAAACAAAACAGAAATAAAATAATTAACAATTGTGTAGCCAGACCAAGTCTAAGTCGGCAATCTTGTAACTAGCTTAAGTGCATTAACTCATGTTAATTTGTTAATGTAAATTGAAAGTAAAAAGAAAATCTCAATAAAGTTCTACTACTACTACTACTACCCTTATTAAAAAAAAAAAAAAAAAGTACGGCAAAAAAATGTTTGGAATTTTGTTCTCTCCACAACTAATTTACTACTAAAAAGCTGCAAATAATAGCTTGCTTACATTTTCAAATTTCCTTTTTTAATGGCTGAGTTCACCAGTGTCAAGTTAGCACAAAAAGCAAAAAAAAAGTACGGCAAAATTTTTTTTGGAATTTTTTTCTCTCCACAACTAATTTACTACTAAAAACCTTCAACGAACTGCTACTTAGTTTTTAGAATTCCAGAAAGTGTAGTGCCAAGTTGATATCAAGTTAGCACTACATACCATTTTTTTTTAAATAGTACAGCTACAATTTTTTTTTTTCACAGCTAATTTACTACAAAAAAGCTACAATTAACTGCATACTTACTTTTTTGAATTTCCACAAATGTAGTGCTAACTTGACATACATGATTTTATCTCATTTGAGAAAGCAGAAAATCTTCGTTAACATCTGATGGAGTCGGGTAACTTATTAAAAACTAAAAAAGGTAAAAAAGGTTCTGTATTGATTTTTTTCATATGACGGTATTTGCACAAAATTCCTTGAATTTATTCTTAAGATGTGATTGGCATTGTCACGAATAGAAAGAAAACCGCTTCTTAAAAAAAAACCTTAAGACTTTATAGAAGTAAAGATATCTTAGAGGAAGAACTTTTAACTGTCGAAACAAAACTAAACTACCTGAAAATCGATTTTGTTTGCAAATAATACTTATAAGATTTTTCTGCGCAATAAATATAAGATTAATTTTATTGAAGTATGCACCTCCCCAACAAGTGAGACCATACTGAATCTTGGACTGTACAATTCCATAATAGACCATAAGAAGTACTTTAAAAAAAAAAATTTTTTTGTAAATTATAGATTTGCCTAGTACAATTTTTTTTTTAAATCTATATTATTGTAGCAGATAAAAGGGAAAATGTCTATTTATGTATTTTTTCTAATTTTGTTAATTAGAATGCTAGAGTTTTGAAATTTTTTTGGTGAATAGATAATGAAACTCTAAGAATCTTACTAGTTTAAGATTTTTATCTGTCTGCTACTGGTATGGAGATATAAATTATTTTAAACATTTTATCTCAAAATAGGCTAATTTCAAAAAATTTAATTAAATCAGGAGAGTCCTTTAAAAATTTGAATTATATATGGTTGCAAAATAAATAAAACCAAATTAAAGTTGTCATATACAAATTTTTGATTTTGCAGAGATTTTGAGTGTAGGAATTTTTGGAAATAGTCGGAAAACCTACTCAAATAAAACGATTTATATCTTTTAAATGTTCACCTTTTTCTACTATAAAATTTTCACCATTATTGTTTAATTTTCAAGTTAACAACCCCAACCCATCGATTATTTTGATATAGAACACATAGCTGCGTCTTACACATATAAGCTTAATATTAATACAATACATATCGAGATTTTTAGATCGCCAAAGAAGTTTCACTTCAGCCACGAGTACTGAGTTACACGCGCTCTTTTTTTTAAGTACAACAAGTAAAATATTACCAAAAACCATTTTAAAATAATGGGATATCAATGAAAATTGGTATAAATGTTTCATTTGGCATGTTAACCAAGAATCAAAAGAGTCCCCAAAAATATCTGCGGTGAAAGGTTGTTTTTTTGAGGGCGAGATGTTAGTGCGTAATTATTACCATAACATCTATGAATAAGCACTGACACTGATGAAATTTGCTAAAAAAATTAAATATGTATAATTAAATAACTTACAAATTAAGGCGACACCTTAACTGATTTCACAATATTTACTTTAAAACATAAAACAATAACAAAATTATTAGACGCGTAAAAGGTGTACCTTGAATGCATTTCAGAATGTATAGTCATTCCATCATCAGCTTTTGGATTTAGTCGTGATGCTGATGATGGAATTGTTAAGTAATAAATTATATATGTATATCTATGTTAAAGAACACATTTTGTTATAATCGGCAATATTAGCATGTTGCGTATGAGTTTTACTCGAGCCATGTTAATATGACTGAATTGCATAAAGTGTGTGAAATTTGCCTAGATATCGATTTGGTTTTTATTTAAGAAACAAAGGCAATGAGTGTTGATTGACAACTTAAAGAAAACGCTCGTGTTTTACATTTACTATATAAACTTAACATTTGGCGCAGCCGGAAAACTAAACAAAAAAAAATAAAAAACTGTCTCCCACAGTGTAATATAAGATAAGAAGTTAATACGAAAAACATATTGCAATACAAAAAAAAAAAAACTATAGTGAATATTGGTGCGAAAATAAAAACATAACTACCTATATACATAAGCTAAAATAAAACGACTGTACAGCACTCCCATCGCGAACCAAAAGTTTTTTTTCTTAGACAAACAAACAAAAAAAAAATATATATACAAATTATATAACAAAAGCGACAAGTACACCACGACTTCCCGTCCAACCAAGCTTACGAAGGTTTTTGGAGAAAATAGACTCTTTTTCGCTGGACAGCTCGAGCCCAACCTTTTCTGAGGCAGAAGGTTCATCAGAACAACAGCAAATTCAAGAGCAAGATCAGAAACCTCAAACTCAACAACAAGAGCAGCACCAAGAACAGGAGCAGCAGCGAGAGAATCAACAAATTCAAGAATTGGAGCAGCAAGATCAGGAGCAATAGCGAGAATATTAACACGTTCAAGAGGAATCAACGAAACCAAACCCGATTCATCATACGGAAATCCAACTACGGCGTGGAAGGAAATATATTCGAACGCAAGCCCTTACACAAACAGTAAACAGCTACGTTATAAGAAATAAAATAAAGAAAAAAACAAATAACAAAAAAATGAATAACAAAAATGTTCATTCAATTATTTTTAATAAGATACAAACGTTTTTGGCAGACGCTTGCACAAATATGGTTTCCGAATTTAACATTTAAACATTTATATCGTGTTGTGAATGTGCGGAAAATTTATTATCAACTAAGGAAGAGAAAGATTTCTTCTTAAAGTTGATTCCTTTAAGGCTCCGTGGGCGAGCACTAGAATCTGTCCAAGAAGCTGGTGTCACCTCCCTTCAAGAGATGATTTCCCTGTTAAAAAATAAGTTTTTAGACCAAAAAACTTACATTGTACTAACAAGTGAGTTACGTATAATGTACCAACTTCCAGGGGAAACCCTGATAAGTTTTTTAAATAGAATAAAATCATCTACAATAAAGTGTAAAGCAAAGGCAAAGGAACAATACCCTAGTGGGGTAGACATTCTGACGCAAGAGCTTATCGAAATTGCTCAGCACACCTTTAAAGTGTGAATCATCAACCCAAACCATAAATTTTTCTTATTACAAGAAAATCAAAAGAGCTTAGATGACATTGTGCCAACCCAAAGGTGAGGTTATTCGAACAAACCGAAGGCTACATGTACACATATCTACCATCAACCCATAATTTAAACCCCCTCAACCATACAATTAACAATACCTATAACCCAAATCTACCTCACAACTTCAACTCTTACCCAAGTCATAATAATTTGCAAACTCAGAATAATTCCCAACATTTACAAAATAAGTCAATGCCCAACAATTTTCCACAAAAAACTGCAACTCGATCCAAATGCAAATGCAAATCGACACCATTCTGTTGGACTTGTAAGATATACGGCCATACATACAATCAATCGTGTGTAAAAAAACAAACGCGAGTCTACTTCAGTGAAGTTGGGATAGATCAAGATTGTGGCCAATGCAATTTTCTTTTACAACCGGGGCATTCCGAAAGCGATTGTTTGGCTAAAACGAAATGGGAAACCAATGAACTTCGCAAACAGCTGGGAAATGCCGCCAATACCGCGACAACTCCCAGACAAATGTAAACATAGGGTATAGTACATTCTTACCTATGGTTGAACTTCCCTTAAACATAAGTAAGATAAGTGAATTCCATATCGTGGAAGATGATCACCAAATATCAGGTGATGGCATTTTGGGATACAATTTCTTGTTCCAGCATTGCAATATTGAAGGCAAAGCGCAACGTTTAAAGTTCCTTCGAACGGAACTGAAAGCTGAAAGTTACTTTGTTACTTTTCAAAGCGAGAATTCAAGAGGGATGAGTGCCAATCTTAGTTGTAATACTAAGCAAGTTGAGACATGTAGTCACTATAAAGTCGTGGAACAAAATGGAGGTTTACCAGAGGAGCGCTCTGAAGTCTATATGCCAAAAGTACAAGAGAAAACAATTATTGTGGGTAAAGATTTGGCAGAGGAAGCTAAAAATATATCCAATCTTAGTTCGGAATCTAAGCATGTTGGAATATTTCTGAGCACCTCTGATACCAGGTCAAGTCCTGCAACTCTTGCTATCGCCACTAATCCTGATCATGAAGAGAACTTTCAAGCTGAGATCAAGGAAGTTAAATTACCTCCACGATCAGAAATATTAATTTCAATCAGCACGAACAGCGTGGCAGAAATGCTCTGTTTATCTCGTGAACTTCATGGTGTTTACCTAGGTAACTGTTACCAACAATGAGAATAGAAAAGCTGTTGTTAGTGTCTTAAACTGCAATGATTATGAAGTAGAACTTCAAAGGCAGTTCGTCGTATTTGAACCCCTTGAAGACTAGGAAGTAATTCAGATGGACAAAAATAAAGTCAACTCAATTGGAAATAAAGACTCAATTGAAAATAATGAAACTGAGAATGACGGGCTTACAGAAGACTTAAGACACATTTTTTGTGTTAAAGAATAGGACTATATTCATAAAACAAAAATGGAGAGCGTAGATAATATTCTTCAAATCGTCAAACTGGGCGAAGATTTAAATAATGAAAAAAAAAATGCTCTTATTGACTTGTTTTATGAATATGAAGATATTTTTCATCTGAACGGGGATAAACTTTCATGTACAGCAAGTATAGAACATTCTATTAAAACATCATCCCACTCAACCACCAATAAACCAATAAAATGTATCGCCTACCTTATGTCCATCGAGAAGTGATAGAGAAACAAGTTTCTCAAATGTTGGAACAAGGAGTCATTGAAAAAAGCAACAGTCCTTGGAATTCACCATTTTCGACGAATGCCATTTGGTTTAAAAGGAGCACCTGCAACTTTCCAGAGATTAATGAATTTCGTTCTAACTGAAAATTCCGGATTAAAATCATGGGTCTATATACTTGTATTTGCGAGTAATTTAAAATCGTATATTGAAAATTTGGCCAACGTTTTTAATAATTTAAGAATTTATAATTTAAAACTTCAACCAGAAAAATGTTACTTCTTACAAAAAGAAATAGTTTATTTGGGTCATAAATGTACAGTTGAAGAAGTTCAACCTGATCCGGATCGAACTGATCCTGTAAAAAACTTTCCTATTCGAAAAACAGTCAAACAAGTCCAATTGTTTTTAGGTTTCGCAAATTATTATCGTATGTTTATACGAAATTTCTCAGAAATAGCATCTCCTATAAATAAACTCTTGCGAAGAGACACTAAATTCAATTGGGATGCAAAATCGCAAGATGCTTTCGAAAAATTAAAATCTTTCTTAATAATCCCGCCTGTTTTAATCTACCCTGACCTCAGGAAAACTTTCGTACTGACTACTGATGCAAGTAATGAGGCTTTGGACGCAGTTTTGTCTCAAGGAGAACTAGAAAATGAACAACCCATTGCTTACGCAAGTCGATTGTTAAATAAAGCTGAAAAAGAGTATTCCACCATAGAAAAGGAACTTCTCGCAATTGTGTGGGCTGTAAAGAATTTTAGATGCTATCTATATGGTAGACATTTTAAAGTTTTTACGGATCACAAACCGTTGCGCGGACAAGTGAATGTTAAGGACCCTACCAGTAAAATACTACGGCTTCGACATAAATTGTCAGAATATGATTTCAAAATTGAATATAAAAAGGGAAAATATAACGCTTGCGCGGATGCCGAAAGTAGAATTCTTCTTAAAACCTTCTGAGATAGACTCCGCTGTATGTTCTGTAGTTACTCGTTCCAAATCGAAAAAAAATGACGGGAACACTATTGTTATTACTGATCAGAAGAATGCTCAAAGTGATGTGGACAAAGAAGACTCCCTCTTAAAGGATCAGACTAGAGACATTTCTCAACAAGCGAAATCAGAGGTCAAATTATGCACTGACCAAGATGAAATTAAAACAGTTTTGTGTGATTATAACGATCTTCCGCCAGTGTTGCCGCAAGCTGAAATGAAAATTCGCTAGACCAACTTCCAAAGGTCGCTAGATTGGCTGAAATTCGGGGGACAAAAAGTCGCTAGAAGTTCAATTTTCAATTCAATTCAATTTATTGGATACATATTATAAACATCTGTACATTAAGATTAATATCTTTTGTAGTACTTAGAGATAAGATAAATAGGTATTACTTTAGTAATTTATGTATTCACTTTATATTACCTAACTTAAAACTAAATTTAAATTTACAAAATCCTGAAGTTTTATATTGAGAGATAGCAGCAGAGAAGTATACCAATTTAAAAATGAAGAAAAAGAAATTGAAGCAGAAGAAAAAAAAAAAAAGAGTTTAATAATGAGGAAAAGGAGTAGCTCTGAGATTAGGTTGAAGTGAAGTGAAGGAAGATTGCACTTTTGAAGCGAGTGGCATTAGAGATAGATCTTATGCTTATTGGTTAAGAATTCCATAACTTAACGGCGTGAATAAAAAATAAACGAGATGAATTGAGATAGTGATAGCGTGATGGAATTAGACTAAAAGTTCTAAGGGAGCGAGCAAAATTAAGTTTATCATATAAATACGATGGAGTCTTACCAGTTACAAGAGTATGCAAGAATATACAATTTCTGGCATCAATGTAGTTGTCTAAAGTTCTTCCCAAAAAGTTTTTCACATGGTGAGAAATATGGTCATATCTACGGAGACCATAAATATATCTTACAGAATCATTAAATGCAACTTGAAGTTTTTGTTGTGATAAGGAATCCAAATTAGGGTATACCACTTCAGAATAAGTAATAAGCGGTAGGTAGTGTCTGGTATCTTGTGGAGTAAAACTTGCAGCCATCCATAATTTCCGAAGACATCCATATATTTTACCTATAACACAGTTTGTATGGTCGTATCCTGATAGGTAAGAATTCAAAATAAATCCCAGACTTGTCACAGTTTGAGCAATGTTAAGTTTGTCTACAGATAATAAAATATCAGGTAGAGTATTAAGAGATAGTTTCTTTTTATTAATTGGAATAACTTGAGATTTTATGGGATTTAGTAGCAAACAATTTTTTATAGACCAAGAGTAAATTTCACGTAGGTCCTCATTTAAATTGCTTACAAGTTCAATCATGTTGTCAATTGGCCGAGCTAGATACAATTGAACGTCGTCAGCATAGAGGTGAACTGTAGTATGTTTACAGACAGAAGGTAAATCATTAATGAACATACAGAAGATGATAGGGCCTAGGATTGATCCTTGTGGAACACCCTGTTTTACACATAAAAGGTCTGAACAAGAATCGTTGGTTACAACTCTCTGAAGTCTGTCGGAGAGATAACTTTCATTTAGAGTCACTGCAGAATTACCGAAACCAAAAAGATGTTTCAATTTCAGGCACAGAATCTTGTGGTTAACTATGTCGAATACCTTTGAAAAATCAAGAAGACAAAGAAGCGTAACATGTCCCTTATCGTAATCTTGTCTTATATCGTCCAATATTTTAACCATGGCTGCAGAACAACTATGGTTAGATCTAAAACCGGATTGTCCAGCATAGAGAAGGTTATACTGAGACAAGTGTTGAAGCATCTGTTTGGCTATTAATCTCTCAAAGACTTTCGACAAACATGGTAAAATACTTATAGGTCTGAAATCAGAAGCAGACAATGGGTGGGATTTTTTTGCAACAGGCACAACTCTTGCTATTTTCCATGACTTGGGGAGGGTTGATGTTGTGATACAGTGGTTAATAATGTGAGTCAAGCTGGATGTTATATATGGTAGAATTAATTTGATGAATCGAAGTGGTATCCCATCTTCACCCACAGCATTTGATTTGATCAAACCAATACAGTTAATGACATCATTCTAGTCAACCGTTTCAATTTCGAAATTCCGTATTGTTTGCATGTGTGAATTAATCCTTTCTGAGAAGCTTAAACTAAACTCCTGATGGGCATCATTTTCGATAAAGTTATTTTTTATCACATCAGGATCAATTTCACACTTAGAAGCATTTCTTGTACCGGATATACCAATCTTTCGCAAATTATTCCAAAGAGTCTTAGGGGGAAGGGTTGTATTAAGTTTGGATGCATAATAATTTCTTTTGGAGTTACGTATTACCACAGTGGAATGATTTCTTACTGCCTTGTAAGCAATCCAATTCGAATTAGATGGAAAATGTTTCCATTTTCTATAAAACTTGTTGCGAATTTTAATAGTTTCGACAACATCAGAAGTGAACCAAGGACAGATTTTGTTACGAATATTTACCGTTTTAACTGGAACGTAATCGTTCAATAATCCAAGAAGTATGTGTTGGAAACAGTTCAGCTTGGAGTCGGGGTCAGAAGTAAAATGACATATATCCCAAGGGGCTGTAAGAGCGGCGTATTGGAGAGCATCTACATTTATTGACCGAAAATCTTTAAAAGTGAAAG
Source organism: Melangyna quadrimaculata (assembly GCA_949320155.1). NCBI lineage: Eukaryota > Metazoa > Arthropoda > Insecta > Diptera > Syrphidae > Melangyna > Melangyna quadrimaculata. The sequence continues at coordinate 363,419,366 of OX439483.1, forward strand.
ATAAAGGGGCAATTCTGTGATTAAAATTAATATTGTATGTACAAAACAGGAGATCATGATCAGAGATACAGTCGAGAGAAAGTTGGTCAAAAAGAAGAACAGATGATGGATCGAACAAAAAGCACAAATCAAGAAGGCTAGGAGTTCTAAATTTAGCAAATCTCGTTGGATAAGTAGTATTAAATATCTGAAGTCCTTAGGAAGAGACCAAATCATTTATTTGGAAAGCTCGAGAATCATTTTTTAGCAAGTCTGCATTGAAATCACCTAGAACTATTACATGTTCATATAAATGTGCGAATTGCGAAAGAACAGAAAAAAATGATTGAGGAGAACAACTTCGGTTCGGAACATATGCACAGGCGACCAAGCATTTAGTGCAACCATCATGGATTTCAGCAATTCAAAACTCAACCTACCGAACTGCTTATTAATTTGCATTTAAGGGAAGATCTGCAGTAAATTGCTATCCCACCTCCCCATGTACTTGTTACTCTGTCATTTCTAGAGATAAAATAATTAGGTATATTATACTGCATATCACAAATATCATGCTTAAACCATGTCTCACAAACACAAAGTATATCGGCACCAAAACCCGGAAAAATATATTTCAAATAATCCAACTTATACTGATTTAGACTACGAGCATTTAAATGACAAACTTTAAGACCATCACGATAATTAGAAAGAACATTTATCATAGCGTGCGGTGATTTTTCATTCACACTGTAATCAGAAAATTCAACACTCATATTTAATCAAATAATTAATAACAAACAAAAACAATGCCAAAGACTTTAGAGTGGATAGAGAAATTAACAGAGAATATAAAGAAAATAAAAGAGAAAGAAAGAAGAAGAAGAAATTACAATAACAGTAATTATTTAATAAATAAGAAATAGGTACAATACAATTTATTGATGAGTTGCAGCAGCAGGAACAGCAGGAGTAACAGCAGCACCAGTAGCAATGGAGTGGAGATCAGCGGGGCATTCAATAGAAAAACTTTTCCCATTTGCGTTTTTTTTGCATACACGATGCCCGATTTAGTATATACAGAAAAAAATTGTTTTTTTTTCTTTAAACTAAGTGCACTTTGTAATAGAAAGCGGGAGTGTTTGGTTAAGCTCTCATTCAGGTAACAGTTTTCATTTGAAGCAATACCAATGTCACTCAACTTTAGCCCCTTGTTGTTCTCTCTGCGATAATTGGCAGCAGCAACGAGAACAGAGTTCCTATCATGTGTAGAGTTGAATTGTAACACAATCGACGGTGGGGTGGCAAGCGGGGATTTGTTTTTGTTATCGATTTTTGTTCTCGCACGAAAAGCATTAACTAATGAAGGTGGATTGCATTTTATTGTGGTACATAGGTTGTGGATTTTTTGCGGGAGGTTTTCATCAGGCAGCACAGGAACGCAAGAAAGAACAGCATCACATGCAACTTCTTTTCTCTCCAAAATGTTTATTTGTTTGCGAAGGGCCAAAATCTCAGCACTATGCAAATGCGTTGAGGTATTGGCATCGTTTCCAATTTTATCAACGCGAGAAGATAGGTTGAAGAGAGAATTGTTGATGGACTCAAATCGTTTTTCCAAGCTATTCTTAACTTCTTCAATTTTGATAACAAATTCTGATCGCATTTTATCAATTTCATCGACGATGGTATTTTGCAGGGATTTTGAGAGGCAGGCCAATAGTTCTTCCAAAACTTTAATTGTAACCATTCCTTTATTTTTGGTTGAAAGTTTATTTATGGGTGACGGAGAGTTGGTGTGAGAAGAAGGAGTGAGTGAGTTGTTAGTCTTGTTTCGCGTTGATGACGATGGGCGAGATAAGGGGAGCATTATAGGCACTAGAGAAATATGTTATTTTTGATGTTTTTTTTTTTCTTTTTTTTTGGTTTTGTTTTGTTCTGTTTTTTTTTTTTTTTCTATTTTTGTTCTTCGAAAAATAAATTCACAATTAAATAGATCAAATTAAGCACCAAAATTAATTAAGCAAAGCAACTGAATCAAAGTTTATGAAAATTGACTTTTTTCAAAGAAATTAGACTTAGATATCCGATATTATAAACTGATTAAGCTAGGTCAATCGAAAGCACGTCTATTCGCTACTATCACTCACTATGTACCTCAAAGTCGCTAGACAAAAATCGGTAAATAAGTGTTAAAAAAATTTCGCTTTGAATATTTTATTTTATTTTTGTTCAAAAATTTAAAGTAAATTAACAAAAAACTTAGGTCTATAATAAATTTGAAACAGATGAATTGACAACTGCGCTCATTCGCACTTACATTTTGCACATGTTTTTATGTGTGTGCCTATGTGTGATGAATTTCAGTATCCAATTATTGGAAATAGAAAATGTCAAATTAATTTATATGACAAGAATGTAAAAAATCATCAGGGCCACTTCATACAAAAATAGTATTTGCGTGTCACAACTCACAAATGCTAACCTTCAAAAGTCGCTAGAAAAGTCGCTAGAAATAATCTAGCGACATCAAAATATTTTTTGTCGCGGAAGAAATTGAAATGTCGCTATATCTAGCGACAAAGTCGCTAGAAAGGCAACCCTGTCTTCCGCTTGGAGTACATCAAGGTATCTTCAAAACTTTTAAAAGTATTTATAAGAAATAATTTTAAATGGAAAGGTATGCTGAAAGATATCGAAAGGTACATCCGAAATTGCAAAAATTGCAAAACCAATAAGATAGGAAGAGAACACAAAATGCCGATGGAAATATCAAACACTCCCTACAAACCTTTTAAAAAACATATATGGATATAGTAGGACCTTTACCAATCACTGAAGAGGGAATAAATATATTTTAACTTTCGAAGATGATCTGACAAAATTCATGGATGTAGTAGCAATACCCGATATGGAGGTTAAAACAGTTGCTACAGCATTTTTCGAAGAAATAATTAGTAGATATCTTGTACCAAAAATACTAGTTACAGATAATGGATCAAATTTTACTTCCCATTTGTTCCGTTAAATATGTTAAATTTTGAATTGTTCCTTATAAAGATCGCACAGACCTTTAGTTGATTATCTAAGAACATTTGTAGATCAAAACCCATCTTCATGGGATAATCACTTGCGGGCAGCGATGTTTGTGAGGAATAACTCAGTACATGCCACTACGAAACTATCAACAATCGAATGTCTCTTTGGTTTCAAAGCTACGGTTCCTAGCAACTTAATTAGACTGTCCCGACCTTTGTATAACGCTACTTTACAAATAGGCAATCGAAAACGTGTCGGGTACATTTTAGTCGATTGAAACTTTTCAACGAAAATTAATAAAACTTTTTAGATATCCACGATTTTTCATTCCATGATTCACCGGTTTTAAGGACACCAAAAGCTTAGAGATATTGGACTCGTCTGCTTTATATGCCGCATTTCGTGCTGGTAGTAAAACAGCTAGGGTTTTAGAATCAGAATGGGAAAATTTACAAAATAAAAGGACCACAAATGATCTACATTTGAAATTTAATATCCTGTTGACTACCTTAACGGCTATAGGCATTGTTTTTATAATTATAATTATTGCCAAGTGTTGCACGATTAAAGGCAAATGTTTAAATTCTTATTTTTAAAAATAAGACACAAAAAAAAAAATCGAAAAACTATCGAATAGTTTTTTAAGTAATACAAAATCAATAAATAATATGTAGTAAAACAAAAAATCGAAAAGTAGTATGTATGTAATAAACAAACATTCGAAAAGTATATGGATAGTTGTATGTACTGTACATATGTAATTTAATATCAAAAAAAAAAAAATAGAGTAGTACCTATTAAGTAAAAATAAAAATTCAAAATTTTTTGTAAGGGGGCAGGAAATGTTAAGTAATAAATTAAATATGTATATCTAGGTTAAAGAACACATTGTCATAATCGGCAATATTAGCATGTTGTGTTTGAGTTCTACTCGAGCCATGTTAATATGATTGAATTGCATAAAGTGTGTTGAATTGGTCTAGATATCGATTTGGTTTTTATTTAAGAAACAATAAAGCAATGAGTGTTGATTGACAATTTAAAGAAAATCGTCGTGTTTTTAATTGAAGCAAAATAAACCTACATTTACTATATAAACTAAACAGCATGACTACATTCTGAAATGCATTCATAACTGATTTCACAATATTTACTTAAACACATAAAACAATAACAACATTATTAGACGCGTTAAAGGAGTACCTTGAATGCATTTCAGAATGTATTCATTCCATCATCAGCTTTTGGATTTAGTCTTGATGCTGATGATAGAATGACTACATTCTAAAATGCATTCAAAGTTCTCCTCTAACGCGTCTTATAATTTTGTAATTGTTTTATGTGTTAAAGTAAATATTGTGAAATCAGCTAAGGTGTCGACTCAATTTGTTAGTTGTTTAATTGTTGTTCGATTTCTCGTCGCTCAAAAATATTTTTTAATTAAATATGTATAAGTATCAAAAGAGTCCATTTAAATAACTTGATCCAAAGAGTTTTCTTAGAGAGTTTATATTTGACCGGCCCTATACGGAGCAAGATGTTAGGTCTTACGAAAAATTGTATTTTCGTGTTATCGAGATAGTAAATATGACTATGATATATGATTTAAAGGTATTTTTTAACGCCGAATCTAAGAAAAGAAAAACCGATATGATACAATCATCCTAAAAAGGTGTCTGTTGTCCCCGCTAAGCAGGTCCAACATTACACCCCCAAAAACCAGCCTTGGGCCCTAGATATTTGTATGGACTCTTTTGATCCTTGGGTGCCAATATAAATTTAATATTTTTAGCAAATTTCATAAGTATCGGAATTTGTTCATTTCATTTGTTCATCTCTCCGTAAAAATAAAACACCCTTTAACCACAGATATTTTTGGGGACTTTTTAGATTCTTGGTAAATATGCCATATAAAATATTTATACTAAATTTCATTAATATCCCATTATTTTAAAAATTATTATTCCATAAAAAGGCTTTTAACTTTCTACGGGATACATGTTTCTTTTCTGTTTTGGTCTCTTTAGAATCAGCATTGAAAAAACCCTTAAAACATATGTCATATGATAAGATTGTATTATAACAATTTTTTTCCGCTTGATAAACTCCCGCCTCCTAGCCCTCTCCACATTTTTAAATGCGTCCATACAAAAAACCAATGCGGGGATTTTGGGGGACTGTGGATATGTTGTTGAGGATAAAATTCTGCGTCAATACCAGCAATAAAATTTCATGACATAATTTGTTCCCACTTTTTCATTTTAAATTTTCTATCTTTCCTAGACTATAACAAGCACTTGCTTCAAATTTGGTAAGAAGCGTTTTTATGTAATTTTAGCTCATCTAGAATGGGTAGCTGCCTGCCATATACAAGGATTGCGGTTTTATCAAAACAAAATTTTATATCTTCTGTGGGCAATTGTTCTATAGTATTTTCTAATCAGCTAGACACCAACAGCGGAGCCTCCCCTCACCTTAAAACTATCAAAATAATAATTCTTTGTTACTAAAAAGTGATTGTTTCGCTTATTTTAGCTGTTTTTAAATGTCTTGCTGATGAATAAGCCCCACTGTAGATATGTACATATATGGCTGATGAGGAACTATTTTTAAAAAGTAGCCCATAGAACATGTAAATATTAGTTTTAAAACTACAATGTAAATGGCACAATTAAGGTTTGACAGATTTGAAATGTCTGGCTCACATCAGGTCCCACTGTAGATGACTGGTAAGTGTCAAATAAAATAAATGACACCATCCCCTTATGCTAGGTTTCCACTTGTCTTTGAAAGACACAGACAAAACATCTGTGTGAAGTGGGAACCCCGAAGTCAGTTAGTTAAACCCCACCCAAAAATTTTGACTTTGGGGTTCTCACTTCACACACAAAGACAAGACAGGGTAGCCTATACTTTCCCTCTACTACAACTTTGGTTACTTTTTGTGTTGGTAATAGCAACCCTGCCTTGTCAAAGTGTGTCAATTTGCGTCTTTCAATGACAAGTGGAAACCTAGCATAAGACATATCAAAAATGCAGCTTTGATAAAATAAAGCAATGTTGCAACATTTGTAGGCAACTTTAACACTCGATACCTCTTAATTGCACCCTGATTGAAGATTCTTATTATATTCATTTGTTATTAGATATATAGCTCCCATAGTATCTGTTCGCAGACAAAACCTCAGCTTTGATAAAATAACGTATGTACGTCTGGCGGCACTGGGCTCTTAGTCTATTAGAATATACTAGCATCGCCAGTGGCCAGCGAAACAGACACCAAATTCATGGATAAGTTATGGATTCTCTTTTTACTAAATTCGAAAATGTTAGAAAAGCAAAACTAATTTAAAAAAAAAAACAAACAAATTCACGGACACGTTAATTTCGGTATCATTCGTTAAAATTTTGTCTTGAATTAATTTTTTATTGTCAGAGCGAAACACGTCTGCACTATAATAGGTCGCAAAAACCTTCCAAATTAATACTTCAATAAAAGTGCACTTAACAAAAACAATTTTTCTATTGTTATTGTTTATCTCCTTCATAAATATTTAAGTTCAACATAAGCGCTTATGTTCTACAATTAAAAAGTACAAGTGACCTCAACTCCAGAAATAATTACCCTATGTCTGGGTGCACGAATTTAAACAAATTCCCCTAGAATAATAAAATTCACAGTATCTTTTTGCTGTGATTTTTGTAAGAGTCGGTAAACATCGACCAAAATGTGTGTCTTAGTAGGGTATAACAGACTGACTGAAGAGCCCACTGTTATACCTTGGGCGAAACACAATTTCATTCTGGAGTTGAGATCACTTGTACTTTTGAATTGAATTTTATTCATTCACTCTACTTAAAACAGAATTAATTTCAATATTTTAATATTTAAATTTCTTCATCTTCTTGCTTATGTTCTACTTTTACCTATTTCCTAAGCATAAACTGTCACATAAGTTTATGTGCAATGATTATGAAGTAGAACTTCAAAGGCAGTTCGTCGTATTTGAACCCCTTGAAGACTAGGAAGTAATTCAGATGGACAAAAATAAAGTCAACTCAATTGGAAATAAAGACTCAATTGAAAATAATGAAACTGAGAATGACGGGCTTACAGAAGACTTAAGACACATTTTTTGTGTTAAAGAATAGGACTATATTCATAAAACAAAAATGGAGAGCGTAGATAATATTCTTCAAATCGTCAAACTGGGCGAAGATTTAAATAATGAAAAAAAAAATGCTCTTATTGACTTGTTTTATGAATATGAAGATATTTTTCATCTGAACGGGGATAAACTTTCATGTACAGCAAGTATAGAACATTCTATTAAAACATCATCCCACTCAACCACCAATAAACCAATAAAATGTATCGCCTACCTTATGTCCATCGAGAAGTGATAGAGAAACAAGTTTCTCAAATGTTGGAACAAGGAGTCATTGAAAAAAGCAACAGTCCTTGGAATTCACCATTTTCGACGAATGCCATTTGGTTTAAAAGGAGCACCTGCAACTTTCCAGAGATTAATGAATTTCGTTCTAACTGAAAATTCCGGATTAAAATCATGGGTCTATATACTTGTATTTGCGAGTAATTTAAAATCGTATATTGAAAATTTGGCCAACGTTTTTAATAATTTAAGAATTTATAATTTAAAACTTCAACCAGAAAAATGTTACTTCTTACAAAAAGAAATAGTTTATTTGGGTCATAAATGTACAGTTGAAGAAGTTCAACCTGATCCGGATCGAACTGATCCTGTAAAAAACTTTCCTATTCGAAAAACAGTCAAACAAGTCCAATTGTTTTTAGGTTTCGCAAATTATTATCGTATGTTTATACGAAATTTCTCAGAAATAGCATATCCTATAAATAAACTCTTGCGAAGAGACATTAAATTCAATTGGGATGCAAAATCGCAAGATGCTTTCGAAAAATTAAAATCTTTCTTAATAATCCCGCCTGTTTTAATCTACCCTGACCTCAGGAAAACTTTCGTACTGACTACTGATGCAAGTAATGAGGCTTTGGACGCAGTTTTGTCTCAAGGAGAACTAGAAAATGAACAACCCATTGCTTACGCAAGTCGATTGTTAAATAAAGCTGAAAAAGAGTATTCCACCATAGAAAAGGAACTTCTCGCAATTGTGTGGGCTGTAAAGAATTTTAGATGCTATCTATATGGTAGACATTTTAAAGTTTTTACGGATCACAAACCGTTGCGCGGACAAGTGAATGTTAAGGACCCTACCAGTAAAATACTACGGCTTCGACATAAATTGTCAGAATATGATTTCAAAATTGAATATAAAAAGGGAAAATATAACGCTTGCGCGGATGCCGAAAGTAGAATTCTTCTTAAAACCTTCTGAGATAGACTCCGCTGTATGTTCTGTAGTTACTCGTTCCAAATCGAAAAAAAATGACGGGAACACTATTGTTATTACTGATCAGAAGAATGCTCAAAGTGATGTGGACAAAGAAGACTCCCTCTTAAAGGATCAGACTAGAGACATTTCTCAACAAGCGAAATCAGAGGTCAAATTATGCACTGACCAAGATGAAATTAAAACAGTTTTGTGTGATTATAACGATCTTCCGCCAGTGTTGCCGCAAGCTGAAATGAAAATTCGCTAGACCAACTTCCAAAGGTCGCTAGATTGGCTGAAATTCGGGGGACAAAAAGTCGCTAGAAGTTCAATTTTCAATTCAATTCAATTTATTGGATACATATTATAAACATCTGTACATTAAGATTAATATCTTTTGTAGTACTTAGAGATAAGATAAATAGGTATTACTTTAGTAATTTATGTATTCACTTTATATTACCTAACTTAAAACTAAATTTAAATTTACAAAATCCTGAAGTTTTATATTGAGAGATAGCAGCAGAGAAGTATACCAATTTAAAAATGAAGAAAAAGAAATTGAAGCAGAAGAAAAAAAAAAAAAGAGTTTAATAATGAGGAAAAGGAGTAGCTCTGAGATTAGGTTGAAGTGAAGTGAAGGAAGATTGCACTTTTGAAGCGAGTGGCATTAGAGATAGATCTTATGCTTATTGGTTAAGAATTCCATAACTTAACGGCGTGAATAAAAAATAAACGAGATGAATTGAGATAGTGATAGCGTGATGGAATTAGACTAAAAGTTCTAAGGGAGCGAGCAAAATTAAGTTTATCATATAAATACGATGGAGTCTTACCAGTTACAAGAGTATGCAAGAATATACAATTTCTGGCATCAATGTAGTTGTCTAAAGTTCTTCCCAAAAAGTTTTTCACATGGTGAGAAATATGGTCATATCTACGGAGACCATAAATATATCTTACAGAATCATTAAATGCAACTTGAAGTTTTTGTTGTGATAAGGAATCCAAATTAGGGTATACCACTTCAGAATAAGTAATAAGCGGTATGTAGTGTCTGGTATCTTGTGGAGTAAAACTTGCAGCCATCCATAATTTCCGAAGACATCCATATATTTTACCTATAACACAGTTTGTATGGTCGTATCCTGATAGGTAAGAATTCAAAATAAATCCCAGACTTGTCACAGTTTGAGCAATGTTAAGTTTGTCTACAGATAATAAAATATCAGGTAGAGTATTAAGAGATAGTTTCTTTTTATTAATTGGAATAACTTGAGATTTTATGGGATTTAGTAGCAAACAATTTTTTATAGACCAAGAGTAAATTTCACGTAGGTCCTCATTTAAATTGCTTACAAGTTCAATCATGTTGTCAATTGGCCGAGCTAGATACAATTGAACGTCGTCAGCATAGAGGTGAACTGTAGTATGTTTACAGACAGAAGGTAAATCATTAATGAACATACAGAAGATGATAGGGCCTAGGATTGATCCTTGTGGAACACCCTGTTTTACACATAAAAGGTCTGAACAAGAATCGTTGGTTACAACTCTCTGAAGTCTGTCGGAGAGATAACTTTCATTTAGAGTCACTGCAGAATTACCGAAACCAAAAAGATGTTTCAATTTCAGGCACAGAATCTTGTGGTTAACTATGTCGAATACCTTTGAAAAATCAAGAAGACAAAGAAGCGTAACATGTCCCTTATCGTAATCTTGTCTTATATCGTCCAATATTTTAACCATGGCTGCAGAACAACTATGGTTAGATCTAAAACCGGATTGTCCAGCATAGAGAAGGTTATACTGAGACAAGTGTTGAAGCATCTGTTTGGCTATTAATCTCTCAAAGACTTTCGACAAACATGGTAAAATACTTATAGGTCTGAAATCAGAAGCAGACAATGGGTGGGATTTTTTTGCAACAGGCACAACTCTTGCTATTTTCCATGACTTGGGGAGGGTTGATGTTGTGATACAGTGGTTAATAATGTGAGTCAAGCTGGATGTTATATATGGTAGAATTAATTTGATGAATCGAAGTGGTATCCCATCTTCACCCACAGCATTTGATTTGATCAAACCAATACAGTTAATGACATCATTCTAGTCAACCGTTTCAATTTCGAAATTCCGTATTGTTTGCATGTGTGAATTAATCCTTTCTGAGAAGCTTAAACTAAACTCCTGATGGGCATCATTTTCGATAAAGTTATTTTTTAGCACATCAGGATCAATTTCACACTTAGAAGCATTTCTTGTACCGGATATACCAATCTTTCGCAAATTATTCCAAAGAGTCTTAGGGGGAAGGGTTGTATTAAGTTTGGATGCATAATAATTTCTTTTGGAGTTACGTATTACCACAGTGGAATGATTTCTTACTGCCTTGTAAGCAATCCAATTCGAATTAGATGGAAAATGTTTCCATTTTCTATAAAACTTGTTGCGAATTTTAATAGTTTCGACAACATCAGAAGTGAACCAAGGACAGATTTTGTTACGAATATTTACCGTTTTAACTGGAACGTAATCGTTCAATAATCCAAGAAGTATGTGTTGGAAACAGTTCAGCTTGGAGTCGGGGTCAGAAGTAAAATGACATATATCCCAAGGGGCTGTAAGAGCGGCGTATTGGAGAGCATCTACATTTATTGACCGAAAATCTTTAAAAGTGAAAGATAAAGGGGCAATACTGTGATTAAAATTAATATTGTATGTACAAAACAGGAGATCATGATCAGAGATACAGTCGAGAGAAAGTTGGTCAAAAAGAAGAACAGATGATGGATCGAACAAAAAGCACAAATCAAGAAGGCTAGGAGTTCTAAATTTAGCAAATCTCGTTGGATAAGTAGTATTAAATATCTGAAGTCCTTAGGAAGAGACCAAATCATTTATTTGGAAAGCTCGAGAATCATTTTTTAGCAAGTCTGCATTGAAATCACCTAGAACTATTACATGTTCATATAAATGTGCGAATTGCGAAAGAACAGAAAAAAATGATTGAGGAGAACAACTTCGGTTCGGAACATATGCACAGGCGACCAAGCATTTAGTGCAACCATCATGGATTTCAGCAATTCAAAACTCAACCTACCGAACTGCTTATTAATTTGCATTTAAGGGAAGATCTGCAGTAAATTGCTATCCCACCTCCCCATGTACTTGTTACTCTGTCATTTCTAGAGATAAAATAATTAGGTATATTATACTGCATATCACAAATATCATGCTTAAACCATGTCTCACAAACACAAAGTATATCGGCACCAAAACCCGGAAAAATATATTTCAAATAATCCAACTTATACTGATTTAGACTACGAGCATTTAAATGACAAACTTTAAGACCATCACGATAATTAGAAAGAACATTTATCATAGCGTGCGGTGATTTTTCATTCACACTGTAATCAGAAAATTCAACACTCATATTTAATCAAATAATTAATAACAAACAAAAACAATGCCAAAGACTTTAGAGTGGATAGAGAAATTAACAGAGAATATAAAGAAAATAAAAGAGAAAGAAAGAAGAAGAAGAAATTACAATAACAGTAATTATTTAATAAATAAGAAATAGGTACAATACAATTTATTGATGAGTTGCAGCAGCAGGAACAGCAGGAGTAACAGCAGCACCAGTAGCAATGGAGTGGAGATCAGCGGGGCATTCAATAGAAAAACTTTTCCCATTTGCGTTTTTTTTGCATACACGATGCCCGATTTAGTATATACAGAAAAAAATTGTTTTTTTTTCTTTAAACTAAGTGCACTTTGTAATAGAAAGCGGGAGTGTTTGGTTAAGCTCTCATTCAGGTAACAGTTTTCATTTGAAGCAATACCAATGTCACTCAACTTTAGCCCCTTGTTGTTCTCTCTGCGATAATTGGCAGCAGCAACGAGAACAGAGTTCCTATCATGTGTAGAGTTGAATTGTAACACAATCGACGGTGGGGTGGCAAGCGGGGATTTGTTTTTGTTATCGATTTTTGTTCTCGCACGAAAAGCATTAACTAATGAAGGTGGATTGCATTTTATTGTGGTACATATGTTATGGATTTTTTGCGGGAGGTTTTCATCAGGCAGCACAGGAACGCAAGAAAGAACAGCATCACATGCAACTTCTTTTCTCTCCAAAATGTTTATTTGTTTGCGAAGGGCCAAAATCTCAGCACTATGCAAATGCGTTGAGGTATTGGCATCGTTTTCAATTTTATCAACGCGAGAAGATAGGTTGAAGAGAGAATTGTTGATGGACTCAAATCGTTTTTCCAAGCTATTCTTAACTTCTTCAATTTTGATAACAAATTCTGATCGCATTTTATCAATTTCATCGACGATGGTATTTTGCAGGGATTTTGAGAGGCAGGCCAATAGTTCTTCCAAAACTTTAATTGTAACCATTCCTTTATTTTTGGTTGAAAGTTTATTTATGGGTGACGGAGAGTTGGTGTGAGAAGAAGGAGTGAGTGAGTTGTTAGTCTTGTTTCGCGTTGATGACGATGGGCGAGATAAGGGGAGCATTATAGGCACTAGAGAAATATGTTATTTTTGATGTTTTTTTTTTCTTTTTTTTGGTTTTGTTTTGTTCTGTTTTTTTTTTTTTTCTATTTTTGTTCTTCGAAAAATAAATTCACAATTAAATAGATCAAATTAAGCACCAAAATTAATTAAGCAAAGCAACTGAATCAAAGTTTATGAAAATTGACTTTTTTCAAAGAAATTAGACTTAGATATCCGATATTATAAACTGATTAAGCTAGGTCAATCGAAAGCACGTCTATTCGCTACTATCACTCACTATGTACCTCAAAGTCGCTAGACAAAAATCGGTAAATAAGTGTTAAAAAAATTTCGCTTTGAATATTTTATTTTATTTTTGTTCAAAAATTTAAAGTAAATTAACAAAAAACTTAGGTCTATAATAAATTTGAAACAGATGAATTGACAACTGCACTCATTCGCACTTACATTTTGCACATGTTTTTATGTGTGTGCCTATGTGTGATGAATTTCAGTATCCAATTATTGGAAATAGAAAATGTCAAATTAATTTATATGACAAGAATGTAAAAAATCATCAGGGCCACTTCATACAAAAATAGTATTTGCGTGTCACAACTCACAAATGCTAACCTTCAAAAGTCGCTAGAAAAGTCGCTAGAAATAATCTAGCGACATCAAAATATTTTTTGTCGCGGAAGAAATTGAAATGTCGCTATATCTAGCGACAAAGTCGCTAGAAAGGCAACCCTGTCTTCCGCTTGGAGTACATCAAGGTATCTTCAAAACTTTTAAAAGTATTTATAAGAAATAATTTTAAATGGAAAGGTATGCTGAAAGATATCGAAAAGTACATCCGAAATTGCAAAAATTGCCAAACCAATAAGATAGGAAGAGAACACAAAATGCCGATGGAAATATCAAACACTCCCTACAAACCTTTTAAAAAACATATATGGATATAGTAGGACCTTTACCAATCACTGAAGAGGAAATAAATATATTTTAACTTTCGAAGATGATCTGACAAAATTCATGGATGTAGTAGCAATACCCGATATGGAGGTTAAAACAGTTGCTACAGCATTTTTCGAAGAAATAATTAGTAGATATCTTGTACCAAAAATACTAGTTACAGATAATGGATCAAATTTTACTTCCCATTTGTTCCGTTAAATATGTTAAATTTTGAATTGTTCCTTATAAAGATCGCACAGACCTTTAGTTGATTATCTAAGAACATTTGTAGATCAAAACCCATCTTCATGGGATAATCACTTGCGGGCAGCGATGTTTGTGAGGAATAACTCAGTACATGCCACTACGAAACTATCAACAATCGAATGTCTCTTTGGTTTCAAAGCTACGGTTCCTAGCAACTTAATTAGACTGTCCCGACCTTTGTATAACGCTACTTTACAAATAGGCAATCGAAAACGTGTCGGGTACATTTTAGTCGATTGAAACTTTTCAACGAAAATTAATAAAACTTTTTAGATATCCACGATTTTTCATTCCATGATTCACCGGTTTTAAGGACACCAAAAGCTTAGAGATATTGGACTCGTCTGCTTTATATGCCGCATTTCGTGCTGGTAGTAAAACAGCTAGGGTTTTAGAATCAGAATGGGAAAATTTACAAAATAAAAGGACCACAAATGATCTACATTTGAAATTTAATATCCTGTTGACTACCTTAACGGCTATAGGCATTGTTTTTATAATTATAATTATTGCCAAGTGTTGCACGATTAAAGGCAAATGTTTAAATTCTTATTTTTAAAAATAAGACACAAAAAAAAAAATCGAAAAACTATCGAATAGTTTTTTAAGTAATACAAAATCAATAAATAATATGTAGTAAAACAAAAAATCGAAAAGTAGTATGTATGTAATAAACAAACATTCGAAAAGTATATGGATAGTTGTATGTACTGTACATATGTAATTTAATATCAAAAAAAAAAAAATAGAGTAGTACCTATTAAGTAAAAATAAAAATTCAAAATTTTTTGTAAGGGGGCAGGAAATGTTAAGTAATAAATTAAATATGTATATCTAGGTTAAAGAACACATTGTCATAATCGGCAATATTAGCATGTTGTGTTTGAGTTCTACTCGAGCCATGTTAATATGATTGAATTGCATAAAGTGTGTTGAATTGGTCTAGATATCGATTTGGTTTTTATTTAAGAAACAATAAAGCAATGAGTGTTGATTGACAATTTAAAGAAAATCGTCGTGTTTTTAATTGAAGCAAAATAAACCTACATTTACTATATAAACTAAACAGCATGACTACATTCTGAAATGCATTCATAACTGATTTCACAATATTTACTTAAACACATAAAACAATAACAACATTATTAGACGCGTTAAAGGAGTACCTTGAATGCATTTCAGAATGTATTCATTCCATCATCAGCTTTTGGATTTAGTCTTGATGCTGATGATAGAATGACTACATTCTAAAATGCATTCAAAGTTCTCCTCTAACGCGTCTTATAATTTTGTAATTGTTTTATGTGTTAAAGTAAATATTGTGAAATCAGCTAAGGTGTCGACTCAATTTGTTAGTTGTTTAATTGTTGTTCGATTTCTCGTCGCTCAAAAATATTTTTTAATTAAATATGTATAAGTATCAAAAGAGTCCATTTAAATAACTTGATCCAAAGAGTTTTCTTAGAGAGTTTATATTTGACCGGCCCTATACGGAGCAAGATGTTAGGTCTTACGAAAAATTGTATTTTCGTGTTATCGAGATAGTAAATATGACTATGATATATGATTTAAAGGTATTTTTTAACGCCGAATCTAAGAAAAGAAAAACCGATATGATACAATCATCCTAAAAAGGTGTCTGTTGTCCCCGCTAAGCAGGTCCAACATTACACCCCCAAAAACCAGCCTTGGGCCCTAGATATTTGTATGGACTCTTTTGATCCTTGGGTGCCAATATAAATTTAATATTTTTAGCAAATTTCATAAGTATCGGAATTTGTTCATTTCATTTGTTCATCTCTCCGTAAAAATAAAACACCCTTTAACCACAGATATTTTTGGGGACTTTTTAGATTCTTGGTAAATATGCCATATAAAATATTTATACTAAATTTCATTAATATCCCATTATTTTAAAAATTATTATTCCATTTCTGTTTTGGTCTCTTTAGAATCAGCATTGAAAAAACCCTTAAAACATATGTCATATGATAAGATTGTATTATAACAATTTTTTTCCGCTTGATAAACTCCCGCCTCCTAGCCCTCTCCACATTTTTAAATGCGTCCATACAAAAAACCAATGCGGGGATTTTGGGGGACTGTGGATATGTTGTTGAGGATAAAATTCTGCGTCAATACCAGCAATAAAATTTCATGACATAATTTGTTCCCACTTTTTCATTTTAAATTTTCTATCTTTCCTAGACTATAACAAGCACTTGCTTCAAATTTGGTAAGAAGCGTTTTTATGTAATTTTAGCTCATCTAGAATGGGTAGCTGCCTGCCATATACAAGGATTGCGGTTTTATCAAAACAAAATTTTATATCTTCTGTGGGCAATTGTTCTATAGTATTTTCTAATCAGCTAGACACCAACAGCGGAGCCTCCCCTCACCTTAAAACTATCAAAATAATAATTCTTTGTTACTAAAAAGTGATTGTTTCGCTTATTTTAGCTGTTTTTAAATGTCTTGCTGATGAATAAGCCCCACTGTAGATATGTACATATATGGCTGATGAGGAACTATTTTTAAAAAGTAGCCCATAGAACATGTAAATATTAGTTTTAAAACTACAATGTAAATGGCACAATTAAGGTTTGACAGATTTGAAATGTCTGGCTCACATCAGGTCCCACTGTAGATGACTGGTAAGTGTCAAATAAAATAAATGACACCATCCCCTTATGCTAGGTTTCCACTTGTCTTTGAAAGACACAGACAAAACATCTGTGTGAAGTGGGAACCCCGAAGTCAGTTAGTTAAACCCCACCCAAAAATTTTGACTTTGGGGTTCTCACTTCACACACAAACACAAGACAGGGTAGCCTATACTTTCCCTCTACTACAACTTTGGTTACTTTTTGTGTTGGTAATAGCAACCCTGCCTTGTCAAAGTGTGTCAATTTGCGTCTTTCAATGACAAGTGGAAACCTAGCATAAGACATATCAAAAATGCAGCTTTGATAAAATAAAGCAATGTTGCAACATTTGTAGGCAACTTTAACACTCGATACCTCTTAATTGCACCCTGATTGAAGATTCTTATTATATTCATTTGTTATTAGATATATAGCTCCCATAGTATCTGTTCGCAGACAAAACCTCAGCTTTGATAAAATAACGTATGTACGTCTGGCGGCACTGGGCTCTTAGTCTATTAGAATATACTAGCATCGCCAGTGGCCAGCGAAACAGACACCAAATTCATGGATAAGTTATGGATTCTCTTTTTACTAAATTCGAAAATGTTAGAAAAGCAAAACTAATTTAAAAAAAAAAAACAAACAAATTCACGGACACGTTAATTTCGGTATCATTCGTTAAAATTTTGTCTTGAATTAATTTTTTATTGTCAGAGCGAAACACGTCTGCACTATAATAGGTCGCAAAAACCTTCCAAATTAATACTTCAATAAAAGTGCACTTAACAAAAACAATTTTTCTATTGTTATTGTTTATCTTCTTCATAAATATTTAAGTTCAACATAAGCGCTTATGTTCTACAATTAAAAAGTACAAGTGACCTCAACTCCAGAAATAATTACCCTATGTCTGGGTGCACGAATTTAAACAAATTCCCCTAGAATAATAAAATTCACAGTATCTTTTTGCTGTGATTTTTGTAAGAGTCGGTAAACATCGACCAAAATGTGTGTCTTAGTAGGGTATAACAGACTGACTGAAGAGCCCACTGTTATACCTTGGGCGAAACACAATTTCATTCTGGAGTTGAGATCACTTGTACTTTTGAATTGAATTTTATTCATTCACTCTACTTAAAACAGAATTAATTTCAATATTTTAATATTTAAATTTCTTCATCTTCTTGCTTATGTTCTACTTTTACCTATTTCCTAAGCATAGACTGTCACATAAGTTTATGTTGAACTTAAATGCTTATATTTCATATCAGCAAATAGGCCTTGGTTAACCCAATATTGTTCTACTTGAATTATCAAAATTTGAATTTCTAAATTGAATTTGAGATTGCGTACACTCTGGCGTATACGTACTTTTTTTAATTTCTAGTTTAAATAAATGACCAACTGTATAGTTTTAAAATAAAAAAAAAATATGAAAATATGTTTCCACTTAGTAAATTCAAAAGGAACAGATATAATTAAATTGATTTGTTGCCTTTTTTTTAAAGTACATATACAATATTTATGTCAAGCTAACATCACCCTTACTTTTAGTTAAATTTAGTTGAAGCAAATATATAAAATGAAATGAAATGAGTTTAATCAGCAGGATAGAGGATACAAAAAGGGAGTTTAAATCCTGTCGAAAAAAAATTGTAAAACATTCAACATTTCAAACTACCATTTGTGCAGGCAAATATGGTTCTTTTGGAATCTGTTTTACTCTTCGTTTGCTCTCAGCAAAAATATCGAATTTTAACAAAAATGTTCTTTAATAGTAAAATCAGATCGTTATTATTTTAGCACTGATTGATTGTTTACTTTTATGAAATCGGAGGTGATCTTGAAACATAACGTTGAAGGGTCCCCAAGCAAACGCGAAATATTCGCCGCGGTGGAGAAACATTCGCCGTTAGTGTGGGCACTTTCATTTATTACCATGTAAATAAATTTTGAAAGACGAATCGTAACGATAACAAATAAACTTCTATTTCACACAAACTCGCCTTTTTTCAAATATGTTCTGTCAAATATTATGTACATATGTATGTATATACGTACTTGTACACACAAAATATTTATTTTTTTAATTTTAAGGCTTAGTCTACTGTACTTCAATATTTATGTATTTTTTCAATTGACCACAGAGCGTGCACAAACAGAAATGTTATAAATTGTGTTAAAAATCGACGAGTAACCAACATATTCTTATTTAGTTAAGTTTAATTTTGCTTTACTTTATTAATAAAATTATCGTAAAAATGACACTAACAATTTTCATGAGGTTTTAAAATTCTTCCTGGGTCTTTATTCTCATATTACAAATTCTACATAAATTCTATAATTGTGTTTTTCTTATTAATTATAAAAGCTTGTGGAGAAATCTTAAGAATTTTATAAAAAAAAAATTGTAATAAAACTTTTGTACTGTTCGTTATTTATAGATGTTTTGACTTTGAAATGCAACTGATTTTGAAATTATTAACTAACTTAATAAACTACGTCACCCGTCACTTGAGGTAAAAACAAGTTAATCAATTACATCCGAAAAGTCAAAATGTAACATTTAATCGATAGCTCCAGATTCATGCAACATTGTTGATTTGAAATCAATTATCATTTCTGTGTTCCTGTTTTCTTCGTTCGATAAAGGGTGTGCGTCAGTGGCGGATCCAGGGGGGTGGCTATAGGGGCTAAAGCCCCCCCATAGCCGATTGTTAAAATAATTTGAAATATAGAAAGCAATACATTACAACGTGTAAAGTTTTATATTCGTCTAAAATATTGTTAAGATGAGAATTTTGATGGACAAAATAACGTGGTTGGGGCTGAACAATTGACATGTTCTGCAACTTATTTTCTTATCCCCTAGGTCGGGGCTAAAGCCTGAAGTGAATTGGAAAAAAAAATTGGGGGCTATGAATAATGGACATGTTTCATGCAACGACAATTTTCCCTTAAAACAAAACCCAGAAAATTGGAAAAAAAAACAACTTGGGGCTAATAAGGTCTGAGAATATTGGACAAAAAACGTAGTCAGGGTTAACAACTAACTCCCTAAAAACTAATCTTATTCCAGAGAGCTTTTGGGCATGAGTCTAAGGATTTTCAAAGTCCGAAGTTGGGGCTAAGACTTGAAGGTATAATTTAAAAAAAAACGTGATCGGGGCTTAACATTTACATGTCAAAAAACAACTGTTTACACTAAAAACTTAGCTAATTTAACGAAAGAAACGCAATTAAGGCTAAAACAATAAGAGAACACCGGGGTGTAAAGCTTAGTGTAAATGTTTTTATACAACAGGAATTGTTTCTTACGGCCTTGGCTGGGCTTAGAGCACTTTGGGGCTTAGTTTATAAAATTTCAAAGGTCCAAGAGAATACATACAAAACATTTTTGGGCTTAGCATTTCAATACAAATTCTTTAGTCAAATTCCAAAAGCGTGAGAAACTCTGTGAACTCAGAAAAATTTTTCAGGTGAACATGAAAATTTACAATCTCTATAGACTCTTGAGTGACTTACAAATTTATCGACACATTTTTTGAGCAGGAATAGAAAGTGTATGTAGGTGCAGTGTAAACGAAAATTCATTGACACTAACTTGCAGAATTGGGCCGTGCAGCTTATTTTTTAGAGCAGCTGTTTCTTATGCCCGACTAAAAGTCTTGAAATTTTGATATTTTATTTTTTGATCCACAAAATATTATTTTCGTGCTTTCCAGTGACAATTTGAAGATTTGGCTAATTAAAGAAAATGAGATATGACCTTTTGCCAGTAAGACTACCTAAATATCATTTTTCTGAACTAGCATTACAAACAGTTTTCAAATTTTGTTAAAAAGGTGAAGTTCAAAGCATACCTTCAGCTAATTTAAACAAACACTTACATAATGTACATATGTAGGTGGGCACTTGATACCTAATCAATTATTAAGCAATAAACCTATAAATAAACGAATTTGTTCGTGTGGTTTGAGGCTGTAACGTGGCTAGAACTTAAAGTTATAAAATTATTTATACTACCATGTTTTGCTGAGCCTTAAAATTGGCTTTTAAAAATAATTCCCATGCTTAACACATCAATCCCAAATTCTTGTTATTGTGCTTTATTTTGAAAAAATTTAAATCGCGGTAGGAGCGGATATAAAGGCACACAAATCACGGCTATTATTAAAGGAAAAGTGTTGTCAAAATCCGTTTTCTGTGATATAACTTCATATGTAGGTACAAACTCGATTTCCAAACTCCAAGCCCCCCCCACAGCCAAATCCTAGATCCGCTCTGGTGTGCGTGATCTCTGATTAAATTTCAATGTAACATCAAACCAAAGAATCTAGCTCATCTTTTTTACCTTGTCCAAGCAGGAGAAGATGGTTCCTACATAAATTCTTGGAATTTATATGGATCGATTTAACAAACATAGAGAAGAATGCACAAAAAAATGTGCGCAAGGGGCAATCAATTGCCGGGGTAATGCCCCAATTAATTATAATAATATAACATGACATGGCACAGCAGCTATGCGGAGGAGGTGGAACGGGACAAATTTCTCAAATCGGTCCATAATCCTCATACAACATTAGACCACCCAAACAAGTTTTCTCTCTTGAACGCCACAACTAACGGTACAGTACCGACTACCATACAATAGAAGGGGAGGGCTAGATTTGGGGTCTCTCACCGGCATCGCATCGGTATGAGTGTGTGTCCTCGACAAAAAGGAACTTTTGCCAAGAAATTTGGTGTGCTCCGTCGTTTTCGCTGTCATTTGCTCGGGTCCGCTTAAATGCACATGTATTCGTTCTTCTCGTTATTCTTAATGTTGGTCGTCTTCATCGCTTCTCGTTTTCTACAGTTCTGGTCCTTGCTTGGTGCTGTCGTCGACGATGTCGTTTTGGCTTTTGCAGATTTTTGGTTTTAAATTTCTTCTTCGTTTTCCTTTCTGTTATGACATCTTATAAATATTATGTGACTCGCTCATCCGCAAGGATGTTGGGATGGAGAGCCCTCACGCTTTTTCCTTTTTTCCAGACCTTTTATGTGTTTTATGATTGCGATTGCAGTTTATACTATACTTGGTGTCTTTGGTTGGTTTACTTGGCACAGCCCGAATATGTATGAAGTTAAAATAATGCAAGACTATAAGGAAGGTGTATTCTTCACTATAGACACAACAAAGGAAAAGGTAGGTACATATATAATAGATACCTCCTATTTAATGGAAGTTTTCAATTCGAAATTATTCTATTATTATATTTAGTTTTGAAAAATGGTAGGTGCCTTCCCTATACATTTACCTTTTATCTGAGAAGCTTACGGGTTGACGTGTATGAAAGGAAGTAATATTTGAAGATAATGAAGGCATTTCAAAGAGACAAGTGACTACATGACTTAATTCACTGGAAGTTGACTGGCTCAACTTATTATATTTTAAAGTTAACAATAATCAAGGTGGTCGACCATGGTTAACCTTGCTAGTTACCTATGCCGTAGGAATAATTTGCAAAAGACGCAAACATTTGCATACGTATGTATGTAATGTAGCTTCGAGAAAGAACAATATGTTTATGAAATGTGGTAGAGCTCCGAACATGTATGTGTATGTGTAAATAAATGCGTCTATTTATGTGTATATGAACTAATAGATCCATGCTTGCTTTTGGTGGTCAATTTTAAAATTCAAAACTGTTAATTTTTTTTTTTATAATGAGCGCTTTTTTTATAGTGGTTGCATTTTTCAACAAAGAAATAATTTTAAAATTCAAAAAGAGATAATTTTAGAATGCGATTAAATTTTCTTGTAGTTTTTGGTACGCGGACAGATAAATAAGTTCTATTGCAGAAAGTCAAATTTCTAACATTTGACTTTTTTTTCTAAGATGAAAGAATTTCTACAGGCTATTTCACGACATTTTGTAGATAATTAAGAAAATCATTGAATACCTTCACTGCGCAAACAGCAAATACGTTGGCTCCAGAATCTAAGCACCTCTTAAGGCTCTCCCAAAGCAACGTGAAACATTCGCTATGCAGGGCGAATCATTCACAATGATAATAAAAATGACAAATAAACAATGCTAAATAACAACAATAACTGCCGTCGGCAAATGTTCCGCGCCGCTTTCGCGTTAGTTTCGAGAGCCTTTATATGAGATATTCACAAAAAAAGTCTCCCTTTTAAAAGATCCGTTATTGGTCCAAAAAGGTCAATTATTTTCAGTAATGAGTAAGGCTCGCTTCACACACATTCGGTTTCATTCGGTTCGGCCTGTATTCGGTTCGATTTCGGTTTCCGTCAAGACCTCTTCACACACAGACGGTTCATATTCGGTTTGTACTCACAAATAATTTAAATTAAATAAAATGTATTAAAAAAAAATAAAAATTTAGAAAAACCGAAAACGAAACGAATACAGTCAACTCCGCTTAACTGCACTCCGCTTAACTGAAAACATCGGTTATCTGAAACAAGAAATTTATTCCGGAAGCTTTTTGAGAGTTTTTCATACAAACTGCTTCGCATAACTGAACTCCGCTTAATTGCAAACTCCGGATAATTAAAACAAAATTGTTTGCCTCAAATGAACATTTTTCACTTATTCAACTCCGCATAAGTGGAACGACCATTTCTTGGTTTTTTAAATATGTTATATTTATGTTCGTTTTGTGATTAAAAATGTAAATACCTTTGTTGTTTGAATTGTTTCACATAAAAGTATAACTATTTTGACACAATACAAAAAATCATACCTACATTCTTTTTTGATTTTCATGCTAAATGAAATTTAATTTGTTTTGACAAAATTCCGCTTATTTGAAACAAATTTCAGTTATCCGAAGTTCGGTTAACTGAAAACTCCGCTTAGCTGAAACATGTGGTCTGCAATTATGGTGTTTCAGTTAAGCGGAGTCGACTGTATGTGTTAACGCTACGTTTACTTTGTGTGCCCTAGACCCGAATACGTGCTGTTTTGAAATCTAATGAAACCAATTCGTGTCGTTGGATCGTTCGTTGCTAAACGGTTTCTATTAGGTTTTTATTTTTACCGTTTTATCGTTTTATCGTTTCACACATATCAGGCACAGCCGAATACAAACCGAATAGATACCGAACCGAATGGAACCGAATGTGTGTGAAACGAGCCTAAGTCGTAGATTTTCTTAAATGCATTTTTTTATTTTTTTTTTTTAGGTATTATAAGACATTTTTTTTTTTATACCACATTTTTTTAATATAACAAAAATGAGGTGCTAAAAGTCTTATACGACCTTTAATTTTTATTTTAATGTATAAATAAAAATCTGTGGCTGGACCAATTACTGAAACTCACTGAGTGATGAAATTTTAGTAACGTGTCAGATGGTACCTATATATTTTTGTTGGAATATCCTATAAATGAGATGCTAAAAGCACGAGTGACCTTGATAAATTTAAACCATTAATTAAAAATTTCCTATTTCTAAACCTGTTTCACCTTTTTTAACCAATAATTGACCTTTAATTGTATAAACCAGGTGCTAAAAACTTAATAGTTTTTGTAATAGTAAATTTCACAAAGGTTTTTTTTTTAATACAGCGCGCACTAAAGGGGTTTTGAAATACCCTTAATATGGACGAGCAGAGTGCGAGCGTTAGGAAAATAGGGAAGGGTTTGAAAGGAGATACCGGTGCAGATTGGTTTTGAAGGTTTGCATATCAAAATGGGGTGGAAAAATAGGGCCAGGTAAAGCATTCCACATTCTTTTTGTGCGACTAAAGATAGAATATCTATACTTAACAGTATACGTCCGAAGTTGGGCTCTAGGGTTAAACTGATGAGCATTCCTAAAAACGCGAGTATTGCGATTGAATTGTTTATGGGAGGGAATGCAACTGACTTGAACACTGCTTATGCATCGTTTTTGGCGAAGTGAAATATGTGGTCATTCCTCAAAAGTTGGTCTGTGACACTATGTGTGTCCGAGAACTGATAGCTGTTCGGAATCCTCGATGCAAGTGCCGTCCACGGATAGCGGCATTAGGGTGGGTTTCCATTAACGACAGGAGACAGCATTGAGTTTTTGAAGTATTAAATTCAACGTGGTATTTGATTCCCAATTGGGAAGTGCTGTCAAGATCAGAATTTAATGAGCTTAACATACGCTGCCCTTCAAGTTCCATATCCAAAGGACACGGATATGAATCTAAAAATGAATATAAAAAGCTGAGGGTATTGTCATCTGCGAAACAGTTTAATGGATAAGAAGCTTCAGACAAAAGATCGTTTATGAATATAAGGAAGAGAGTCGGAGACAAAACGGAGCCCTGCGACACACCAGCATTTATTTTGTGAATTTTAGACTTGAAACCGTCCAATACAACATCGAAGAAGAGATTCATCTTCAATTAGAGAGCTTGATGCCGAACTCTATCAAATGCTTTTGAAATATCAACGCAATAATCTTACTTTCTCCAAAACGGTGTAAATATTTGTGCCACTGTTCAGTGAGATATACCATCAGATCACTAGTGGACCTATTGCTACGAAAGCCGTACTGCCGGTTTTTAAGAAGCTTTCGTTCTTCAAGATATTTCTTGAGCTGAAAATTGATCAGCATTTCCATGACCTTGGAAAGAAGGGACGTAAGTGCAATTGGTCAATAGTTAGAGGGTAAGGAAGATACGCCTTTTTTAGGGACAGGCTGGACAAATACTGTTTTCCATCCACTCGGAAAGAGACCAGTAGAGCAGTAGAGTAGGACAGACGGAAAAGCTTACCATTGGTTTTGCTAGCGTTGAGGAACAACGGAAGGGATACTATCCGGGCCAGCGGATTTGTGTATATCAAGAGCTTTTAGAATTCTAGCAACTGCACGAATGCAAAATAAGATTCGTCCCATAAAATCGTTTGCACTTTCAAGTACAGGAAGAGTTATAACACTTTCTGGCAACGTCGAATTAACAGCAAGCTGTGCTGCAAGCAAATTAGCTTTATCTCACGAGCTGACAAAAGAGGTGTCATTGAAGACGAGCGTTGTAACCGGCGGCAAAGTAGCATTTCGTATGTTCTTTGCAAATGGCCAAACATTTTTACTACCTGTGTAGTATTTTTTGCCTTACTTTTTAATCATGCAAATATTTGGTTCGTCGAATATGAACGTTACAAATCCTTCTAGCTTGTTTGAACTTATTCCAGTTTTCCTCAGTAGAATCGGCTTTATAACATCGGAAACTTACTTCTCTAACTCTAATAACCTCTTTACAGATCGAATCAAACCATGAGTTTTCCTTGGGTTTGATAGATTTAACCCTATTCTCGATAAAATTTCTCATTCCGCAAAGAATCAAATCAAATCAAATCAAATCAAATCAAATCAAATCAAATTAAATCAAATCAAATCAAATCAAATCAAATCAAATTAAATTAAATCAAATCAAATCAAATCAAATCAAATCAAATCAAATCAAATCAAATCAAATCAAATCAAATCAAATCAAATCAAATCAAATCAAATCAAATCAAATCAAATCAAATCAAATCAAATCAAATCAAATCAAATCAAATCAAATCAAATCAAATCAAATCAAATCAAATCAAATCAAATCAAATCAAATCAAATCAAATCAAATCAAATCAAATCAAATCAAATCAAATCAAATCAAATCAAATCAAATCAAATCAAATCAAATCAAATCAAATCAAATCAAATCAAATCAAATCAAATCAAATCAAATCAAATCAAATCAAATCAAATCAAATCAAATCAAATCAAATCAAATCAAATCAAATCAAATCAAATCAAATCAAATCAAATCAAATCAAATCAAATCAAATCAAATCAAATCAAATCAAATCAAATCAAATCAAATCAAATCAAATCAAATCAAATCAAATCAAATCAAATCAAATCAAATCAAATCAAATCAAATCAAATCAAATCAAATCAAATCAAATCAAATCAAATCAAATCAAATCAAATCAAATCAAATCAAATCAAATCAAATCAAATCAAATCAAATCAAATCAAATCAAATCAAATCAAATCAAATCAAATCAAATCAAATCAAATCAAATCAAATCAAATCAAATCAAATCAAATCAAATCAAATCAAATCAAATCAAATCAAATCAAATCAAATCAAATCAAATCAAATCAAATCAAATCAAATCAAATCAAATCAAATCAAATCAAATCAAATCAAATCAAATCAAATCAAATCAAATCAAATCAAATCAAATCAAATCAAATCAAATCAAATCAAATCAAATCAAATCAAATCAAATCAAATCAAATCAAATCAAATCAAATCAAATCAAATCAAATCAAATCAAATCAAATCAAATCAAATCAAATCAAATCAAATCAAATCAAATCAAATCAAATCAAATCAAATCAAATCAAATCAAATCAAATCAAATCAAATCAAATCAAATCAAATCAAATCAAATCAAATCAAATCAAATCAAATCAAATCAAATCAAATCAAATCAAATCAAATCAAATCAAATCAAATCAAATCAAATCAAATCAAATCAAATCAAATCAAATCAAATCAAATCAAATCAAATCAAATCAAATCAAATCAAATCAAATCAAATCAAATCAAATCAAATCAAATCAAATCAAATCAAATCAAATCAAATCAAATCAAATCAAATCAAATCAAATCAAATCAAATCAAATCAAATCAAATCAAATCAAATCAAATCAAATCAAATCAAATCAAATCAAATCAAATCAAATCAAATCAAATCAAATCAAATCAAATCAAATCAAATCAAATCAAATCAAATCAAATCAAATCAAATCAAATCAAATCAAATCAAATCAAATCAAATCAAATCAAATCAAATCAAATCAAATCAAATCAAATCAAATCAAATCAAATCAAATCAAATCAAATCAAATCAAATCAAATCAAATCAAATCAAATCAAATCAAATCAAATCAAATCAAATCAAATCAAATCAAATCAAATCAAATCAAATCAAATCAAATCAAATCAAATCAAATCAAATCAAATCAAATCAAATCAAATCAAATCAAATCAAATCAAATCAAATCAAATCAAATCAAATCAAATCAAATCAAATCAAATCAAATCAAATCAAATCAAATCAAATCAAATCAAATCAAATCAAATCAAATCAAATCAAATCAAATCAAATCAAATCAAATCAAATCAAATCAAATCAAATCAAATCAAATCAAATCAAATCAAATCAAATCAAATCAAATCAAATCAAATCAAATCAAATCAAATCAAATCAAATCAAATCAAATCAAATCAAATCAAATCAAATCAAATCAAATCAAATCAAATCAAATCAAATCAAATCAAATCAAATCAAATCAAATCAAATCAAATCAAATCAAATCAAATCAAATCAAATCAAATCAAATCAAATCAAATCAAATCAAATCAAATCAAATCAAATCAAAGCAAAGCAAAGCAAAGCAAAGCAAAGCTAATCAAATCAAATCAAATCAAATCAAATTAAATTATATCAAATCAAATCAAAGTTGTTAAAAGTTACATTTTTGTGCAGATTTTGGCTTCGATAAATAAAACAGGAATGAATGATGTGCTTATTGACCGAAAATTTGAACCACATGAAGTTAAAATTCAACATCATTTCTTATATAAATAACGAGACCGTGGTGAGCAAAGAATAGAGGCTATACCCATAGGTTAAATTCTGAATGATCAGAATTTTCACCTATTTGTGTTTCACTCAGTGCTAAAATAGCTGGCCTATTATATAATTAGTATAAACATACGCAGAATAAAAATTAATAATTAAAAATATTCTTAACTAGCTAAACGCAAGTCAGACCATTACCTAGGAAGATCGTTTGAGTTAATTCACCAACCCAACTTGTAAATTAAATGTCTAGAATCGGGAAGTACCATAATTATACGCATTACCAAAAGTACATAACACTGGTGGTAAAATGCGCAACATAGTTTCAAATATTTGTTCTCCATCCGTAAAAGCCGCTAAATGGTTGGTGAATGAAATGAATTAATATATTATTGAGAGTCTATCGGTCAAAAATTCATTTGACATTTTTGAAAAAATAAAAGATGCAATATTTGAAGATGACGAAGTGATGATCTCATTTGACGTGGAAGCTCTGTTCCCTAAAATCTCCATCCCAGATACTATCAATGCTCTACAATCTCACCTTAAAAACTTCGACACACAGTTGGACAAAATGCAAGTTTTAATACAAACTGTAAGCATTGTATATAAAACCTATAATACTATAAATGAGTCGATTTTCGGGACGATAGTCTACGCCTATGGGTGGTGTATTATCGCTAGAGAGATTTAATGAGATTTGTAATGTATTTTTACTTCTACATTATCTACAGAGCAAATGACCTCCCAGGCCAGTGGCATCGCCACCGTCGTTTTGTTTTTTTTGATATCACTATAGATATTTATTAAGTTAAGTTGTTCCGAAACAACAACAAGCCTCGGATATGGATGATTTTAAAGTTGACGACCCCAGCAAACGAAACAAGGACAATGAATTTCGGATCTGCACGTGGAACGTCCTGTCCTTATACAGAACACGTGCAGCCGAACAATTAGTGGAGAACCTGGACAGGCTAAAGGCTGACGTAACAGCCATCCAGGAAGTGCGATGGGATGGAGAGGGCGTACGGAGACTGAAAACGTGTGACATCTACTACGGCGGGTGCTTGAAGGAACAGGGTCAGCGGCTCTTTGGTTGTGGTTTTGTGATAAGGGGAAGACTTAGGCAAGAAGTCTTGGGCTTCCGAAGTGTAAGCGAGCGCCTGGTCACAATCCGCATCAAAGGCAAATTTAAGAACATTTCGCTGATTTGTGTTCACGCCCCCCATGAAAGGAGAGAAGACTCAACCAAAGAAGCATTCTACGATCTCTTGGAGACAACGTATGATATGTGCCCGAAGTACGACGTGAAGATCATTCTTGGTGACTTCAACGCAAGATTCGGAAAGGAGGGCATCTTTGGTTCGATAGTCGGAGGACACAGCCTACACGACGAAACTTCCGGCAACGGACACAGGCTGGCAGACTTTGCGGCGGGGCGAAATGTCATCATCTCAAGCACCTACTTCCCACACCTCAATATACACAAGGGGACTTGGCGGTCGCGTGATCAAGTAACCGTCAACCAAATCGACCACGTTGCGATAGACGCGAGACATGCTTCCAGTATCTTGGACGTCCGAACGTTCCGAGGGGCCAACATTGAATCGGATCACTACCTGGTGGTAGCTAGACTACGTATGCGGATATCCATGACGCGACAACGCAGAGCAGATGCGGTGAAAAGATTCGATGTCGAGAAGCTTAAATCGCAAGAGACTGCCAGAACTTTTGCAGACCACGTAACTCTTAATCTCTCAGGAGGTCCGCCACCAGCATCAAGTGCAGAGGACCAGTGGGAACACTGTCAACAAGCCATCAGAAGTGCCGCCTCTGATGTGCTGGGTTTCACTAGGCGAATACAACGAAACCCCTGGTTCGATGAAGAGTGCCGGCTAGCGCATGCAGCTAAGGACGAGGCCTACCAGGCAATGCTGCAGACTCGAACAAGAGCTGCTGAGAGAGTGGCCCGGGAGCTCTACGGGCTGAAACGAAAAGAGGAGCGCCGACTTCTCAGGAGGAAAAAGAGAGAGCACGAGAAGCGGGCGGTAGAGTCTATTGAGGGTTGTAGCGGTAGGGGAGATGTTCGAAAATTTTATCAGAGGGTGAAGCGATCCACCCAAGGATTCAAGGCTAGAACGGAAGGCTGCCGAGATGAGAGTGGGAATATGGTAGTAGACACACAGTCAGTGCTGAGGATCTGGAAAGTACACTTCTCTAGACTGCTTAATGGCGAAGACAGCCAAGATGCCGTTAATAGGCAGAACGCTCCATTCAACTTGGGCGATGATGGCCAAGAGTTCCGTCCACCCGACCTAACCGAAGTTCGGCTGGCGATATCCAAACTTAGGTCGTACAAGGCTGCAGGTGCGGATGGCTTACAAGCCGAACTATTTAAATCAGCGGGAGATGAATTGGCCAGGAGCATACACCAGCTCATCTGCAAAATTTGGTCGGAGGAAAGTATGCCCGATGAATGGAACCTCGGTATAGTGTGCCCCATTCATAAAAAGGGAGATGTTCTGAAATGTACCAACTACAGAGGAATTAGTCTCCTAAACGTCGCTTATAAAATCTTGTCGGCCATCCTGTGTGACCGCTTAAAACCTTTTGTCAACGATCTGATCGGCCCTTATCAGTGCGGTTTTAGGCCAGGCAAGTCAACCGTCGATCAAATGTTCACACTCCGAAAGATTTTAAAAAAATCCCGGGAATTCCAGATCGATACACACCACCTTTTTATCGATTTTAAAGTCGCGTATGATAGCGTGAAGAGGGACGAATTATACAGAGCCATGTCAAGTCTCGGCATCCCTGCCAAACTCGTCCGCTTGTGCAGGATGACGATGGAGAAATCTCGCTGCTCCGTCAAAATTGGTAAGAACACCACCGATTCCTTTGATGTTGAGAAAGGATTGAGGCAAGGCGACGCGTTATCATGCAACCTATTCAACATCGTTCTTGAAGCCATTGTACGCAACGCACATGTCAACACCAGCGGTACAATCTATCAAAAGTCCGTTCAATTGCTTGCGTATGCGGATGACATAGACATTGTCGGCAGAACGAAGCGAGCTGTGGCAGGGGCATTTGCGAGCATTGAATCGGAGGCGGCTAGAATGGGATTGGCGGTTAATGAGGACAAGACGAAGTATATGCTGTCATCGAGAGAGGAATCTCAACATCGTCGACTCGGGCAAAATATCACGATGGACAGATATAACTTCGAAGTTGTCAAGGACTTTGTCTACCTGGGCTCCACTATTACATCGCAGAATGACATCAGTGCAGAGATCAAGCGAAGAATTACTCTTGCCAACCGCTGTTTCTTCGGTCTAAGAAGGCATTTAAGTAGTAAGGCCCTCTCTCAGAGAACCAAGGAGACTTTATACAAAACCCTAATCATCCCGGTCCTGCTTTATGGGTCAGAAGCATGGACACTGAAAGATTCGGATACAAATCTGCTAGGGTGCTTTGAGAGGAAGATTCTTCGTGTGATTTTCGGTCCGGTGTGTATCGAAGGAGTATGGAGAAGAAGATTCAACGACGAGCTATACGGGCTATACAGCGACGTTGACCTGGTCAAAAAGCTGAAAATACAGCGGCTGAGATGGCTGGGGCACGTGGAGCGTATGGACAGCAACGCACCTGCCCGACGAGTCTTCGAATCCAACCCCGATGGGGTACGCAGCAGAGGAAGAACCCGTAACAGGTGGCGCAATCAAGTGAATGACGACATCGAAGCACTCGGTGTGCGCAACTGGAAGCGGCTAGCTAGAGACAGAGCTGGCTGGAGGGGCTTGTTAGTTGAGGCCGAAGCCCATCCTGGGCTGTGAGCGCCATCAAAAGTAAAGTAAGTAAGTATAGATATTTATATACAATACTGTAAGGGTTTGCATGTCACATCATTTTTTCAAATTTCGTGATAAGTTTTAGTAGAATTTGGCATGGGTAACCCAATGTTGTCACCTCTTATAGCGAAGATATTTATGTCAAAGTTTGAGATGAATTTAAAACAAAATGGATTGCTGCCCAGAATATGGTCTATATATGTCGATGATGTTTTTGCTGTTGTGAAAATTTCAGAAATTGAAAAGATTTTTCACACAACTCCCAAATCGACATCATCAATTTTACCATGGAACAAGAGAATAACAACCAACTACCCTTTTTGGACTCGATGTTAAAAAAGACGGAAAAGAAGATTTTTTGTTCAGTATATCAGAAACCCTTAACCACGAAACGATACATAACCACCAGCGATCCCCACTGCCGGATGCAACATAAGTTTCACTCTATGGTACACCGTTTGGGCAACGTAAACTTCCGCAGCGAATATGAACACTTTAAAGATGTGGCAAAAATTAATGGTTACAGTGACTCAATAATTGACAAATTAATCAAAAAACATACATGTGAACAAAATTAAAAAATCCGAACTATCAACGCTTTTCTCAGAACAAAAAAAGTTAATAAACAGCAATCACACTGTACGTACCTCGATGACCTATGCCCCTTCAATCACAAATAAACTTCAGCCAAAATTGAAACATTATGATATCGACGTTGTGTTTTCCAATAACACAAAAATCAAAAACCCTCTGGGCTCTTCTTAAGATAAGAAAAGTATGGGATTTACCAATACGAGTGCAGTGAATGTGAACAAAAATATATAGGACAAACTACTTGGAGTGTAATAGAAAGGTTTGCCGAACATTTAAGCCACGTAAAGCATAAAAGACCAGAAATATCAAATATCGCCGCACATGCACTTCAACAAAACCACATAAATAATGTTTCCATTGACCAAGTTAAAGTTTCAAAAATGAAAACATTGCTAAAAAAACTTGACGCCTACGAAAGTATGTATGGTATATACACAAAACAAATAACCTAATTAGTACAGTCAACGAAGGAATTTCGCTTGCAAAAAATAGTGCTCTCGAGATCATTTTTTTATATGGTAGAGGATACCCCCAGGTATAACATACCCAAAGTCCTAAGCCCAGGGCCGCGAGCTAAGCTGAGGAGGGGGGGGGGGGGGTTTAAAGGTACCCCTTTTTAGATTTTCGTTAATATTTTCACAACCTAGCATATTAGTGGAAAAGTCTATACTACAAAATTAGAGACAAATAAATTGTCTATAAAAAAAGTTATGTTCATATTTTTGCTAGGGTTAATAATAAGGGAAATGCGGGGGGTAGAAAAGTCAACAAATCTGAAAAAAAGTGTTATTGTTTTAGATATTGAATGTTTTCTGACCAATGTACTTGGAAAAAGAAAGAAGGTAAGGTGAGAGTGGATTTCAAATTTATTTTTTTTTTCTATATATCCGAAACTTTAAGAAAAAGGTGATGTTTACTAAATTAGGCAAAATTTAATTAGCAGGAGTTGTTTTCATACGGCGCCAAAAACTGATAACGTTTTTTTTAAAGGAACACAATACTAATTTTATTTGCCGTAGAGGGGGGTTCTTTCTCCCCCCCTTTTAGAAGGAGGAGCATTTTTTTTTAAATAATATTAAAAATCAACGGCAACACTTACAAAACAAAAAAGTACCTTTTCTGAAAGCCAGAACTCCGTTCTTCTATTTGATATAAAAATCAGGTTATTTGTGTCCATAGTTTTTTTTTAAATTACTTTCAAACTCAAAATTAAAAAAAATTTAAATTTAGTTTTTGATTTTTTTTTTTTAATTGTCAAATAAAATGCTAAATTGGCTTTTATTAATCACTACTCCTAATAATTCCTAATTGAAAACTGAAAGCGAAATGGTTCTATGTCTCCCAGTTTATGAGAAAATTGAAAATTGCAACGACAATTTTTTTGATGTTTTTTTTTTTTGTATAATTTTTAATAGTATCAATTACTATACTGGGTAGTATGTGTAAGGGAAAGAATGAATCAATTATATATGAACCTTCGAAGCAAGCCACCCAAGGTGATGTTTTACTGGTAGAGCTGATCCTTAGGTACAACATACTCAAAGTCCCAAGCCCGGGGCCGCAAGCTTTAGGTAGGGGAGGGGGTAAATGTGTAAATGTAAAAGCGTAAAAAAGGCAAAGTCTATATAATAAAACGAAAGCAATAACGCCTTGAAAGGAGAGATATCGTCTTCTGGTGTTTAGAAACTGGGCTTATAATGCCGATTAATACATTCACCATTATTCGCTGTTCATATTGCTGTTCGAATTCTAACTGTTTGAATGAGAATAGCTTCGATTCGACTTTCATTGTTGATCTACACGGCCAAATTTACTTCATATTCTTGACTACTACACGTCTACACGTCCAAATTTACTACACATTCTTGATCTGTAAATTTAAGAAAGCAAGTCAACATAATGTGAACGCTGCTTCTACTTACATATTTGCCAACAATTGTTTTTAACACACTACAGTGGCGTGGTTTTTATTAACAGATTCAGCAGTGGCTCCAACCTACTTTAGACAAAGACGAGAAGTTTTTACCTACAAAATGGGGATGGGCCAAGAGTGGAGATGGCTACCTCATTCCACTTACTACCACTGACCCAATAGCTCCGGAAAAAATTATTAATAATATTTTTTGTGCTTGCAAAACAGGCTCCGGAGGACGTTGCGGCTGTCAAAAAGCAGGCATAACATGCTCTATTGTTTGCGGTACTTGCCATGGTGCTTGCACGAATGGTCCTCCTGTACAGGACTTGCACGAGGATACAGAAGACCTGAACAGTGATGACGA
Source organism: Melangyna quadrimaculata (assembly GCA_949320155.1). NCBI lineage: Eukaryota > Metazoa > Arthropoda > Insecta > Diptera > Syrphidae > Melangyna > Melangyna quadrimaculata. The sequence continues at coordinate 363,454,495 of OX439483.1, forward strand.
CATAAGTGGACAATTTAATAATCATGATGATCACAATCATGATGTGTTTTAAAATAAAAATTGCTTCTAGAAAAACATTAAACATAACTTTTATTTGTAGGATTTTAATTTTCTTTCACTTTGTCACATAAAGTTTTCCAAATATTGAAGAAAAACTACAAAAGGGGACATTTACCCCCTCCCCTACCTAAAGCTTGCGGCCCCGGGCTTGGGACTTTGAGTATGTTGTACCTAAGGATCAGCTCTACCAGTAAGACAGTACCTTGGGTGGCTTGCTTCGAAGGTTCATATATAATTGATTAATTCTTTCCCTTACACATACTACCCAGTATAGTAATTAATAATAATAAAAATTATACAAAAAAAAAAAACATCAAAAAAATTGTCGTTGCAACTTTCAATTTTCTCAAAAACTGGGAGACATAGAACCATTTCGCTTTCAGTTTTCAATTAGGAATTATTAGGAGTAGTGAATAATAAAAGCCAATTAAGCATTTTATTTGCCAATTAAAAAAATCAAAAACTAAATTAAATTTTTTTTTTTTTTTAATTTTGAGTTTGAAAGAAATTTAAAAAAAAACTATGAACACAAATAACCTGATTTTTATATCAAATAGAAGAACGGAGTTTTGGCTTTCAGAAAAGGTACTTTTTTGTTTTGTAAGTGTTGCCGTTGATTTTTAATATTATTTAAAAAAAAATGCCCCTCCTTCTAAAAGGGGGGGGAGAAAGAACCCCCCTCTACGGCAAATAAAATTAGTATTGTGTTCCTTTAAAAAAAACGTCATCAGCATCCTCAGCTTAGCTCGCGGCCCTGGGCTTAGGACTTTGGGTATGTTATACCTGGGGGTATCCTCTACCATAAAAAAAATAATCCAGAGAGCACTATTTTTTGCATCTTATGATTTTGAGTCTTCGTTGACTGGGCTGTAATGAACAGCGATAGGTTGTGGAGCTATTATTTAAAAATTATTTAATGTGCTTGAAATTGCACATGCATCATTTTGTTTTGACTAACTGCTTTGTTTCATTCTACAACTTGTCACTCGTATCATAATAATTCCTTCTTTTTATATATTTTGTTTTGCTATCCATATTTATATCTTTATTGACTTTTGTAAACTATTTTGTGTATTGCTGAAGTTATCATAGCCAGGCATTGACCTGACAAATAAAAAGTGCACACGCTGCACACGAGCGACGGAAACCAGCGATCGTTCCCCCCGGGTAACCTGAAGCGAGCTTATGCATGAGAACTGCAAATCAGCAAAACTAATATCAAATCAAAACCTTCGAATTGTAATTTAGATTTTAAGACAGACATTCTTGTTCATAACTTCAGATAGTGCAGTCGCACAATAAAGGAAATATTATAAAGTTATTTGCTGTGTTTCATTGGGACCAGTGCCGAGGTCCCATAAAAATATATTTTTTTCATTGCAAGGATCTCCGATCCTTTACTGGCGCCCGAGCAGGGACATTCCCATAAAGTTAAAAGAAATAGAAGATAAAAAATAATTATAAAAAAGAACAATTGGAAAAGTGAAACCCACAGTGCAAGCCCTTAAAATAGAATAATAAATAAGGAACAGTGAAACAAAAAATAAAAAAAAAAGAAAAAACCCCTAGTGCGGATCTTTGAAGTAAGAAAAAAGAAAAAAAAAACATTATTAGTCTGAGTGAACCTAAAACAACAGTGAAAAGAGGAGACATTATTATCCTGAAAGAATAACGTTAAATAACGACACCACAAAAGAGATCAACGACGACCCGGAAAGGAGAGCAGCTGTATTCTACAAAATGAACTTGATGTATTTCTCCATGTAAGACCGTTCTGAATTATATATTTCTTAAACTTTCATCATTTGAAACAAATATATATAAACTATAAAACTTTTAAATTTGCATAATTTGATAAAATATACATAAATTATATAACTCTCAAATTTGCATTTAAATATAAATAGATAAATAGAAAAAGTTCTTAAATTAAAATATTATTTTAAAGCTACCTCTGTGGAGGGAAAGAGAAAAAATTTAATAAACTATTATCAATAAAGCATAAAATAATTATGGAAGAACTAAAGGTATCTGTTACCCACCTTACGGGGGCAATGAACTCCATCCTTGATCAACTAAGGGGATTTGAAACCCGTGTTGTTCAGCTAGAACAGGGAGGTACCAAGGAAGTCATAAACTCGATATTAGGGCAGTTAAGTTCGATCAGCGACAAAATAAAATCGGTTGAGGAAAGTAGGACCAGCGGGGTTAACGATATCATTGTATATATACTCTTATAGTAATATCATGGCTCAAATAATTGTCGCTGCGTATGGTGAGGAGTGTTAGAACTAACGATTTAAGAGACTTTTCAATTTGTGCAGAGATTAAATGAGGGGAAAATTAGAAGAAAACGAAGGCTAAAGACAGAAAAGAAGAATAGAGAAGGCTATACAAAATGTATGAGGTTACAAGGGAGACAAAAAATAACTGTTTTGTTTTGGCTGTCAATTTTTTTTTTTCTATAGGAGGTAGATAGTAAAAGCGGAAGTATATAGAATAAAGATGACAAAAAAACAAAAACAATTTGTATGTTCCCAAATGATAATTTAGGAATTATATGTTTGCGGCGAGCAAGTAGACAGATTTTTCCATCGGCGATGTAGGAAAGAAGGAATGTGTACATGGGTAAGTATATAGGTAAGTATGATCGGGGGTAGGTTTTGGTTTTATGGGTATTCAATTTTATGTATGGGCATAATTTCCTTGGTACTTTTCAGTGGCTAGAAGAAGGAATACATATATGATGTTGAGGTAGGTTAAGTGTTGATAGTTTCATTGTTTGTAGGTTTAGTTATTTTATTTGTTATTTTTATTATAGAAAAGTAAGAAAAATTGCAACAACATTTGCCAATCGCTCTAAAGCTTAAACTAGAAGTCCTAAAAATATATACTTAAATTTATTGTAGGGGTGCGCTAAGAACGAATCTTTTGAAATTCGTACATTTAATAGGGTTTTAAGGGTGACAACTGAAATAAAGTCGAAAAACTAATTTCTAAACGTGTAATCGCAGAGACTTGATTTTTTTATTTTAAAGATTAGAAAAAGTTAGGAAAAAACGTGTATACATCTTTTTATTATTTAAAATTTAAAAACCGAGATATAACCCATTTAAGACTGAAAGTTGACAAATAGTCGTTACGAAAAGTACTTAGTAGTTTTATGGGGGTAGATTTTTAATAATTTTTACTTTAACATATTTTTAAAGATAATGAAAAAATTATCCATGCTTAAGGAATTTTTGATAGGACTTTTTTTCATACCCAAAATGATTTTTGAAAAAGGGTAAATTTGTTTGGTCAAATTTTCAAGGTATTTGATTTTTATCTTTTTAATGGGTTGTTGGAAAAATCTAAAATTTCATTATGATATAGATATAGGTATTTGATAGCAATCAAATGGTATCTTTCTAACTTATCATTTGACATTTAAGAAAGTAAAGCTTTTAAAATTTGTTTTTTTTTGTAAATATGTTTTTAGTAAAGAGTCGTACAGGTTTGAAAGTACTAATGAATTATAGCTATTGTATGTTCTATATTCCTACTGTACCGCTGAGCTGAGAAATTAACAATATAATATTGTTAACATATATTACTTAATAACATGTTAGTGTGTGCATGGATTGATTTAGTTTTTTTTTTTATATTTAATCTCAATAGAATAACTATTAATTTGATACTTCATTTTTTAATCTACCTCCTATATTAGCGTATAATTGATTTTTTAAAATTCATAAAAAATCGGCTCAAATCCATAGAAATGCTCTGCTTTGTCAACAATCGTCAACCAGTGCAAAGCACCGTTATCTCAAATTATTTTTTATTCGATTTTTTTAATATAAAAAATCATAACTTCATTTCTACTCGGCCGATATTAAAAGTTAAGATCTCAAAATTCAGCTATAAATTAAATATATTAAATTCAAAACTTGATGAATTTTTTTTGAATTTCAAAAAACTAATGAAACACAATAATACTTGTATTACTTTTCTACAAATATGTAGGTTATTTTATATTTGTAAATCTAACGGGAAAAAAAGGCCGACCAATTTATTAAAGAAATTCACAAAAAATCTACATACAGACAAATTTAGAGGCTTCAAAATTGAGAAATACTTATTAGTTCATAATAAATGATACATGAATTTAAGGTAGAAATTGATAATCTAAAATTCTGTGTCAAAATTTTTGCAAAATCTTTTTAAATTAAATTTTCTTTCATATTACATTTTTTTATTTCTTTATGGCTTACGACATAAGCTCAATCAGATAATTGAATCAATCAGATAATTAAAGCGTGGCAACCCCATCACGGGCCCACTTTTTTACAGGCAATCCATGCGCAAACTGTTGTTTTGGACGCTATCTAAAAAGCTCTAGTTAGCTTAGTATTTTATTTTTTGTATGTTCATACATACGTGCATACAAATTAGAGAATGCTTAAAAATTTTGAAATCAAATATTGTCTTAAGTTTGTTGTAACGATTTTGAACCTTAATTATAATACTGACTGCGGAAGATTTGATGACAGGTGTGTAATTTACTTTTTTTTATAATGTTGCGGCCTAAAATCATTTTCCCAGGGGCCCTGCAAATTTAACATCGCACACGCCTCATTTTGGTCTAGCGCCGCCTGTGTTGACGGGTCATTTACACACCCTTTTAGTATGAAATTTTTCATTCCTCCTCAAAAATTTGTAAACACAATTTTAGCCACATTTTAGAGCTAAATTTTAAGATCTAAAATCTCTGCGACTTTTTATTAAAAAGATATGATAATAATGTTTACCCTTAGATAAATCTGTCAAATGATACAAATAAAAATATTAAATATTAATTAAAAATATAAAAATCAGAAACTTTGAAAAATTGGCCAGCAAAAATTTATGTTTTTTAAAAGTCATTTTCGACACGAAATAGAAATCCTATCGAAAATTCCTTAAACATGGATAATTGCTTTATTCATCTTCTATAAAAATATGGAAAAATAAAAAAAATAAAAAATCTACACCCATGCAACTACTAAGCACTTTTCGAATTGACTATTTTTGAATTTTCATCATTAAAACATTTAAAACTCGTTTTGCCGTCGGTAGTTGGCATTGTGGATATGGTTTTGCCGTCGGCAAAACGTATATGAGTTTTTTTTGTTTTGTTGATCTTTTTTTGATCTTGTTGCATGTTGCGTTACAACACTATTAAATTTAAGAATTCAAAAAAATCCTTTTTAAGTGCACTCCTACATAAAATTATTATTATTATAAAATTATAAATTTTAGTATATATATAATTTTAATACTTATAAATTAAGCTGTAGCGTCATTGGGAAAAGTAATTGTTATTTATAAGTAGTTGCTATACATGTTTGTATATAATGGATACCTATAATATTGTCAATTGATATTTTTACCTTCCCATTGGAAGTTATTGTAATTGGTGCGATTTGTTGAACTATTTAAAATACTTAACAAATGATTTTTAACTCAAATATTTTGAAAAAAAAAATCATTATATCGATTTCAAATTCTTACCAAAAATTTAAGCCAAGGCATATCAGATAAATTGCTGTTATTGATTTTGTGTATCCAGGGGCGGATCAGTACACTGCTTTTTTAGGCATAACACTAGTAGTATTGTACTGTGAAGTCATTGGGGGCCCAAATTTGATATCAGCATAGATAACTGTCTGATTTGTTTTTTTATGTCTGTCTATTGTAATGGTGGGTGAATTTAGGGTTGACTACAGCAACATTCGGGGACTGAGGCAGAATTTTTGTGCTGCATATGTCCATACTGTGAAAACAGGCCAGCTGTTTTGGCACTAAGTGAAACCCAGGTTGGGGAAAATACCGATCACTCGGAATTCAGCCTACATGGTTATAGCTTAGTGCCTCTATTTTTTCCACATCATGGTCTCGCCGTGTATGTTCGAAATGATGTTGCTTATCAGCTTCAACCACAATATGGTTCATGTTTGAATACGAACTTTAATTTCATGTGGTTTAAATTCACCATCCATAAGCGCATCATCCATACTTGTTTTATTTATCGTAGTCCTAGTTTGGATAGTATTTCGACTTCCAACGAATTCGGTGCACTATCCGACTCCATCCAGAGAATTATTTCCCATTTTCCGCACAGTGAAATCGTTGTTACGGGCGATTTCAATGTAAATAATTCTTCGTGGTATTCGGGTCAGACAACACCCGAAGGAAGGTATGTCGAGATTGTTGCTGAGATAAACAACCTAACTCAGCTGGTCGACGAGCCTACTCGGATTCCTGACGTTGCAGGTCAATCCGCCAACACTCTAGATTTGTTTCTTACCTCTGACCCTGATAAATACACTATAAGTGTATTATCGCCTCTAGGCACATCAGACCATTGTGTCATATCTGCGAATTTCTTGTGCCACCAAAACACAGTTAAAGAAAAAACTCCCGAGAGAACCGTTTGGCAGTACGAGAAAGCCAACTGGGACGGTCTCAATGTTTTCTTCAGGAACTTTAACTGGTCACTATGCTTCCTCGATAGTGACGTAGATTCCAGTGCAGATATGATTACAAACTTAATTCTTTGTGGAATGAGAAAATTTATCCCGAATAGGGTGAAATCTATCAAACCCAAAGAAAACTCATGGTTTGATTCGAGCTGTAAGGAGGTTATTAGGGTTAGAGAAGTAAGCTTCCGAACTTATAAAGCCAACCCTACTGAGGAAAAGCGGAAAAAGTTTCAACAAGCTAGAAAGACCTGTAACGTTCATATTCGACGAACCAAATTTTTACATGATCAAAAATTACGGCAAAAAATTCTACAATGTCCCAAAGGTAGTAAAAATGTTTGGTCATTTGTAAAAAACATACGAAATACCACCTCGTCCTCGGTCCAACACTCGTCTTCAACGATACTCCTTTTGTCAGCTCAATCGATAAAGCCAATTTGCTTGCAGCACAGTTTGCTGTTAATTCGTCGCTGCCTCAAAGTGTTATGACTCCTCCTGTACTTGAGAGCGCAAATGATTCTATGGGACAAATCTTCTTCCGCACTCGTGCAGTTGCCAGAGTTCTGAAAGACCTCGATATACACAAATCCGCTGGCCCGGATAGTATCCCTCCCATTGTTCTGAAGAGGTGTTCTTTAACGCTGGCAAAACCACTGCGTAAGCTTTTCCATCTGTCCTACTCTACTGGTCTCTTTCCGAGTGGATGGAAAACAGCATTTGTCCAGCCTGTCCCTAAAAAAGGCGTGTCTTCCCCCTCCAACTATCGGCCAATTGCGCTTACGTCCCTTCTTTCCAAGGTCATGGAAACGCTGATTAATTTTCAGCTAAAGAATATCTCGAAGAACGAAAGCTTCTTAATGACCGGCAGTACGGCTTTCGTAGCAATAGGTCCACTGGTGATCTGATGGTATATCTCACCGAACAGTGGCACAAATCTTTACATCGGTTTGGAGAAAGTAAGATTATTGCGCTTGATATTTCTAAAGCATTTGATAGAGTTTGGCATCAAGCTCTCTTATCGAAAATGCGTGCATTTGGTATCGATGAATCTCTTCTTCGTTGGATTTGAAATTACCTTTCGGACCGTTCAATACAAGTTTTATTGGATGGTTTCAAGTCTGAAATTCACAAAATAAATGCTGGTGTGCCCCAGGGCTCCGTTCTGTCTCCGACTCTCTTCCTTATATTCATAAACGATCTTTTATCTGAAACTTCTAATCCATTAAATTGTTTCGCTGACGACAGTACCCTCAGATTTTCATATTCGTTCTTAGATTCACATTCATGTCCTTCGGATGTGGAACTTGAACGGCAGCGTATGATAAGCTCATTAAACTCTGATCTCGACAGCATTGTCCAATGGGGAATAAAAAAACGTGTAGAATTTAATGCTTCAAGAACTCAATGCTGCTTACTGTCGTTAAATCAAAACCCACCCCCATGCCACTATCCGTGAGTGGCACTTGCATTGAGGAAACCGAAAAGCTTTCAGTCCTCGGTATGTGTGTCACAGACCACCTTTTATGGAACGACCACATATTCGACATCGCCAAAAATGCTGCTAAGTGTTTAGGTTTTCTCCGTCGATGCAAGAAATTTGTCTCCTCTCCTGATCTGGCTGTGATCTACAAAGCCTTTATTCGTCCAAAACTTGAGTATAACTCTCACATTTGGGCAGGTGCTCCAATAACCCGCTTGAGTTTATTGGATAGAATTGAAAAGAGAGCTCTTAAAATGATAGGTGAAAGAACTATAACGGAAAAATTCTCATCTCTTGAGCACCGTCGAAATGTTTCATGTCTTTCGTTATTTTACCCTTATTTCCATAAACAATGCTCTAGTGAAATAGCCAGTTGCATTCCTCCCCTTAAACAATTCAACCGTAATACTCGCGCTTCTAGGAATGCCCATCAGTTTACCCTTGAGCCCAATTTCGGACGTACTGTTAAGTACAGAGATTCTTTCTTTAGTCGCACTACTCGAATGTGGAATGCTCTACCCAGCTCAATTTTCCCCTCCCATTGTGATCTATAGACGTTCAAAACCAATGTGCATCGGTATTTCCTTTTAAATCCCCTCCAATCTACCTAATCGCTCGTGCTGTGTATATCATCTTAAGGGTAGTCACAACCCCTTTTGCACGCGCTTAATATAAAAAAAAGAAAAAAAAAAACAAATTTTACTATTATAAATATAGCTAAAGTACAAAATATAGGCAATGTAACATTTTGCCCTGTATCTCTATATCTATACCTACCTTTATACTGATTATCCAAAAACTCAAAGTTATTACACTATATAATATATAATTATGTAATATAGGTATACTCTACCACCCACCACTTAGGTAAATATGTATGTATGTATATGGTTTTCAAGTGCACCAATGGGCAGTTGCTAGTGTGGTTCGACCCCAGACTCATTTTTCAAAAATATTTTTTTTTACCCAAAAAAAGCTTTTTATTGAAAAAAAATTTTACTTACCTTCAATTGAAAATAATTTTGTTTATTTTTTTAATACATACCTACCTACCTTCGACCTTACCTATTTTATTTGATAATACCTATGTAGGTACATACATTAAAGTAACCTTACGTACCTACCTACTTAGGTATATCAAGTTTTAATTTACCTACCTACATACCTCAATTCAAAATATTTAGGTACCTATGTACCTACCATAACTACCTATTTGCATGCTTTTTGTGCAAAAAAATTTAATTTCTTTAAATACCTACCCAGTATAGCTACCTACTAATTTATAAAAATGTACATACATATCTACCTACATGATACAATATGGTCCCAATGGCCAATATATTAACCTTGCCAAATCGTGCAAAAAACCATATACCCATAGCCATCAAAAGAAAACAACAAAAACTCATTGAAAAAAACTGGGAGAACATAACCCAAGAATAAGCCCATAGGAAAACATATATTTTCATTTTCTCATTTTCTTCCCCTTATTCTCATTGTTGACTGACAAAAACATCTGACTCCCTTACTACCATTATAGTTGTACGAATTTAATCAATATTCTCCTCTCCCTCTTGCTAATTGTTTTTATTTTTCCTTGCATCGTTATCCCCAGGTTTCCATTGTGCATTTAAGCGATTTTAACGCCAATTTCGGCACATTTCGTGAGTGATATTAGTACTACAAAATTTGAGCCATGATATTACTATAAGAGTATATATACAATGACGATATTCAGTCTCCCTTGTCTGTTGAGTCACTTCGAGGCCCAACCAATGAAAATGAGCTTAGAGAAATCTCTAAGCTCCCCGACCCTGTCAAGGAAATACACGTATTTGATGGGAACCCGGTCCAGTATATCTCTTGGATGCACTGCGTAGAAACCGTGTTAAAGGACTATGATATAGTCCGAAGCAAACCAATATATAGATCTATCCTTCAGCACATACGCCAGAAGATTCGCGGCAAGGCTCACTCAGCCCTTGTATCGTACAACATTTTCGATAACAACTGGGCGGACATTAAAAGAGTATTGTCCCTCCACTACGCGGACAAGAGAGACATAAGAACACTCGAACACCAACTCAATCAGCTGAAATAGGGCAGTCTGAGGGTTGATGATTTTTACGCCAATGTTAATCATCAATTCTCCCTAATAATTAATAAGATCCGTACGGAGACTTATTCTATGGAAACTGCCGATGCCCTCGTGGGAGCATACCGTGACAGGGCCCTGGACGTATTCGTCAGGGGTCTGAGCGGCGATCTATCACGGCTCCTGATGATTCAAAAGCCAAAATCGCTCCCCGAAGCATATACTGCCTGCCTTGATATGCAAAATATAAATTTGCGAAACAGCTCGGTGCACGTACTGGCACCAAATACGGTTTCCGCGCCTGTGTCCTATGACTTTGGAATGAATAGAAAACCTCCTCTGCCAAGTAGAAATCCAAACAGATATCCAAATAGATTTTCTAATGGCAGAGGCGGATCCATGCAATCTAGGCAATTTCAAAATACTCGGGGTCCTGGTCACAACAATACTTGGGGGCCTAGCTATAATTCTAAACAGTATCACCCTGCAACGGGACCGAAACCCCCAGTCAAAATGGAACTGGGGCTACACACACTAAAAACACACTAAAAACGTTGACTACAGGAATCGGCCCAATAACCCATTCAAACGAGGAGCCGATTCCGAGAACTACTACGGGAAACAACAACGTCTCAACCATATAGTTGCGGACGTGCCTGGAGATATAGAAGAGCCAAGCTGTTCGAATTCTCAAACACCCGCTGAAGAAAATTTTATGACAGAGGCCTCGTTTCCAGCGTACCATATACAGAATATGGTACGCGAAACGGGAAGATTCTACACTTCCTCGTTGATACGGGTGCGAACAAAAATTTTATTAGGCCAAACTTAGTATCCGTATCCCATCCTGTCAAAAACCCTTTTCATATCAGAAGTCCTGCGGGAAAGATCTTGGTAAAAAACAAGATCTACGGTAAATTTTTTGCCTTTGTTGGCTGTGAATTGGAGGTAACCTTTTTTATCCTTCCGAGCTTTCGACGGAATAATCGGTGACGAAACTCTTAAGGACCTTCGAGCCATTATAGACAGAGACAAAAATGAATTAATAATTAATTCAAGGGTGATAATCCCTCTAAAAAATAAAACCTCAGAGGTGGTCAATAATTTGACCATACTTAACAAAAGTGTCGCCGAATCATCTAAACTAAAACTTGAAACTGTATGTAAAAAATTTGAAGGTCTTTTCGGTCCAGTTAACAACGAAAAGATAAGAACAAACGTAAGAGCCGAAATTCGTGCTAGTGTAGACGAACCAATCTATACTAAGAGTTATCCCTATCCTGCCGGTATGAGAGAGGAGGTGGAACGACAAGTAAACGAACTCTTAACGGAACAAATTATTCGACCTTCAAAGAGTCCCTACAATTCCCCTATTTGGGTTGTGCCGAAAAAGGACAAACCAAATGGGGAAAAACAATATAGAATGGTTATAGACTTCAAACGTCTTAACGCCGTTACTATTTCGGATACCTACCCTATCCCTGATATTAACAACACACTGGCCAGTCTTGGCGACGCTAAGGTTTTCACCACCTTGGATCTCACTTCAGGATTCCATCAGATCGCTATGCACGAAAAGGATATCCCTTAAACTGCCTTCTCCACGATGAACGGCAAGTTTGAGTTTCTAAGGCTTCCATTCGGACTGAAAAATGCTCCAGCCATTTTTCAGCGGATGGTAGACGACGTGCTTTAAGAACTGATTGGGAAGATCTGTTACGTCTACATTGATGACATCATCATTTACAGCAAGACAATAGAAGACCATTTAAGAGATATAGAGACTATTTTCTCAAAACTCCACGAAGCAGGTCTTAGAGTTAACCTTGAGAAAACCCAATTTTTAGATACTAGTGTTGAGTTCTTAGGATTTTTGGTAACCTCAGACGGCTTCCTCCCCAATCCAGATAAGGTAAAGGCTATCGATGCTATCCTTCCACCAAGTACCTTGAAGGAACTGAAGAGTTTCCTTGGCCTTACATCTTATTATAGGCGATTTATCCAAGACTATGCCAAAATTGCGAAACCCTAAACAAACATGACTCGTGGAGAGTTATCGCATGTGAGAGCTAACCAATCCAAAAAAGTCGCCATTGAACTTAATGACGAAGGACTTAGAGCTTTCCAAACCTTAAAAAAACTTCTCACCTCAGCAAATGTGCTGGCCTTTCCTGTATTTGACAAACCATTTAATTTGACGACAGACGCTTCCGACTATGCGATTGGCGCTGTACTGTCCCAGGGTGAACCTGGGAAGGATAGGCCAATTTCATTTATCTCTCGTTCACTGAGCAAAACAGAAGAGGGGTATGCAACAAATGAAAAGGAACTTCGTGCCATAGTTTGGGCACTTGACAATTTGAGGAATTACCTATACGGAGCTAAGAAGATCAGGATATATACTGCTCATCAACCCTTGACCTACACCCTTAGCAATAGGAACTATAATGCAAAGCTCAAACGCTGGAAGGCCAGAATCGAGGAGTATAACTACGAGTTGATTTACACACCTGGTAAATCAAACTTTGTGGCTGATGCTCTCTCGAGACTTCCAACGCAGGTCAATAACCTTTCAAGTTCAAGCTCCTCTTCTTCTCGAACACAGACAGCCGACAATACAGACACGGTAACCGCCAGTGAAAGACCTACACAGACAGGTACAGAAACGGCATACGAAGGACGAAGTGACGTGACGGACAACATACCAACAACTACTGCTGACGAAGGGCTTTGCGAGTCTGGTACCATGCACAGTGCTAACCAAGACGGAAGCGACCTTATACCACACGTGGAAGCTCCTCTTAATGTCTTGAGGAATCAATTGGTTTTCAGGGTTGGCAAAAAAGAATTGGGTGATGCCCACGAGGAACCTCATCCTGGTTTCCTTCGCCATTATATTTCTACAGAAAACCTTGATCAAATCAAGCTTAGAAAAGCTCTATTAGAGAAACTTAATCCGAACTTAATTAATGGAATAAAGATTCCAGAGGAGTATCTATGGATGCTCCAGAACGTATATTTAGAACACTTCGCTAAATACAAAATAAGGGTTACGCAGAAGAGGTTGGTAGAAGATGTAACGGTGGAAGACCGGAAATGCGCCATCATTGAAAAGGAGCACAGAAGGGCTCACAGATCCCCAAAAGAGAATAAGGAACCGATTATCGAAAAATTCTACTTCCCGCAAATGATGGCAAAAATTAGGAAATATACCACCTCCTGCGAAATTTGTCACTCCAATAAGTACGATAGAAGTCCACACAACCCAGAACTGCAATCAACACCCGTCCCAAAATATCGTTGCGAAATTGTCCACATGGACATAATGGAGATACAAAAGGAAAAATTTCTGACTGTGGTAGATAAATTTTCTAGATTCTCTAAATTCTTTCATATTAAAGACAGATCAGCTATCTATTTGAGATCAAAACTTATAAAGATTTTGCATTACTTCACAGTACCCTTAATGTTAGTCACGGACAATGAAAGGGGTTTTCTCAGTCCAATAGTCCTGAACCTTATTAGAAATTTAGGGGTGAAACTGTACCTAACGCCTTCTCACAGAAGCGAGGTCAATGGCCAAATAGAAAAAGTTCACTCTACGGTTCTCGAAATATATCGATGCCTTAGAGCAGAACATCCAGACTTAAAGGTCAAAGAGCTCGTCTACGTGGCTGTAGATAGGTAAAACAACACGGTACATTCCGTTATTAAGAAAAAAACAGCAGATATTTTTTTCAAAAGATCACAAAGAGTCAATTACCAAAATCTTCTCAGCATCCGTTCAAAGATCAATAAAGATCTAAGGGGAATAATTGAGAAAAATATGAAGGCTAGGAATCTTAGGGAAAACTTAAAAAGAACGGTACCAAAGAAATACATGAAGGGCGATGTCGTTTACGTTGCTGCTAAGAGCATACAAAGTAAGAACAAACCCTTATATAAAAAGAGGTTGTAGAAAAAGACAATCGAGTAACGATAACGACATCGAGTGGAAAAAAAATCCACAAAGCCCACTTAAAGAATATTAATAGCTGTAAATAAAAACTAATTCAAAAATACAAACATTTTCTCTTTCCTTCCTGAGATAAATATATATATATATATAAAAAAAAGAGGAAAAAGAAAGAAAAAAAAAAAAGAGGAAAAATGGGCACAAGCCAAATAAAAGAACTTTTATCAATGTACAAAACATGCTTTGAAGTTGGCTCTCATGAAACAAGGGGCCGGTTCCCAAAAAATTACTTAATCGTAATTGTGGGGGTGTTGGGCTTCGTACCCTAGTAGGCTGTTTCAAAATTTAACCTTACAAGCCAAAGCGGAACAATACGAACCTTCCGATCCGCAGTGACTACCCCGAAAATTTAATGGAGAGTCAACTCACATACTGAAAAATAAATTAAATAAAATGAAGAGAATAATTATTAAAATGAAGAGATAAATGTATAAATTAAAAAAATTTGAATATTGAGAAATCATGAAAAAAAAACAATTCAACTACAAAAATTGTATATACTGATACTTACTTATACTTACTGTATATACATATACTTATGTATATACATACTCATAAAAATATAATAATTTTGTAAAATAGATTTTAAGAAATTACAATTGTGCTTAATAAACTTTGATTTTATATATACATTACAGATTAATAGTTCTTTTCACTCCCTCGCAGTCATTGCATATATTTGCCTATGAATCACCGGTGGTAACGACTAAAGAGAGAAATGCTTGGATAACGAGAGGAGTTTTTAAACTCGTACATGTAATTGACTTAAAAAAATACGTCATACTTGTACAGGAAACCGAACGACTTACAATTAAACATTTAGAAGACGAGGGAATGCGACCTATTCTGAATTATCACATAACTCAGATTAAGGATAGGATTGACGAATTGAGAGACGTAAAAACGAGGAAGGTTAGGGCAGTAAATTGGATAGGGACTGCCTGGAAGTGGATAGGTGGCTCTCCAGACGCAACTGACTGGGATAATCTTTTAAAAGAACAGACATACATCACAGAGAACAACAACCAGCAATACATTATTAACAGGAAATTGTTTGACAAGACCCAGGAAGTAACAGAGAAAATTAACAAACTGATCGAACGTTACAACAATGCTATACAAAAAACGGAAACAGACAAACTCAGACACGACTTACTCGATAAGATACTTATTCTTAAGAAAGGGGTCAATGAATTAGTAAGAGCTTGCCAATTGACCAAGAATGGAATTGTAAATAGTAATCTTTTGGACTCCGAAGAAATTAACACCATAGTAAATGAACTTGAAACGTTACCTTACCAAAATGTTGTAGAGGTCGTTGAATATGGGCGACCTTCAGTGTATTGTAATGGGACGTTGCTACTTTACGTCTTATCCTTGCCTAAAATTGACCCTAGGGTACATCACCTAATCACCGTTCATGCGGCGATTAAAAACAACAGACAAATTGACTTAGACTATTCCAGACTTTTAATAAACCATAACGAAACGTACGGTTCAAATGGACACTGTTTTAACATTGGTAACACATCCGTATGCGAAGAAAATACCCTTAAAAAACTCCCCGAAAATTCTTGTATCTCCAGAATTCTTAAGGGTGGAAATGCCTTATGTAATTACAAAACAACGAACGAAGAAATTGCTGAACTGGTCGGGGAGAATACAATTTTCCTTACAAATTTTAATGGAACAATTTTAAATAAAAATTCCTCTATTCCCCTAGAGAAGACATACTATAGCAAGCTGGTTTTGAGTCCCCAAGCGCTTCCTCCTGTCCTGGCGAATATAACAATCCACAAGATTTAACCAAACTCGGAATACGTGCACGATCTCAGCACCAAGAATATAGAGCTAATTAACACCATAAAAAATAATCTTAATTCCTCTATCGTTACAGAAATCTTCTTGTTTCTAACAGTCTTAGCTATCATCTTCCTACTCTGGAGAAAAATCTATGGGAAGGTCAACATACCCCAACTCCGCCTATCCTTTCGTCAAAAACCAATTCCAATACTGAGACCTACCTCCAAGTTCGATGACACCAACGGAAGTTCAAGTTGCTGTCCTCATTCAACATCCGATCTGCGGGACGCAGATATTTGAGAGGGCGGCAGTTATCATAGCCAGGCATTGACCTGACAAATAAAAAGTGCACACGCTGCACACTAGCGACGGAAACCAGCGATCGTTCCCACCGGGTAACCTGAAGCGAGCATATGCATGAGAACTGCAAATCAGCAAAACTAATATCAAATCAAAACCTTTGAATTGTAATTTAGATTTTAAGACAGACATTCTTGTTCATAACTTCAGATAGTGCAGTCGCACAATAAAGGAAATATTATAAAGTTATTTGCTGTGTTTCATTGGGACCAGTGCCGAGGTCCCATAAAAATATATTTTTTTCATTGCAAGGATCTCCGATCCTTTACTCTGATGATGAGTCGCGAAGGACTCGAAATGCATTCAATTTTTTAAATAATAAATTTAATGTTTCAAAATAGTTTTTAACGGCTTTAGTCCTTAAAAGTTGGCGTTTCGTCCCGGCCGGCGGCGGCGGTCTCACTTGGATTCTTCAGTTGACAGTGAGGGCCTTGTCAAGACGCAATTTTTATTAAGTTCTCTCCAACTTACATCAATTTTACAGCGAAAATCAATTGTGAACTAGGTTGTTCAGCACTTGATAGTTCCACGAAAAACCCTACAGATGACAATAGCTAGAAATGCCGATCAGCCTGACAGCGCAATGCAGCCATAGACTATTTTTTATGGTTACTAATCTTCATTATCAAGAATCTAAAATTGACTTTCCAAAACTAACAGCGAACAAGAAAAGAAAATAAAAAGTTTGTAAACAAAATATATTATGTGTGATTTTCTTTTACTTAAAGTTTAATTTTTATTGTTTTTTTATTATAAAAAAATTAAAAGGCACTAACGCCAAAACATTGGTCCTTCGAGCCCTTAAAAACAAATTAAAAATATATAAGGGATTAAATAGTTGTGTGCGGATCGCAAAAAGTGTGTGCAACGTTGAAGATAAGCAAGCTAACCTAACAACAAGGATTACAATTTTTGACGCCATTTCCCAAAAATTCAAGTAAGTGGAAACTCACGTTACTTATTTGTAAATTATTTATTAAAATAAAAATAATATAATGGCAACAAAGTTGTTAGTGGCAAAAGAGAAACAACTTAAAAAAGATTGTGAGAATTTTGCGAAAAAAGGAAAAGCAATTAACCTCACATATGTGCAAACGAGGTTGAAGTTGCTGGAAGATTTGTGGGCTTCTGTGTCCAAGGTATGTGATGAGTTTTTGATGGAAGACAATGAAGATGCTAAGTTGCAACTCGAAGCTGAGAATATATATGATAGTATTCGAGAGGAATATTGTGTGTTTCAGTCGAAGCTTTTGGATTCGCTAGCTAGTTTTGGTGGCAGCAACATGCAGCAGTCCAATGAAGCAGCTGGGAAAGAAAACAGCATTTACCTGCTATAAAAATACCAACCTTCGACGGCAATTATGAGAATTGGCCAAATTTTCATGATCTCTTCGTAACCCTCGTTGGCAGTAAAGCATCGCTGTCAGACATTCAGAAGATGCACTACTTGAAGACCAGTTTAGCCGGTGACGCGGAGAAGTTACTGCTGTCTATGAAGATTCAAGTTGAAAATTACACCAAAGCATGGTCGATTTTAAAGGATCGTTATGATCACCCTCGCGTCCTTGTCAACATTCAGATAAATACACTTTTTAATCTGCCATCATTGGTCCAGGAGCGTGCGGAGTCGATTAAAGATCTGCTATAAACATCGACTCAAGTAATTCACAGCCTTGCAAATCTAAAAATAGAAGTGGAACATTTAGATCCTGTGCTTATTTTCCTTCTGGTGCGAAAGTTACCTGTCAAGACGCAGCAAATGTAGGAGGAGAAGCTGAATGATCGAGAAGACCCAAAGCAGTTGCCGACTTTTAAGGAGTTCACATCCTTCCTGGAGACGCGATTCCGGACTCTAGAAGCGGTTGATCAGCAGCATAGTCAAGGTACCTCTCATACGTCACGTAACTCATCACACAAACAGTCGTTCATCGCTAATACACAGTCTGATAAAGTGAAACTGACCTGTAAAATATGTCAGAAAAATAAACATGCTGTTAGAAGATGCAGCAAATTTCTGAAAATGAGTGTTACCGAGCGTGGTCAGGTAATAGGTAAATTTGGTTTGTGTCGAAATTGTTTAGGGTATAACCATGCATCAGATAACTGCCCAAGTGGTCGTAGATGTTATCACTGCCAACAACCACATCATACGTTACTACATGCAAACAATATCTCATTTCAGCCAAGCCAACAACCTGCACGCTCACAAAATAATAACTCTTTTCATCCAATGCAACAACCAGCCAATTCCATCCAGCCAAACAATCAAGTACAGCAACAGAATACAAGCCAAATTGCTCAAGGTGCAACTCTGAACGCAGAAGCTCCTGCAGCTCCAGACTACCCTTCAAGCAAAATCACGGACCCAAATTTCTCGGTTCACTTGGGACTCCAAAAAAAATGAGTGTCTCACACACAATAACAAATTTTCTGTGTACGCATGTAAAAAGAACGAGAATCGAGAGTATTTTTTTCAAGCATCGAGAAATAGAGAGAGTATAGGCGAAGTATAAAAACATTTTGCCTTAATTTCCACCACTTTTTTTTTTAGTTCAGTTTTGTAGGTAGCGTGGCGAAGACGGTTGCTTTTTTTATCTCTTTTTTCTTGTTAACACTTTTAAACATTTCCAGTCAGAAATGCAAGTTTCTATTTATTAAATGTAAATTTATATTTGTGGAAATATATCATGTTTATTAGTGCGAAATAGTATTTAGAAAACCTTTTATGAATGATAAATAAAAAAAACTCTTGAAATGAAAAAATTCAGTTTGTTTTATTTTTGTAGGCAATGGAGAAACTGGACTAGATGGGAAGTTTTTTTTTAATGCTTTTGGGTTGGGTATGCCTCAATTCATTCATTTTTTTGGAACCGTTTTAGATTCCATTTGGTTTCGGTTCTCCGAGTATGGTGAATTCAAAAACTCTCTCTCACAATACATTCACATAATGGCTCCGTGGTGATTCTAATTTCCATACTAATTTGAGCCACAAAACGCAGTTTTACGATCCGTATTTGGATCCGAATGCGAAGTCGTCCTTACGTTGTTTGATACGTTTGCGGACCGAAAACGAGCTCGCTTGCTTGAAGGGTACCAATAGACAACCGTCTACATCCAACAATGTAGCTTCTCACCACTCACATTACTGCTTCCCGACCAAAAATTCACAAGTTTTACTGGCAACTGCCGTTGTGAAAGTAAAATCATAGTTGGGAGAGTGGTTAACGCTGCGAGCGTTGTTGGATTCTGGTTCTGAAGCGTCGTTCATCACGGAGTATGCTGCCCAGTTACTACAACTTAAATCTAAACCAACACATACGGAGGTGTCCGGGTTGGGTTTGGTCAGCAGTGGCACTTGTCTGAGAGTGGTGGAAATCACTTTTGCTTCGCAGCATTCCTCATTTGCGACAACAACGCAAGCCTACATTTTTAAGTCACTGTCTGGGCATCTGCCGGCCCGGACCCTTCACGTTGAGAATTGGACTCATCTCAACGATTATGTATTAGCCGATCCTGAGTTCTTCAAATCATCCAAAATCGATCTTTTGCTTGGCAGTGATGTCCTAGCCGAAATTTTACTGCCAGATCTGATTCATCCAGCTGATAAGTCGATGCCGGTAATGCAGAAAACAACTTTGGGTTGGATATTATTCGGAAAAGCTCCAATCATATGCCCATCAAGCCAACCGGTCAGAAGTTTCATGCAAACTACTGTCGATGTCGAAACTCAACTTCGAAAGTTCTAAAATTGGAGGAGACGCCTTTTAAGCCATATCAAAAGTCGGAAGACATGGAATGTGAAAATCATTTTATAGCCAACACTGAACGGCCAACTGATGGACGTTATAAAGTAGCATTGCCGCTTAAAGGAAATGTCTCCGGTTTTTGGCGATTCTCACCAAGGTGCTTTGCGACGATTTCAAAGTTTAGAGCGACGTCTTGAGGCAAACCAAGAACTACGAGATCAGTATGCAGCTTGCATTGAGGATTATATTCATCTGGGGCATATGAGCGAAGTCGACAAGAATTTTTTGCCAGAAAGTCAACATTATTTCCTTCCGCATCACGCTGTCATCAAGGAGAGTAGTTCAACAACAAAATTGAGGGTGGTGTTTGACGCTTCTTTCAAAACGTCAAATGGAGTTTCGTTGAACGATGTGATGATGAAAGGTCCAGCTCTGCAGCAAAATATCTGCGATATTATTCTGCGATGGAGGCTGTATCGATACACATTCACAGCTGACATTGAGAAGATGTATCGACAGATCTGGATGGCAGAATGCGACCGAAATTATCAGCTGATTCTTTGGAGGAAAAATTCTGGAGATCCTATGAAGGTTTACAGACTTAATACTGTTACCTTTGGAACAGCAGCCGCTCCATATCTTGCAATTCGGACATTGCAGAAGTTAGCAGAGGATAATTCAAAAAATCGACTTGCGTACGACATGATCCGTAACGAGATGTACGTCGATGACCTCATATCAGGAGGAAATTCAATTGAAGAGGCTAAAGAAAAAATGAAGGAAATTAAATCAACATTAGAGACAGCTGGATTAAACTTACGAAAGTGGACTTCCAATTCTGACGAGTTACTCGCGGACATTCCAACAGGAGAACGGGAATCAACATTCTCAATGCCGTCAGAAGATTCGGAACGAGTTAAGACGCTTGGTGTCCACTGGCTTCTTAATGTTGACAGATTTTCTTTCTGCTATTCTTCTACCACTACTCCACAACCGACAAAACGATTTGTTCTATCAACGATAGCACGTCTGTTTGATCCGATGGGTTGGATTGCTCCCTGTATCATAAAGGCGAAGATGTTTATGCAACAATTGTGGGCGAAGAAAATGCCCTGGGATGAAACACTTGAGCCATCACTTTTGGAATCTTGGAATGCCTTTTACCGGCAATTAACAAAATCAAATTTCCAACGTGGGTTCAAACGAGTGGTGATATGTCTCGAGTTGAGCTGCACGGTTTCAGTGACGCATCGGAAAAGGCATATGGAGCAGCAGTCTACTTACGAGTTGAAGACGATGAAGGCCAGGTGAAAATGCATCTACTTATCGCCAAATCTAAAGTTGCTCCCGTACAGTCAGTTAGTCTTCCTCGTTTGGAACTTTGCGGTGCAGTTATGTTGGCTAAGCTTATGGACCATGCCACTCAAGTGTTAGGAGACACCAGCATCAAGCGATTTGCATGGACCGATTCAACGATCACGCTTTCTTGGATACGAGCATCACCAACCAAATGGGATACATTTGTACGGAACAGAGTTGGAGAAATCCAGCGATTGACTCCCATCAACATATGGAGACATGTTCCAACGCAGCACAATCCTGCAGACTTGGTTTCCAGAGTTGTTTTACCATCGGCCTTGCTGGACAACACGTTATGGTGGAATGGACCGGAATTCTTACGGGATTCTTGGAGTTTTCAGTATCCTAACCAGCCAACGCTTCAAGTTCATCATATAGAACAAAAGGTTCCTCCAATAAATGAACTGATGTATCGGTCATCTGAAATTAATAAATTAATACGCATTGTCGCTATGGTTTTACGTTTCACAAATAACTCGAAAAAGTCTATACCTAATTGGAAAATTGGACCCATCGCACCAGAAGAACTCGATAGTGCAAACAAAATATTGGTGAAAACATCTCAATTGGAAATGTTTCCAGATGGTGTTTTGAAGTACAGAGGCATGGCATCTCTAAATCCATTCATTGATTCTTACGGAATTATTCGCGTCGGTGGAAGACTGAGGAATGCTAACCTGCCTTACGACCAACAGCATCCAATCATTCTGGAACCAAATCATCATTTTACCAAGCTTATTCTTCACGAAGCACATGAGAAGACACTTCATGGAGGTATCCAGCTCATGATGGGTTACCTTAGAAAAAAATATTGGATTTTTCAAACAAAACGAGCGGTAAAACAGTATATCCATAAGTGTACTATTTGTTATCGATTTAGGACTAAGCCAGCTCATCAATAAATGGGAGAACTACCATCAGCTAGGGTGACCATGTCAAGACCGTTCTGTCACACAGGAGTTGATTATGCCGGACCGCTTACTATCCGATCTTCGAAAGGCCGCGGAGCAAAAACTTATAAGGGTTACTTGGCCATTTTTGTTTGCCTAGCAACTAAGGCCATTCATCTGGAGGCGGTAAGCGACCTTACCACTCAAGCCTTTTTAGCAGCGTTTCGACGTTTCACATCACGCCGAGGAGTTTGTAGTCAAATCTACAGTGATTGTGGTACTAACTTCAAAGGTGCCGAAGCCGAGTTGTACCGTCTTTTGAAGGATGCCACACACGATTGGAAGCAGATTGCTGAAGTGTTTACATCACAAGGAACAAAGTGGAATTTCATTCCCCCTGCTTCTCCCCGCTTTGGAGGATTGTGGGAAGCTGGAGTAAAGAGTGTTAAACACCACTTCAAAAGGATCGTCGATAATGGGACACTCACGTTCGAGGAACTCTACACGCTTCTGACCCAAATCGAAGCGTGTCTTAATTCGAGGCCCTTTGTCCTTTGAAAGAAAATCCCGAAGATTTCCAAGCGTTAACTCCAGCACATTTCCTAATTGGAGCAGAGATGTATACCGTTCCAGAGCCGGATCTTACAATAGGAAAAACAAATTATGTAGATCGGTGGAAACGTATTCAATTTAACCTACAAACCTTTTGGCAACATTGGCCAATCTGAGTATTTATCGCGCCTGCAACAACGTCCAAAATGGCTCAAGCCACAACCTCAACTACAAATTGGAGACCTGGTTTTGATTAAAGAGGAGCGACTTCCCCCAACGAAATGGAATCTAGGCCGAATTTTGGAAACTTTCCCTGGGAAAGATAACCTCACCAGAGTCGTTAAGCTGAAGACCCAACAAGGAGATTTAAAAAGACCTATCACGAAGCTGTGCCCGTTACCAATCAATAACAATCAACAAAATGTAGCAAATCAAAGCTAAAACACGCATACACACACACACACACACACACACACACACACACACACACACACACATACACACAAACACACACACACACCACACACATATGCATCATGTCATCACATATGCATCATGTCCACATTCACATCATTTATTTTATCACAGTACTGCGAAGGCTAAATTTTACATCAGCTCTCTCGCACATCACTTTTATTCCATCCTACTTCAATTTAAACAGACTCATTTCAACAGAAAACGCAAACAATTTATATATAAAACGCTGAAATTTTACTCATTTCATTCGAACACGCAAATAAATTTATATATAAATCTTTAATTTTGCTCACTTCAAAGGAAAAACGCCAATGAAAACAAAGAAGAACACTGAGTCGCTTATTAAATTAACAAAATGCACTTAAATATGGAATGTATTCAAGTAAAAATGCTCACTTTGTACTACAGAAACGCATTACAACACTTTATCTATACATGCCACATCATCACAACAAAATTTTATAAATATCAATCATTTAAATTTCATTCACACCAGTTGAATCATCAAAATTAATACTATTTCAAATTAATCACTTTTCAAAATTAATTGCACAGAAATAATACTATTGGTCGACCATAAAAAAAATGTCCGAACCCTAAACATGGATATACAGGGAATTTAAATTGAATAATTATACAAAAATAATATCATTTTTTTAATATCTTGTTCAATAAATCACTTACCTGCTTCATTCGCCATCCATAACACTTCATTTCAACACACTTTTTCATTTAAAATTATACGAAATTAACACTTTTAATTTTACAAACAAAACACTACCGACGCCGTAATTCATGGATTTTCCATTGACAAACAAGTGAACTATAAAGTTGTTGTTGTTTGCCTCCATCCTAATAGTTTTCATTCATAACCCAGCCAATGAAAACCAACGACTCTCTACATTGGATTTACACCAACCATCTACACGAGGATCGTCTTGGGTAGAAAAAGTTGTCAAACAATTATAATCTATATTGATTTCTTTTCATATTAAACCTTGTTTATTTGTCAATGAATAATCAAATTGTTTCTTTTCATGTTCACTAAGAGATGAAAAACATAAATTGTTTGGTCCTTCTCGCTATTTACTCCAAAATAAACATTCCAGTAACACCACATCTTTGGCCCGGGGAGAATGTTCAGCACTTGACAGTTCCACGAAAAACCCTACAGGTGACAGTAGCTACATTACACCATTTTTTCAAAATTACTAGATAAAGTCATAGTTTGATCAAAATTATATTTTTACTTCTATCTTTGAAATCGCGTCCTAAAAAAAAAAAACCGTATGACTTAATACTGGTTCTTACTTTTAAAAAATTGCCTTGCCTTAGAAATTTCTAAGAAGGTATAAATCTTGTCAATGCAGACTCTAAATCAAAAGTTACTACCACTTAAACTCAATCAGTCGTGGTTTTAAGATAAATTAAAATAAATTCCTTTTTTTTTATTGTTTTGTTGCTTATTTTATGATTTTTCTTGTATTTTCTTGTTTTTGTTTTTTTTTTTATTTCTTTAACCCAGTGCATGTATACATTTTTTTCAAAATGTGCCCCTCTTCACGTATGCAAGCTCGATAGCGTTTAAAAAAATGTCTTTTTAAATTTCTTGTGCTTAGCCAGTTGCTTATTTCTGCAGCAGAAACTTGAATACGTTGCTGGAGGTAAATATGTTTGAAATGAGCTTAACATAAACTTTTTCCTTGAGACAGCCCCAATAAAAAAAGTCCAACAGATTAAGGTCTGGTGGCCGAGCTCCACCACGCCCAATCCATCGTTCATGGTAAGAATTGTCCAAAAAACGTCTCATATTAATACTGTAATGAGCTGGACAACGGTCGTGTTGATACCACATTTGTTTCACTACTTAGTTTATCCGACAGTTCAATGCGGCCTATTATGTGGTCGTTCAAAATCCCAGTCCACAAATTTATTTTGAATTTCCTTCTCGCACCAAATGCGGATTTTGCAATTATGGATGTTATGCAAGTTGAAAAATCCATCTTTTTTGCAAGATGACTCCCCAACTAACAATTTTTCCTCTATAAGGTTAATTTTTTGAATTTATATAAGTTAATATTTCTACAAGGCTTGTAATTAGTTTGGACATTGAAGTTGCAAATTTTCTAAGCTATATTTTTGAAAACAGCTTCCTACAAAACTGTTACAAGCAGAATCTTCTGCAAGCCTGAATATTTACAATTTTATTATAGTTTTTGTAAGGCTTCCCAGAAATTAGTTTTGAGAGGCATGCGAAATAAAAGCAAAGAAAAAGCTTTCATTAGGAAGCACAGCCAAGAGATCTGGAAGGGCCTGCTTACAAAGGCCTGAAACAAGCTATTATGTGTACAAAAGTCTAATGGAAGTATAATTGTTAGTGGAATTATGTCAATTTATTTTGTTTCTGTAAGTCCCTTGAGAAAAAGCCCGATGCAAGCATTATCTTGTATACTGTTCGCGCCATGTATGTTTCTACTGCCGAGAGAGGGTTACCGCAGGTCAAATTATTTATGAGAATAAAAATAGGTAAATTTGTATCATTTTAAAAATTTAAATTAAACTGATTCATTGAGTATAGGTAAAACTTTTAAATATTGCAAAACAAAAAGGGTACATACATTTATTTTCTGCGTTGAGCTAAATATGGAAAAAGAAAACAATTTAAATTCACTTGAAAAAAAAGAAAAAAAATATATTTATTTTTTTACATCGATTTATAATTATGTAATTTATATTCAGAATTGCAGTACAAATACAAATTTTTTAATCATTTTTTATTAGAAATGATTAAACAAAAACAGATGAACTTTATTCATATTCGTTGTGTCTTTTTTTTAAATTTCTATAAAACAAAATAATACACCCGGATCCCACCAATAAAAATGATTTTCTCAGAATTAAATTTGATCGCAGTGGTAACTCTGATTAAGCATGACATCCAATTTTAGTTCTATAACACATCAAACACAAGCCCGACACAAGCTTAATAATTGTGTGAACTCTGTCAGACGCATGCGCGAGAAGCATTTATTTCGATCGATTTGCCTCAGCAAAGTGATGTCAGCCTAATTTGTTTCTATAAGACATGTGAAGACCTCACAGGCGCATGCGCGGGAAGTAATAATTCCGATTATATGGTCCTAGTGTGTACACTCAACATGAAAGCATTAAAAGCTGATACTTCGCATGGAAAGTAGTATTGATGTGAAAATAAGCTACTGCTGGCTGAATTATTCACAAACGAGGTGACCATAGTATAGTTTCTGTTTCATCGTTAAAAAATATTGTCACGTTAAGAAATTCGAATGTGTTCAAAAATTATCTTAGTATGAAGCTTTCATTTCTCAGTAGTTTTTTAATTAGTGTTTTTAAAAAAGATACAAATTAAAATTGTCAGTAAATGGTTTGCGTAAAAAATGAAAAGTACATATTTTATGGAGCATAAATAGTTTTTATATTTTTTCTCAAATCAAAGCCTTTCGTTCTTAAAAACAATCGATTTCAATGAAAATGGAACTTACATATATTTTAATTGTTGTCTTACAAGATGTATGTTTGTTTGACAACTTCCATGTTTTCTCTGATGCGTAATCATGGAAACATTAAAAATTAAAAAAAAATAACATTAAGTAAAAAAAACTCCGTTGCAACCAAAAGACGAATGGTCACCTGAATTTTTTAAGTTAGTTCAATTCATCAGTAAGTCCCAAGGTAGTTTTTAGGAAGCTAATGTCGGTTTCAAGTGGTTCCAATTTGGCACTCATTTTTCATATGCCAGGCTAGCTCAATACCTAAGGTACCCGACTCTCAACCCAACCATCCTCGGTTCAAATCTCGCAAAATCCATCAAGTAAGTAATGTGTTTTTTAAGAAATAAATAATTATTGTGCATTAAGTTCCAGAAGAAAATCATTACTTGCATGAAAATAAAGGAGAAAATGTAGAAATAAAAATAAAGAATTTATTTTTATTTTGTTTGGCATTGTGCTTCGGAAAAGCTTCTCCTAGGCCTCGACAAGCCTTTTATAAGGGTTTTAAGATGTGCCTATCGAAATACTTGAACAAAACAACACTACAACATTTGCAATGTTTGAGTGTAGTTTTGTTCTATAAGGCCTTAGCGAAATAAATTGAGTACTTTCAATAAACCTGTAAATGATTGCTTAAAAGCCTTTCGAGCTTCTCAATGTGGGCCAAATGTGTTTCTCTAAGGCTTTATAGAGTCAAATTTGCTGATTAGGAATTAACTTCGATAGACCCTTACAGAAGTTAAATTGATTGCAAATTTTATGTAGGTGAGCGATAAGATCGGATTTTTTGAAATTCGCGTATTTAATAGGGTAAACGAGGGTAAATGTAGGGCAAAGTTGGATTTCTAACTTCTAAACGCGACGTTGTAGGAACTTCATTTTTTATTTATTTTAAAGATCTTTAAGAATTAGGAAAAAAGCACGTACATCTTTTTTTTGCAAAAATCCAAATCACCCAGATATAACCGTTTTAAGACTGAAATAGGCACAAATAGTCGTTACGAAAAGAGTTTAAAAGTTGTATAAGGATACATTTTTTTAAAAATATTTTTACATACTTCTAAAGATAATACAAAAACAAAATAATCCATGTTTAATGAATTTTTTTTTCATACCCAAATTAATTTTTGAAAAAAGGTAATTTTTTTTGAACAGTTTTTGAAAGTATTTGATTTTTATCTTTTTAATGGGTTGTTGGAAATATCTCAAATTTTACTATGTTATAGAATAATTTGATAGTAATTAAATAGTAAACATTTTATCTTTCTTACTTATCATTTGACAGATTTATTTAAGAAGGAGAAAAAATTTTGAAATTTGTTTTTTTTTTTGTTTTTTATTAATATCTTTTTAATTAACTGTCGTACAGGCTTGCAATGTACTAATGAAATATAGCTATATGTTCTAGAAATTTGTATAAGTAAAAACTATATTCCTATTGTACCACTGAGCTGAGAAATTAACAATATAATATTGTTTATACATATAACTTAATTACATGTGAGTGTGTGCATGGATTGATTTAGATTTTTCTTATATTTAATCTCAATGGAATACCCATTAATTTGGTACCTCATTTTTTCATCTACCTCCTATATTAGCGCCACAATTGATTTTTTAAAATTCATAAAAAATCGAATAAAATCCATAAAAATGCTCCGCTTTGTTCATTCTCAAAATTCGTCAACCACTACAAAGACCCGTTATCTCAAATTATTTTTTATTCGATTATTTTTAATATGAAAAATCATAACTTCATTTTAATTGGCTGATATTTAAAGTTAATATCTCAAAATTTAGCTATGCGATGTGGCTAAACTTGTGTATAAAAATTATTGGGGGGGGGGGTAAAAAATTTCATAATAAAAGGGTGTCTAAGTGACCCGTCAACTTTATATGACATATATTAAATTCAAAACTTGATTAAACTTTTTCGAACTTCAAAAAACTAATGATGCAGAATTATTATTTCTTAAAAAAAATTAACGATTTCTCACAATCATTTTAAAATGTCCAAGAATGAATCTTTAAAGTATTATAAATAATTTCTATAAAGTTTTCAAAAATGAAACAAGCTATGTTTAAAAATTCACGGGGAATTTCCACGTGGAAACTATAACATTTCCAGAAGTGAAATTCTAACTTTATGAGATTATTTTTTAAAATATCCTAGATTATAACATTTTTAAAAAATTTATAGTTCACCATGTAAAAATTCGTGCGAAAAAAGTTTCAAAAATGAAATTTGAATTTAATAAGTAATTTTTAAAAATTCTCTAAATAACAATTTACAAACAAAATTTGATTTAAATTAAATTTAATCTGCATATTTTCCAACTACCTACTAAAAATTCCACACACTACTTTTCGCGGGAATAAAAAAAACAAGATTTGGAAATGTTTTTGTTGAGTTAGTAGTGTCTAAATTTTCACGGGAATTTTGAAAAAAGAATACTTAATTTGATTTTCTCACGTGAATTTTTTAAAAATTACTTAATAAAGTTCAAATTTCATTTCAAACACCTTACAAAATGCGAATTTATTGAAATTACTTCATACAATTTTCATAACCGAAATTTGAACGTTGCCTAATAGTTATTGTTAAAATATTCACAATTGAATTTTTCACGTGAATTTTTAAATATTATTTCATAAAGTTGAGATTTGGTCTTTGAAAATTTGAATAAGCATTTTTAAACTAGGTGAGCTAAATTGAATTTTTTTACGTGAATTAAAAAAAAATACTTCGTAAAGTAAAATTTCTTTAGTTTGAATGCGAATTTATAAAAATTACTTAATGCAATTTTCATAAACGAAATTTTAATTTTGTTAAGTAAAAATTTAACAAAGTTAAAAAATTAACAACGTTAAGTAAAATTAAAATTTACTAAAAAATTAACAAAGTGCTTATCTTAAATAGACAAAAGATATTTATTTTTTAAAATTTACTAAAACTTCTCTTTTAAAAACATATAGATAAAATATTTTTTTTTAATTTTTTCAATTGGTTTTATGTTATTTTCTTTTAAAGATAAAAAGATATTTATTTTTTAAATTTCGCCAAAATGTCTCTACCCTTAAAAATACTTTTTTTTAAAGGTAAAATAGATTTTTTTAATTTGTTTTATCTTAAGTATTTTTTAAAAGTAAAACGATTTAATTTTTTACTTTAATTTGGAAGGTTTTTGCGACCTATAGTGCAGAAGCAGATGTGTTTCGCTCTGACAACAACAATTGAGCTCTTCAGTAAGAATTGTTGTTGCCTTTCTTAGACACATGTTTTTAGTCGATGGCTACCGACGTATTTATAAAATAAGCTGCACTGATGTGCTGCAAATTATATTATTT
Source organism: Melangyna quadrimaculata (assembly GCA_949320155.1). Lineage (NCBI taxonomy): Eukaryota > Metazoa > Arthropoda > Insecta > Diptera > Syrphidae > Melangyna > Melangyna quadrimaculata. The sequence continues at coordinate 363,484,713 of OX439483.1, forward strand.
CCAGGGGAATTTGGTTAAATTCTTGCACCTAGAGAGTTGTTGTAATTGCCCATGGTCTGGCATTGTATTAAGAAGAAGATAAACAATAACAATATAAAATTGTTTTTGTTTTTTGTTAAGTGCACTTTTATTAATATTTTAATTTGGAAGGTTTTTGCGACCTATAGTGCAGAAGCAGATGTGTTTCGCTCTGACAACAACAATTGAGCTCTTCAGTAAGAATTGTTGTTGCCTTTCTTAGACACATGTTTTTAGTCGATGGCTACCGACGTATTTATAAAATAAGCTGCACTGATGTGCTGCAAATTATATAATTTCCAGGGGAATTTGGTTAAATTCTTGCACCTAGAGAGTTGTTGTAATTGCCCGTGGTCTGTCATTGTATTAAGAAGAAGATAAACAATAACAATATAAAATTGTTTTTGTTTTTTGTTAAGTGCACTTTTATTAATATTTTAATTTGGAAGGTTTTTGCGACCTATAGTGCAGAAGCAGATGTTGTTGGCTCTGACAACAACAATTGAGCTCTTCAGTAAGAATTGTTGTTGCCTTTCTTAGACACATGTTTTTAGTCGATGGCTACCGACGTATTTATAAAATAAGCTGCACTGATGTGCTGCAAATTATATAATTTCCAGGGGAATTTGGTTAAATTCTTGCACCTAGAGAGTTGTTGTAATTGCCCGTGGTCTGGCATTGTATTAAGAAGAAGATAAACAATAACAATATAAAATTGTTTTTGTTTTTTGTTAAGTGCACTTTTATTAATATTTTAATTTGGAAGGTTTTTGCGACCTATAGTGCAGAAGCAGATGTGTTTCGCTCTGACAACAACAATTGAGCTCTTCAGTAAGAATTGTTGTTGCCTTTCTTAGACACATGTTTTTAGTCGATGGCTACCGACGTATTTATAAAATAAGCTGCACTGATGTGCTGCAAATTATATAATTTCCAGGGGAATTTGGTTAAATTCTTGCACCTAGAGAGTTGTTGTAATTGCCCGTGGTCAGTGCAGCTTATTTTATAAATACGTCGGTAGCCATCGACTAAAAACATGTGTCTAAGAAAGGCAACAACAATTCTTACTGAAGAGCTCAATTGTTGTTGTCAGAGCGAAACACATCTGCTTCTGCACTATAGGTCGCAAAAACCTTCCAAATTAAAATATTAATAAAAGTGCACTTAACAAAAAACAAAAACAATTTTATATTGTTATTGTTTATCTTCTTTTTAATTTTTTACAATTAAATACTTTTTTTTTAATTGTTTCCATTTTTATTTATTAATTTATTTTTTAAATTTCTCTACTCTTAAAAATATTTTTTTTAGGTAAAATATTTTTTTTTTAATTTTTATCTTAAGTAGGTATTTTTTAAAGGTAAAAAAATATTTAATTTTTTAAATTTTCCCAAAATTTTTATTTAAATTGTTTTTTTTTTTTTAATATTTTCGAGTTTTGTTTACCTTAAAAAGTTATTTTTAAGGTAAAAGGTTATTCTTTTTTAAATTTTATCAAAATTTCTTTACATTTAAAGTAAGCAAACTTTTGATAAATTTACCTGTACAAAAATTACTTTTAAATTGTTTTTTTTCTAGTTTTTTTTTCCAAAAAAATAAACCTCAAAAAAATCTTTCTTGATTTTTTTTTTTTCGAAAAAAATGTTTGTTCTTAAAAGCCTCATAAAGAAATATAGCATCGTTGTAAGACTATGTTTGCCTTGGAATTGTGAAAATTAGCAACGGTGTAGTCTTGATAATATGATTTTCAGCTGAAATTGAAAATTTTCAACAAAGTCGAAGCAAATCAAATCATTATTAACCTATCTATAGACATATGTATGTATATTGTGTACTATCATAGACTTTGATAGAAAACAACAAAAAAATCTGTTTGCTAATTCAAATTCAAACAAAAAACGATACTGTTGTACAATGCACCATGACAACGAGAACATTTTTTTCATTTTGTACGAATAATCCCCTTCGTTGCCATGACGAAAAACTATCTCACTCACACCAGGTAATTGTTGTCAGCAACTGTCAGAATCAACAAAATATACTCCTCCCCTTTTTACTACCAGCTTTTATTCCTCTTCCTATCCTCATTCACATCTCTCCAAACCAACGTGGCACGATGTTTGCGCCCTCACGAGAACACTCCCAGTAACAGAAAAATGGATTCCATAATAGTACTATAGTTTTTATATACAAAGGTAACCATGACAATTTATATTATTTCGTGTTGATTTGAAAAATGTTTGTAGGTATGTAGGTTTCTTTAGAGGTATGGGTTGTATTTTTATTTTTGTTGACATATATCTATACATGATTTTCAAGCTACGCTGAAGATGTTTTTTTACATATTAAAATATAGAGAAAACTGTTCAAGGATAAGTTTGTTTATTTTATGTGTTAAAAACGGAAAGAGACTTTATTAGTTGTTAGTCTAAGATATTTTTGCTTTCAGATATGTAGGTATTTAAGTATCGATACTAATGCAGTATAATAAGTTCTGTAACGGTTTATTACTGCAATTCATACAGGAGCACAATGTTTGAACGTGTAGATTTTTATATTCGTCTAAAATATTGTTAAGACATGAAATTTTATGAACAAAGTAACGTGGTTGGGGCTGAACAGTTTACATTTTATGTTAATTTTTTCTAAGCCCTAAGGTTGGGGCCAGTAGCGGATATAGGATTTGGCTGTGGAAGGGGGGGGGCTTGGAGTTTGGAGATCTAGTTTAAGACCTTAAGTAATTGAATTGAGAAAACTTCAATAAAAAAGATACTAACCCACTGAACAACGTACAGGAATTGCTGTTGAAATGCTCTGCAAAATTTCGTATACTCCACCGTGACCGTCCTCATCATATAACTGATCATATAGTAGTTTCTACTCTGGCTGTGTGAGCTAAAAAAAATATATTCCAACAGAGTTACCATTACCCATTGAAAGCAATACAAAAGAGCTTTTTTAGTGGTTTTTATAAAATAGCTTTCTGTTTTCAAGCTTTTGAGAACAGAATTTTTTAAGGTGAGATATAGTGCTAAATACGGAAACCCTATGAGAGCTTTTACTTGAAAAAGACTTATGCAAGCCAATGCGACCAGACAGAGATACAAACGTCCTATCTTCCTGAGCTGACAATTTTTGTTGAACAGAGTATAGTTATTGTATTAGTAGCCTGCTTATAATATAACTTAATCTATTACTTCAATTTTTAGCCATAAAGCCTTGGACCACACAAACAATTTCGTTTATGAATATTGTTTAAAAATTGATAAGGTACCTACCTTATGTAGGTATATTTGAAAATTTGCTGTGGATTTGAATACTGTTTTTGGCTTGTCAGAAAAATTATATTTTAGTAGTCTTGCTCTTGCTGTAGAGTACCCACCTGTTTTTTTCAAACTATCGCTGTAAAGCACAAAAATAATATTTTGCCGATTGAAAAATAAAATATAAAAACATCAAGACTTTTAGTGGGAAATAAGACTAAACTGCTCTTAAAAATAACCTGCGGCCCACTTCTGCAAGCGTGAATGAATTTTCGGGTACGCAGCATATATACCCTTTCTATTCCTGGTCTAAAAAATATGTCCATAAATTTGCACGTCACTCTAGTCTATATAGGGATTGCAAATATTCCTTTGCACCTGCATGATTTTCTGAGTGCACAGAGAAAACTCACGCTTTTAGAACTTGGCTCATTGGTCCTTGTTCCTTGATTAGAGAATTTGTATGTAACTGCTTAGTTCAAAAATATTTTGTATGTACAAAATTTACAGATTTCACTCATAGAGTAAGAATGGAGCATTGAAAATGATTTGCATTTGCTAGATAAAACAAAACCATAACTAATTGTTGCACTTAAACAAAATTCCATTAATTAAAATTAAGTTGAAGCAAGATATGTTATATAGAACTCCTTATTTAACATCAATACACAATAAAAATAAATAATTCCATATGTGTTTAAATTTTGAAATTCATGTAGGGAGGTGATGTTGACAACCTATCGTGATGCAATAAGGTACATTATAACTGCAACTTTGCAATCGGATAAAAGCACATTTTTTTATTTCATCTTCATATGGCTATGAACGGGCTCGACTGTATAATGTTTCGACTTCGTCAATTGTACTAGCTATCTTCAACTACAAGTGAACCTACTGCTATTGATAGAATAGATAAGAATAGTTTTTGTTGTTTGTTTCAAAACGTTTGGAGCTTTCAATCCTTCAGTAAAATATACAGTAAGGAACGATTTTATCTGTCCGATTGAGTGTCACAACAGCTTGTCTTTAATAACCATAATTCAAAAAGCATTAAATTTGAATTTTGAATATTCCCACCAACGAATTTGAATTAATAATTTCTGAATAATTAAGTGAATTCGGTAGGTGAAAAAAAACATTAACTAAAATGGTTTTAAATTTTTTTCGAATTTTTCAAGAATTTGTAAATAGTTTTTTTATTTTGTGTAAATCTTAAGGCCAGTATTTTTAAACCTTTATCTGAAGGATCCGTTAAGAAATTTGGAAGTTACGAATTTATTTTATATTAATTCGTTTTGCTCTTGTTAAATTAATCAACAAATGTATTTTGAACATTATCTTATACCTAATCGAAGGTGTTTAAGTCAATAAGTCAATATGTGCGTAGATTTTGTTTTACAAATTTGTAAAATTTTGTATCAACTTTTCAATTTTATGCGCCAAAAATCGAAACGACTATTAACTCAATCACTTTTTTAGAATGAATTTGTACAACATTTTCCGATTAAGTTTGCATACAAATTTAAGTCGTCCCTGCTTTAATTTTTCACCTCATTCATAAAGATCTGATATATTATGTTTGGGACAAACCATCTTCAGAATTAGGTTCAAGAACAGCCACATTTGTCTCTCATCTTCTTGTGACTATAAGTGACCTTTACTGTATATCACTTCTATTTTTCCAGTGGTGCGAGCTACAAAATAGATTTTTTCATTGAAATCCAAGAAAAAATAAAGTTAGGAACGATTGTACCTGTAATTATAATTCAAAAAGTACTAAATTTTAAATTTTCTATTATATCTACAACTATTTAATCCTACTATATGTAGAGAATATGCTACCAAGAATCTTAAATTACAACTTTTATACAGCATCAATTTTCCGTATAAAGTTTTGAATAATTAAGTCAATTAGGGAGGTACAAAAACATTAACTCAAATTGATTTTCATTTTTTTTTTTTCAAAGTTTTCATGCAATTGTAGATTGTTTTTTTTTTCTTTCAATTAATCTTTTATGCCTGGCTTAATTAAGCCCGTCGAACATAATTATATTAGCCAGGGCTGAGCGCAAATATGTATGAAATTAAGTTGACAAACTCACCGTTCACTTTCATTAAAAAGTTAATTACAGAAAATTGGCAACCCTTAACATTTTCGTTTAGGACCAGGAGTTTTTTTTTGATTTTACCATCATAGCAGCGTTACCCAGTCAGTGAGTCAGAAAAGAGCGTTAATATATGCATATTTTGTATGTATAATTTATAATAAAAATATAAAACATAATGGAATAATTTCTCATCACTTTTGTTTAAGCAAGTAACCAAAGATATTTATTTTTACAAGAAATTTAGTTTGAAAAAAGTTAATTCATAAGATAATTAACACCTAATGTCTCAATCCACTGTGCCAACAAAAATCTTTCCTTTCCTTCTATTTCTTCTAACTAGTGCCGTGCATTGCATTTAAAAGACCTGAGGTCTTACAGGCAAATAGTTAAATTATTATTATTAATTTTTTTGTAAACTAGCTGTTTTTTTTTTTAAAGTTAATTTTTTTTTTGTAATAAAAACTAATTTGTTTTTATAAAAAAGTTATTTTTTTTTTTGTAAAAAAGTTATTTTTTTTTTTGTAGAAAAATTACGTTTTTTTATGAAAAAGTTATTTTAAATTTATTATTATATACATATAATAAATAGGTTCAAAACTTTTGTAAATTCCACTGTGGTAAATTTTGCATGTATCCCTTTATCCTCCGTTCCTTTTCTACCCTCTAACCACTGTAAGCACGCACTGTGACTGTACACAACACAACATATCAACCGAAAATTCGATACTCTGCTGTAGTTGTGTTCTGCAGTCTACCTCTGCACCTGCCAATAAAATACCTACAAACATGTAGCTAATTATTTATGTCATCGTTTTTTTTTTTCATTCTTTCATTCTCTTCTTACTTCTTTGGTAGCACAAACAAATTGCACAAGCAAGAAACATGGCCCAACCATCAATTCGATACGCTGCGATGTTCGTCGCTTACAAAGATATGTTAATTTTAATTTTGTAGGCAGCTTCTGTGGTAACACCAACCAAATTTTTCGCAAAATGCCCCTACTACGCTTAAGTTCATTTTCATATGTATTCATTTGTACTTTATTCATTTCGGTAACACCATAATTTGTGCAAAACGAGCCTATAAACATTTTCAATGTTAATTGTCTTGGACCTTTAAAATTTTGAAAACTAAGCCCCAAAACTCTTTAAGCCAAGGCCGTAAGAAACAATTCCTGTTGGATTAAACATTTAGACTAAGCTTGACATCCCGTTGTTCTCCAATTGTTCTAGCCTCAACTGCGTTTCTTTCATTAAATTAGTGTAAACTGTTGTTGAGTTTGACGTTTTTTAAATTATTTTTTTCAAGCTTTAGCCCCAACCTCGGACTTTGACCCCTTATTATTCTCAAGCTGTTTTTTTTTCGACCCAATTTTTTGGGTTTTGTTTTAGGGGAAAATTGTTGTTGGATGAAGCATGTCCATTATTCATAACCCAACTTGAATTTTTGTCCAATTCGCTTCTGGCTTTAGCCCCAACCTTAGGGCTTAGAAAAAATTTACATAACATGTAACCAAACACGTTATTTTGTCCATCAAATTTCATGTCTTAACAATAATTTAGATGAATATAAAACTCTACACGTTATAATGTATTGCATTCTATATTTCAAATTATTTTAAGAATCGGCTGTGGGAGGGGGCTTTAGCCCCTATAGCCACCCCCCTGGATCCGCCACTGGTTGGGGCTAAAGCCTGAAGCGAATTGGACAACAAATCAAGTTGGGGCTATGAATAATGGACATGTTTCATCCAACGACAATTTCCCCTTAAGACAAAAATCAGAAAATTGGGTTGAAAAAACAGCTTGTGACTATTAAGGTCTGAGAATATTGGACAAAAACGACTCCAGGGCTAAACAAATAAATCCCTAAAAACTAACATTCTTATTCTAGAGAGTCTTAGGTGCTTAAGTCTGGGGACTGGCAAAGTCCGAAGTTGGGGCTAAAGCTTAAAGAAATAATTTTAAAAAAACATGGTTGAGGCTTAACATTAACATATCAAATTCGACAACAGTTTACACCAAAAACTAAGCTAATTTAACGAAAGAAACGCAGTTGAAGCTAAAACAATAAAAAGGGGTGTCAAGCTAAATGTGTTTAATACAACAGGAATTGTTTCTTACGGCTTTGGGTTAGAGAGTATCGGGGCTTAGTTTTCAAAATTTCAAAGGTCCAAGACAATTTTTGTACATACAAATCATTTTTTGGACTAAGCAGTCACATATAAATTCTCTAGTCAATGAGGCAAATTCCAAAAGCGTGAGTTTTCTCTGTGGACTCAGAAAATCATGCAGGTGCACGTGCACAGGAATATTTGCAATCCCTATATAGACTCTAGAGTGACGTGCAAATTTATGGACACAATTTTTTGAGTAGCAATGGAAAGGGTATATGCAGCGTACCCGAAAATTCATTCACGCTTGTAGAAGTGGGCCGCAGGTTATTTTTTTGAGCAGCTTTCTCTTATGTCCGACTAAAAGTCTTGATGTTTTTATATTTTATTTTTCCAGTGGCTTTTCTGGGCTTTACAGTGACAGTTTGAAAAAACAGGTAGGTACTCTACTCGTTGATTTGGCTAATCCAGCAAAATAAGATCTCAGAGAACTCATGATACTGTCAAAGCACATATATGAGCTTTTGCAACAAGACCACTAAAATATCATTTTCATTATTCTGATTAGCCAACTATAAACAGTCGTGTGGTTTAGGGCTATATGGCTTAAAATTTAACTGTGAGAATAAGCTATGATTATAAGTAGTCTATTACTGTACGTATAGTCTATTACTGTATGTACATAGTCTATTACTGTACGTAGTCTATTACTGTACTATACCATCTATTGGTGCGCCTTTTATTGGCTTTCATCTCCGCTTAAAATTAACTCCCGTGTTAAACACTACCTAAATATTAAAAATTGTTATTGTACTTTATACTCAAAACATTTTAAAGCGCGACATCAGGAGCGGATATAAAGGTTCAAAAAAACTGCTATTATTAAAGGAAAAGTGGGAATGTCAAAATTCGTTTTCTGTTATATAACTATATATGTTCAATTGCACATGTACTTGTACAATACATCTACTTACAGGGTTCCCCGTCGAACATAATTATATTAGCCAGGGCTGAGCGCAAATATGTATGAAATTTAGTTGACAAACTCACCGTTCACTTTCATTAAAAAGTTAATTACAGAAAATTGGCAACCCTTAACATTTTCGTTTAGGACCAGGAGTTTTTTTTTGATTTTACCATCATAGCAGCGTTACCCAGTCAGTGAGTCAGAAAAGAGCGTTAATATATGCATATTTTGTATGTATAATTTATAATAAAAATATAAAACATAATGGAATAATTTCTCATCACTTTTGTTTAAGCAAGTAACCAAAGATATTTATTTTTACAAGAAATTTAGTTTGAAAAAAGTTAATTCATAAGATAATTAACACCTAATGTCTCAATCCACTGTGCCAACAAAAATCTTTCCTTTCCTTCTATTTCTTCTAACTAGTGCCGTGCATTGCATTTAAAAGACCTGAGGCCTTACAGGCAAATAGTTAAATTATTATTATTAATTTTTTTGTAAACTAGCTGTTTTTTTTTTTAAAGTTAATTTTTTTTTTGTAATAAAAACTAATTTGTTTTTATAAAAAAGTTATTTTTTTTTTTGTAAAAAAGTAATTTTTTTTTTTTTTTTGTAGAAAAATTACGTTTTTTTATGAAAAAGTTATTTTAAATTTATTATTATATACATATAATAAATAGGTTCAAAACTTTTGTAAATTCCACTGTGGTAAATTTTGCATGTATCCCTTTATCCTCCGTTCCTTTTCTACCCTCTAACCACTGTAAGCACGCACTGTGACTGTACACAACACAACATATCAACCGAAAATTCGATACTCTGCTGTAGTTATGTTCTGCAGTCTACCTCTGCACCTGCCAATAAAATACCTACAAACATGTAGCTAATTATTTATGTCAACGTTTTTTTTTTTTCATTCTTTCATTCTCTTCTTACTTCTTTGGTAGGACAAACAAATTGCACAAGCAAGAAACATGGCCCAACCATCAATTCGATACGCTGCGATGTTCGTCGCTTACAAAGATATGTTAATATTAATTTTGTAGGCAGCTTCTGTGGTAACACCAACCAAATTTTTCGCAAAATGTACCTACTACGCTTAAGTTCATTTGTACTTTATTCATTTCGGTAACACCATAATTTGTGCAAAACGAGCCTATAAACATTTTCAATGTTAATTGTCTTGGACCTTTAAAATTTTGAAAACTAAGCCCCAAAATTCTTTAAGCCAAGGCCGTAAGAAACAATTCCTGTTGGATTAAACATTTAGACTAAGCTTGACATCCCGTTGTTCTCCAATTGTTTTAGCCTCAACTGCGTTTCTTTCATTAAATTAGTGTAAACTGTTGTTGAGTTTGACGTTTTTTAAATTATTTTTTTCAAGCCTTAGCCCCAACCTCGGACTTTGACCCCTTATTATTCTCAAGCTGTTTTTTTTTTCGTCCCAATTTTTTGGGTTTTGTTTTAGGGGAAAATTGTTGTTGGATGAAGCATGTCCATTATTCATAACCCAACTTGAATTTTTGTCCAATTCGCTTCTGGCTTTAGCCCCAACCTTAGGGCTTAGAAAAAATTTACATAACATGTAACCAAACACGTTATTTTGTCCATCAAATTTCATGTCTTAACAATAATTTAGATGAATATAAAACTCTACACGTTATAATGTATTGCATTCTATATTTCAAATTATTTTAAGAATCGGCTGTGGGGGGAGCCCCCTGGATCCGCCACTGGTTGGGGCTAAAGCCTGAAGCGAATTGGACAACAAATCAAGTTGGGGCTATGAATAATGGACATGTTTCATCTAACGACAATTTCCCCTTAAGACAAAACTCAGAAAATTGGGTTGAAAAAACAGCTTGTGACTATTAAGGTCTGAGAATATTGGACAAAAACGGCTTTGGGTTAGAGAGTATCGGGGCTTAGTTTTCAAAATTTCAAAGGTCCAAGACAATTATTGTACATACAAATCATTTTTTGGACTAAGCAGTCACATACAAATTCTCTAGTCAATGAGGCAAATTCCAAAAGCGTGAGTTTTCTCTGTGGACTCAGAAAATCATGCAGGTGCACGTGCACAGGAATATTTGCAATCCCTATATAGACTCTAGAGTGACGTGCAAATTTATGGACACAATTTTTTGAGTAGCAATGGAAAGGGTATATGCAGCGTACCCGAAAATTCATTCACGCTTGTAGAAGTGGGCCGCAGGTTATTTTTTTGAGCAGCTTTCTCTTATGTCCGACTAAAAGTCTTGATGTTTTTATATTTTATTTTTCCAGTGGCTTTTCTGGGCCTTACAGTGACAGTTTGAAAAAAACAGGTAGGTACTCTACTCGTTGATTTGTCTAATCCAGCAAAATAAGATCTCAGAGAACTCATGATACTGTCAAAGCACATATATGAGCTTTTGCAACAAGACCACTAAAATATCATTTTCATTATTCTGATTAGCCAACTATAAACAGTCGTGTGGTTTAGGGCTATATGGCTTAAAATTTAACTGTGAGAATAAGCTATGATTATAAGTAGTCTATTACTGTACGTATAGTCTATTACTGTATGTACATAGTCTATTACTGTACGTAGTCTATTACTGTACTATACCATCTATTGGTGCGCCTTTTATTGGCTTTCATCTCCGCTTAAAATTAACTCCCGTGTTAAACACTACCTAAATATTAAAAATTGTTATTGTACTTTATACTCAAAACATTTTAAAGCGCGACATCAGGAGCGGATATAAAGGTTCAAAAAAACTGCTATTATTAAAGGAAAAGTGGGAATGTCAAAATTCGTTTTCTGTTATATAACTATATATGTTCAATTGCACATGTACTTGTACAATACATCTACATACAGGGTTCCCCGTAAAGAATAGATAACCCTAAAATGCCTCATAGTAGACTTTATAGCCGACCTGAAATCTGATAAAAAAAAGATCTATCCCAACCACAACAAAAGATAAATGCATTTTTATGATCAGTGCATTATTTTTTGCCTTACTTTACATTTTTGAATACCACGACTACAAGTGAATGAATTCCACCGTTTTTGTTTCGTAGCAATATTTAACATTATTTGTGCCAGAACATTAGTAGAAGAAAATTATAATAACTGTTGGACTTCTTAGAGAACAAAATTATTTAACTTTGATTTTCAATGCAAAATGTGAAAGAAAATAATTTTTGAAAAAGTTAAATCATCTCCGGTATAAAAAAAATGCATGAATACCTAAGTAGCCAACTTTTTCAAAAATATGCGCGTAAAATGCGAATTTCAAATTGGTATAGCTTGTTATTGTAAATAGAGTCAATAGCAAGTTATTGGTAAAAACCTGCAATACTAGAGGCAATGTAACAAAAACAAAAGTTTTAAAAATTGGCACAGTAAACGTGAAAATAATGTAATGCGCTGAACATGGTAGGTTTTTGATTGATTGCCTGTTTTTATGATATTGTCCTTATGATAGATCCAAGCTTTTAACTTCTAGGGCCGAGTGCAACATTACTAAAAATGTCAACAAAGTGCAAAAAACGGTTGAATTTTTAAGGTTGTTTTGGGTTATACCTCTCCAATTGGGCTTTAACAAAACCATTAAATATTTTGTTGGTTGCAATTAGTTCATTTGTTATTAGATATTTCCTAAAAAATATAAAAAATATATGTATAATATAAAAAAATGCCCGTCAGTTTACCCTTGGGCCCAACTTCGGACGTACTGTTAAGTACAGAGATTCTTTCTTTAGTCGCACTACACGAATGTGGAATGCTCTACCCAGGCCAATTTTCCCCTCCCATTGTGATTGACAGGCATTCAAAACCAATGTGCATCGGTATCTTCTTTTAAATCCCCTCCAACCTACCTAATCGCTCGTGCTGTGTATTAACATTTTAAGGGTAGTCACAACCCTTTTAGCACGCGCTAAATATAACAAAAAAAATAATAATTTCAGCCAATTTTCAATTGTCCTTGGCCACTTAGTTAAAAAAAAAAACTAATCAACATTTTTATTTAATATCAAAGGACTTGATAAGTGTTTTCGACCACTCTAGTGCAGAATGGCGGATGCTCCCCCGAATAAATTATAGTCAAGGTTTTGCTAGGATATTTAGTAATTCAGCTGCCTGCTCCAGATTCCACATCCCCTTTAAGAAGCTGCTTGGTTTGCTGTATTCGATGAAACGCCTAGCAAACAAATTAATGTTTGCGGCTACATAACTACATATATACAACAATCTTTCTCTTTATACGGTTTCGTAATCAATAATACATATTTGATGACCTTAAATTTAAAGATATTTAAAGTTATTGTATAGTTTTTATTTTATTTTATTTAAAATTTTTTTTTATTAAAATTTACTATAAAAAGTTATAATTGTTAATTACTCCTTCAGTCTCAGCGATTGAAAACTTTTTACAACGACTAGCCTCCCCTAACCCCTAGGTCCAGAAAAAAAAAATTATTTGTTAAATAAAGCCTCATACTCCGCATTTTAAGACCTTAACCTCAAGGATCAGATGAGCCAAACATTTTTTTTTAATCAGTTTAATTTTATTTTTTCATATTCAATTTGTAAACATTAGTCATATAATAAAATTACAATAAAGATTTTATAGATTATTAAAAATCACATAATATTATCAATAATAGTACCTAAGTGTTTTCCAGTTAAAAAAGAAAAAATTGAAGAAAAGATACACTCTGTTGTTCTATGAGAAGTGTCGAGTGCATCTTTGTATATACATATTATACCTATAACATTAACTCAAGTTAGCGGTATACTAACATTAACATATCTTAGCAATTCAGCTTTCTTTTTCTTAAAATCTATACAACATACCTAGGTAGCCCCTGTTTTGAATTTTAATTCGAATTGAAGGAAATTGATTTTATCCACAAATAGTTCAAAATAAATTCTGAATCTCTGCAATACACAACTACATATGTTTCCATATGTAGAAACATACAAATTCGGAATTTAATTCAATACCAACACAACATCGTTTCCATAGAAACTTAAAAAAATAAACAAACAAAAAATAATTTCCTTTCGAATACACTATCCTAGTCTACGCATATAGGTGGTGTATTATCGCTAGAGAGATTTAATGAGATTTTCAATGTATTTTTCCTACAGAGCAAATGCCCTCCCAGGCCAGTGGCACCGCCACCGTCGTTTTGGTTTTTTTATAGTACTATAGATATTTATATACAATGGTTCCCAGGACATATAGCCATAATTCAAACCTCTACGACTGTTAACTAAAAAGATATTAATTAAAAACCAACAAAACAAATTTCATATAGGCAACATTTTTTATTATTGTTAAAGATTTCTAAAAAAATTTTTTTTTATAAGCTATCTATCGTATAGCAGGGGGATAGGCATTGTTGATGCCATAAAAAAAGTAGGTATTTTGATTGTTTTGTTGTTAGTTTGGACACCCATACAGCCAAACTGAACAGAAATCAAAAAAAGACTTTTATATTAGTTAAGATAAGATTTGTGCGTGACTTACCGAGTTTCTTTTCTAGCTATGGGTTTGGCTTAGTCTTAGGGCGCTGTACATGTGGATCTAGGGGCTTAAGGTTGAGTATCGTTTCCATTCCCGCAGTGGGTGTGGATCTCATTGCCCCTGTAATTCCTATACATGCTAGTCTTTGAACTTTGTTAAGCGTTTTGGAATTATTTTCTTTGTCCATCACGCTCCACCAAACCAGGCTACCATATATAAGGATCGGTCTTATAATGACCTTGTTCATCCACATTATGTCTTAGGGTTTAGACCCCAGGCCTTACTAAAGATCCTGTTGCAGGAGTAAAAAGCGATCATGGCCTTCTTGGCTCTTTCTTTAGTGTTCAAACCCCAGTTTAGCTTTTTGTCAAGAATTACGCCCAGATATTTGGCATGTTCTGAAAGACTTAGTCGGGTTCCATCTATTGAGAAAAGCAGCTAGAGTGTACTCTTTGTTCTTGAGTGTTGTTTCTACTATGCCTACTAAGTTGTGTTCGTTTAAGCGTGTTGGACAGGTGACAACACATTCGGTTTTAGAATGCTTCATATGTGTATATCTATTAGTCGTTCAAAGGTTTTTAAAACGAACGATGTTTGACTAATGGGTCTGTAGTCTTTGGCTTCCGTGTGGCCTGGTTTTCCAGCTTTCGGAATGAAGACTACTTTTACTTCACGCCATGCCAAGGGAATGTATCCCCACTTAAAGCTGCTTAAAAAGAAGCGCTTGAGATATTGGGTGGCATGTTTAGTGTTCTTCTGTAACATCAAGGGGAAGATGCCGTCTGTTCCCGGAGATTTGTAGGGTGAAAATGAGTTTATCGCCCAGTTTATTTTACCCTCCGTTACAATATCTGGTGGCACCGTGTGCTCCGTTTGTGCTGCATGTTCTGTGTTATTAACATCAAAGTTACAACCACGAAAATGAGTTTTGATAAGGAGCTCCAGTGATTCTCCACATGATTCAGTCCATTGACCATTAGGGCCTTTAAGAGACCCTAGGGAAACTGGTTCTTTTGCTAGAATTTTTCTAAGTCTTGCTGATTCGTTTGTTCCTTCAATTTCGGTGCAAAAGGTTTGCCACGAGCTGCGTTTCGCCCGCTGTGTTTCAGCTTTGAATTTTCTTTGACTGTTTTTGTATGCTTCCCAGTCTAATTCATTTCTTGTTCGTTTGGCTGTATTGAAAAGTCTTCTTGTTTCTTTTCTGACAAAGCAAATTTCGTGTGTCCACCAAGGTGGTTTATTATTGCCTTTCCTTACCTATTTAAAGTGACATCCTTTTTCAAAAGCCTTATTTAGAATTTCTGCGAATTCTGTGGTGACTCTATCTAAGGATTCAGGTCCAATTATTGAATTAATTTCTAAGAAGTTAATCCTAGTCTCTAATTCCCTATTGGAAGTTTCCCAGTTCGTTTTCTGGTATGAGAAATTCAATGATTTTGTGATCACAGAAAGAAAGCTCTTTTGACACCCTCCATTGTTCTATTGGTATTGTGCCTGAGTTGTTTGTTACAGTAATATCAAGCAGCTCCTTACAATTTTTTGTAACAAACGTTGGTTCTCTACCCCATTTGCTATTAATAAATTGTTCTTAATAATAAATTCAAAAACAGACTCACCTCTATTATTGACGTCAGTGCACTAAGTCGTGTCCTGTTTCCTCAGCATGAAGTACTGACTGGCATGTTAGTTCAGCTGGTGGCCCTTCCGTCCCGTCCCCAGGCATATAACATGAAGCTATAATGAGCGATGGCAGCCCATCTCTCTCCCACTTGACGGCCGCTTGATCTAAATTACTGTATTTGGATAGAAGAAAAAGGTTAAACTGTTTTCTAGCTACAATACATGTTCTAAAGCTACTGTTTCTTCCCACCTGAGCAGTTTTGTATAGAATAGTTTCTTTTGTGTTCAGCCCTCTGATTTTGCCTCCTGATAACCAGGGTTCTTGCACGAGGGCGACGTCAATTTGTCTATTCTCCAAGAGATGGACTATGTTGGTACTGGCAGCTTTACTGTGGTGAAGATTTATTTGATAAAATTTCATGATAAGTTTTGAACTACCAACCCCCCATTTACGTTTTTGTTTTGATTGGCTACTAGTCTAAGTTTGTACCAATGCGAACCTTGAAACCAATTTTTCGTAGAAGTGGCAACGAGTTTTGGCTAAGTAGCACCGTCACTTCTATCCCTTCGGCGGTCTGTTCTCCCACATCGACAACATCCCAGTTCTGACTGAGTTGTTCGGTGTTTCAGGATCTGAGATATCTTTCGATACGGTCCCTCGGGATTACAGGTCCTTTAATAAGCAATTTTGCCTTAAGCCTAGTAATGTGTCTGATCTCCTCCTTATTGATAAGGCGGAGTTCAGCATTTTGCCAGGGAACATTGGTTTTCTTCACGAAGTCTTGGAGCCATGCATAGGTATATTTATCCTCGTATGCTAAAAGCTTCAATCAGGGTTTGGATGGTACCGAAGAGGGGCAGTGGCCCCGATTGTCTTCTCAAGTTCGAGACAATTAGGAGCAAGAGGCTCCATGCTTTGTCTAGACCTTGAGAGAGACGGATCTCTGATGCTGCTTGTCGTGTCAGTAGTACCTATGGGATTTGATTTCTTCAAAACCCCTGGGTTGCGTGTGGGGCTATGGCCCGCTCGTTTCCCAGGTGTGCGAAATTAACAAAATTCCCACTCGAGTTACTCGGCGCATCTTCCAGTCCTGTAGGAGCGGGAGGCTCCTTGCAACGACTGGTTGACTGCTTCGATTCCCCTGGCTTAGGTTTTTGTTTGTCTGTCTTTTGTCTGGTTGATGGTGTCACCTTCCCCTTACGTTGGGTTTTCCCTTGGCTTGTGTTGGGTGGTTCCATCAACTGTTTTACGCACAAGGCTTTCGCCTCAGAAACCTCCTCCGAAGTACAGGCGTGAGGCCCGTTGTTCTTCGTACTTTTCTGCTGCAAAAAGTCCTGTGCGTTTTGTAATCGTTTGCGTTCCAGTTCCGTTAAGTCAATCCACCTCCTTGAACCAAGTCGTTTGATTGTCTTTTTGCTATTGGCTAACCTACTATGCCTCGAGGCAGTAGACAATCTTGAAAGATTGGCACTAGCCTTAGAACAGCAGTCACTGATATCATCAATGTCCACTGTTCCGAAACTAGTTCCATCTCTCATTCCGAGATTGGCAAAGGGGTCGAGAAGAAGGCCTTCTTCTTCCTCAGTCAGGGTCTTGTCCGTTTCGTTCATATGTTCGTCTTCGATGTTTAGTTTCGTGGAAAGTCTTGCCACTGGCGACTTCTCTCCTTCGGTTAACGAAGGAGCCAAGCCCACGCCGGCAGCCGTGACTTCTGCCGACGTTTTGGCAAATATCCGTACCAACGCTTTGTCAATTTTTGTCGTACTTTCCATTGTTGTTCATAGGTTTCAGTTTTGTTAGTTTGCGTGGTTCCGCAGCTGGATTGCTGGAGAACCCCACATAAGCTCCCCCACCAACGTCAAGGTCAAACTCTCGGGGGAGTGGTAAATGCCAAGCAATCACATATTCTCGCAAACGTTTCCGCCCACCCCCTCGTGATTACTTTATTAATGATGGCCTTGTTTCCAGAGTAACGAACATTCGGGACTTGGGTGTTAGCTGTGATAGTGAGCTCAATTTCAGATCACATTATGACAACATTGTGTCTAGGACCAACTCTGCTCTGGGCTTTGTTAAGCGCTGGTCGAAAGAATTTTCGGATCCTTTCGTTTCAAAAGCACTTTATACGACAGCCAAGTGTGGTCGCCTTGTCACGTTTTTCATATTAAGATAATTGAGGCTAATCAGAGAAGATTCCTCCGTTTTGCTCTTAGGGGACTTCCCTGGGTTGATAGTTATAACTTACTTCCTTATCAAGATCGGTTGCGACTTATCAATTTACAATCTCTCGAAAAACGTCGTGAGGTGGCAGAATGTTGAGGGAAGTAAATGCTAATTCAAATGTTTTTGACTATAATCATAGCAAGATCACACAAGGAAACCTTTTATATAGCTCATCATATAACAACTCTGGATAATATTATGTATTTATGTATATACATGCAACTAATTTTTTTAATCAATCTATAAAGAAACTGAAACTTTACAATCTCAATTACAATTTTCAATCACAATTTTAACAAATGCCTTAGCATGCTTACAATTCTTTTTTTCCTCATTTTTAAAAACTTTTATTAGTTTTTTTTTTTAATTTGTTTTTTCTTATTTTCTAAATTTTTTGTCTTGTTTGACTTGACTTTAAGGTAGTCAGCTGCCTTTGTTTCATCCTATTTTTTATTTTATGAATTTTGTTTTGTTTGATTTTAAATCTTTCATATTTTTTACTGCTTGCATTAAATATCCCGGTCTTTCTTTTACTTCCATTTATACTCGCATCGTTCATTGAAATTTGTACATCATAATTCAATTTAAGTAAGTACCGATATGACTTGCAAACGTTATTGCCGTCATGCTCGGTGAATATGGACCCCAGCTCGTGCGGAATCTGGGGGGAAAAGAGGCGTGTGATTTATTTATTTATGAAAAAAAAAAATAAAAAAAAAAACAAAACAAAAAAAAAATCAGCTTGATCGAACGGAAGCTGTCGCAATTTCGTGTATCACCCTTCCCCTTGTAGATTGGAAGAAGGTATCTTTCCCTCCACTGATTAGGCATTCGGTCGCCGCAGATAAGTTTGGAGATGAGAATCATGAGCCATCTAGACCCAATGTCTCCCATCTTTTTCCAGAGCTCAGAGGGTATCTCGTCTGGCGCAATCGCTTTTCCTTTTTTGGAGTTTTTCACCGCATCGCTAACTTCTTCGACTGTGGTGTCGGCGACTTCTTCATCGTTAGGTGCAGCTATTAGAAAGTATATCCTGTTCATTTAAAAGTCCTTCACAATACTCTTGCCATCTGTTAAGAATTTTGTCGTCATCCACAAGGAGTTGGCCTTGAGCGTTGTTAAAGAATTTTGGCGTTTTTGAAAATAGTTGCGCACTTGTTCATTATGGCCCGTTGCAGTTCCTGAATAGCTTGGTTTGCATCAGCAGCCGTTGCAGATATTTCCTCCAGCTCCCGATACATGCTCTTCGTACTCTCTGCTTGAAGTTGGGCACACTATCTTTCCCTCCTTCTTGCAACGTCTGTAAACCACCCCAAGGCGTGCTTTTTCATCTATTTTATGAGAGGGGCAAGTTGACCAAGCTTTGAAAGCCGTTTTTTTTGTATTTATTACTGCTTTGGCTTCATCATTCCACGGTAGTGTCCTTTGACAATTCCTAGCAGTGATTACGCTTTCCGCAGGCACGTTTCTTGCAGAGAGTCCCACATTTTTTGTACTCCACACCCTCCATTTGCATGTCTGTCGATGTTTTAATACAGATAATAAAAAATTCAATATTTTTTTAAAAGCCAAAAATTATTTTTTTGAAAATTTGTATAGGTATGCAAAATTATTTGAATTGTGAAGGAGCTCCTGAAGAAAAATTTTGGTTGAAATCAGAGCAACCGTCAACGAGAAATTTGAAAACAAAAAAATCGGTTATATGACAGGTAGGTACGATTATTGAAAAAAATAGTTTTCATCAAAATATTCACCATATCCTAAATAGTAAACGGACATCTTTCTATCAAAATTCTTGGAGCCGTTGTCGATAAAAAGAATTTTTTTCTTAACGGTTTTTCAACATTTGTATGGAAGGTACCAGAGATTAAAATGAGTCGAGTAATGTTCAAGAACATCGAATACTCACTCTAAAAAAGCGATTTCGAACAAACAGAGTCAACGCAACCAAGATGTTTACGAGTATCTTTGTTCATGAGCATGATGCTCGTAAGTCAGCACACAAATTAAACGAGCGCAAACGAGTATAGGCTGCAACCGAGTATAGGCTGCAACCGAGTTAAAATGCATTCGAATACAAACGATCAATCGCCTTTTTCACGATCAATATGATCAAACGTACATGACTCATGAACATTGCTTGGCGTAGATGTTGGTTGGTGGCCGATGGTGATGGGTTAACTATTTTGTGTGGATGTTGGTGGGTTTTTGCGATGCCATTTGAATTTTTTTTTTTTTCCAGAATAATGACTGAGCAGTGAGCATCATTGAAATATTATGTGCCTTGACCATAATTGAAATTAAATACAAGATGAAATGTAGTTTTTTAACAATTTATTTAATTACAAAATAAAGAGTAGGATTTACTAAAACAAAATAAAATAAAACTAAATTAATTAAAAGAAATCGAACAAAAAGAAATAAAATAAATGAAGAAAATCCTAAAAATTATTATTCTCTAATATTGTCATTTAGAGATATGGGATTTATCTTCAAATTGGAACTAGCCACCATTAAATTACTGACCGTTTCCAGATTGCGAAAAAGCTCGTTCCGATGCTGCTGATGTTGCAGGGATACTGGGGTGGAATCGTCTAAGGTGATAGTTGATTATCAATTGTGGTGATCGTATTGAGCATTGAGACAGCTATCTTCAAAACGACGATCCCCACATTCACGACTTTCTATCTGAGCACCGCTTCAGCAAGTTGTATACCTTTTTAAAAACTACAGAAAAACGGGATATTTTTGGAAGATAAACCTGTATTGTGTCATACGAATTTTATTCATGGAGCTCTTAAGAAGATTGAGGTAAAAAATTAAGTTTGGTTAAAGTTCAAGTTTATCTTTTAGTTTGTAGGCAAACGGTGATGTAAATGAACATTTTTTTTATTCAGTTAAATAACTCAAACTATTAGCCAAAGTTTTAGTGTAGAAATTGTAAAAAACAAAAGTCAATTATGGAGAGGGTGAGCAAAAAACTGGTTCAAAGTAAAGTTTTTTTAAAATTTCGAAAAATAGCCGTTACTCGAAAACCGTTATGATTCGGTATGAACACGTTACCAAATCCTGATAGGTCATGACCTGGCCTTTCACCAGTTTCAGTTTGGACCATCCTTTACGGGACACCCTGTATACCTGACCTACATGCGCCATACTAAATGTTTGATGAATATAAATCATTAATTCATAGTACATAATATTTACCATATTTAACATATGTATATGTTTATTTGTGTAAAGGCGTTTTTTAGTAGTTGCAAATTTCTTGCGAATTTTAGCCACCGAACCTAAAGCAATAAACAAATAAAAATAAATACCTTAAATCTACCTACCCTAGCACGAACAACGACCGATGATCGATCCACGACCATCCATCGAATTACACTTGCACTCGAGAACAAAATGACTTAAGAGTATGGAGACAGAGCGATCGAGTATGAACGATCATATAGACAAAAATGGAAATGTTCGAACTGATTCGAACATGCTCATTTTAGTCTCTGGAAGGTACCCTAATTGTTTTAATTTAGAAAGATGATTTTTTCAAGTATTCTACAAAATAATAAAGAACTCTATTACACCTAGTTTTGAAAATATAGACCAAGTCGTTTTCGAAATAATTAGTTTTCAAAAAAAAAAAAAAATAGATTATTTTTTTTATTTTCCAAAAAATTTCTTTTTTTAATTTTGGTTCACAGTAATGTTTATATTTTTTAGAAGATTTACCATAAAAAAATAAAATCTTTCAACTTAACTGTTTTCGACAAAATCAAAAAAATGGTTGTACTGGAGGTACCCAAAATATTAAATTTATGGAAATAAAAAAAATTATTAAAAAGTAGTAGTAAAATCTTCGGACACGTTTTTGAGTAAAATATTATTTTCCGTTTTGGCGGACAAAAATTGTATGGCTAGTACCGTTATTTTTGGTCCTTTAAAAAAATTAAACATCTGGGCATATTAGTCAAAAACACTATATTCCAAGTTTGAAGAAACCCCTCCAGCCGTTTAGGCTGTAAGGGCGAGGACAGACAGACATAATTGCGGGACCCACTTTTTTTCGCGTTCTCTATCATTTTAATGTTGGGGAAAATTATTATCTCGAGTTCGATTTTTTTACGAATCCATAACTTACCATATATAGTTAGTACATACTTACATATATCGCAAGTAAACATCATTATGAGATGGAAAAAATTGTAGGTACTGTTCACTTTTTATTTCGTTAGAGAGAGGTCAGTAAAGGCACATTATATGTACATATACATTCATATACAGGGTGCCCCGTAAGTAATGGATAACCCTGAAATGCCGCATAGTAGACTTTATGACCGTCCTGAAAACGGATAAAAAAAACTTCTATCCCAACCACAAGAAATGTTATATGCATTTTTTTGTTCAGTGCATTATTTTTTTTCTTACTTTACATTTTTTAATACCACGACTACAAGTGAATGAGTTCCATCATTTTTTTTTTGCAGGAATTTTTTACATTACTTGTGCCAACACATAAGTAGAAGAAAATTATTATAACTGTTGGACTTCTTAGAGAAAAAAATTATTTAACATTGAATTTCAATGCAAAATGTGAAAACAAATAATTTTTGAAAAAGTTAAATCATAGCTGGTATAAAAAAAATGCATGAATACCTGAGTGGCCAACTATTTTAAAAATATGCGCTTTAAATGCAGATTTCAAAATGGTATTAATTATTATTATATCTAGAGTCAATAGCAAGTTATTGGTAAAAATCTGCAATACTAGAGTAAATTTAGAAAAAACAAAAGTTTTCAAAATTAGCAGAGTAAACGTGAAAATAATACCAAGCGTTGAACATAGCAGATTTTTGATTTATTGACTGTTTCTACGATGTTGTCCTAATGATAAATCCAAGCTTTCAACTTCTAGGGCCGAATGCATTATTGATAAAAATGTCAAAAAAGTGCAAAAAACGGTTAAATTTTTCGAGCTTGTTTTGAATTTTACCTGTTCTATTGGGCTTTAACAAACCCATCAAATATTTTGTTGGTTGCTATTAGTTTATTTGTTATTTTCTCTAAACAAAAAGTTTTTGAGCCAGCTTTTAATCACATGATCACTTAGTTAGAAAACAAAAACAAAAATAGATAATTTTTTAATTTTTTTTTTTATTTAAAGCAAATGCTCAAACTGTTTTCCACCCACTCTTATACAGGTTCTGCACCTCCGAATAAATGAACGTCTTAGTGAACGTGCAAGGTTTTGCTCAGAAATTTGTAATGCAGCTGCCTCCACACGATTTCTTAGCTCCTCTAAAGACCTGATCGGCTTGCTGTATACGATTTCCTTAATGCATCCCCAATAAAAAAATCAAGTGGATTTAGGTCTGGTGAACGGGGTGGCCATAAAATTGGTCCCAGACGTCCTATCCATCTGCCTGGAGATCTGGCATTTAAATATGCCTGCACAGGCACAGCATAGTGTGCTGGACAACCATCATTTTGAAGCCAATGGGATTCCTTTAGTTCTTGAGGCACTTCTTCCAGCAAGGTTGGGAGATCATTTTGGAGGAACTCCAAATAACCTTGGCCAGTTAAAATCCCCGGCAACTCAAAGGGTCCAATTATTTTCCCATTGAGAATCCCAGTCCAATAGTTTATTTTGAATTGGTACTGGGACCTGTCTTCCCTCATGATCTTTGGGTTTTGTAGTGCACAGAATTGGAGATTATGGAGATTAGTGTAGCCATCTCTTTTAAATGTCGACTCATCGCTCCAAAGAATTTTGTCAAAAAACTGCGGATCTTCTTCAATTTTCATTATCATTTGTCGACAAAAACTAACGATTTTATGCGTTCTCACTTTCTCAGGATCTTACAATTTACTATTCAAAAAACACAATTAAAATTGAATCAGAAGACTTTTTGTTTGGAGAAAATAACAAATAAAAAATAGCAACCAACAAAATATTTGATGGGTTTGTTAAAGCCCAATAGAACAGGTAAAATTCAAAACAAGCTCGAAAATGTAACCGTTTTTTGCACTTTTTTGACATTTTTATCAATAATGCATTCGGCCCTAGAAGTTGAAAGTTGGATTTATCATTAGGACAACTTCGTAGAAACAGCCAATTAATCAAAAATCTGCTATGTTCAACGCTTGGTATTATTTTCACGTTTACTGTGCTAATTTTGAAAACTTTTGTTTTTGCTAAATTTACTCTAGTATTGCAGATTTTTACCAATAACTTGCTATTGACTCTAGATTATAATAATAAGTAATACTATTTTGAAATCTGCATTTAACGCGCATATTTTTAAAATAGTTGGCCACTCAGGTATTCATGCATTTTTTTTATACCAGCTATGATCTAACTTTTTCAAAAATTATTTGTTTTCGAATTTTGCATTGAAATTCAATGTTAAATAATTTTTTTCTCTAAGAAGTCCAACAGTTATAATAATTTTCTTCTACTTATGTGTTGGCACAAGTAATGTTTAATATTCCTGCAAAAAAAAAATGATGGAACTCATTCACTTGTAGTTGTGGTATTCAAAAATGTAAAGTAAGAAAAAAAATAATGCACTGAACAAAAAAATGCATATAACTTTTCTTGTGGTTGGGATAGAACTTTATTTTATCAGTTTTCAGGACGGTCATAAAGTCTACTATGCGGCATTTCAGGGTTATCCATTACTTACGGGACACCCTGTATACAAATACATACATATGTCATGTTTTCGGGGAAAATTGTGCCAAAGTCAGAGCATCCATCTTAAATTTAACGAAGAACTAGTTTTTAGTTTTTTTTTTTTAAAGCCATAAATAAATAAAAAATAAATCGGGTGGCACAACGGTTCATGAAGAACCAGGGCCTAGTGACTAACAACTCGCAACCATTCCTGTGTGCGGCTTTCGACAGGAATGGAAGGGACCTACAATTGTATGCCGAATCCGAACGGCTAGACGAGAAGCACTTATTCGTGACAAGTGATACTCTTGGAGGATTTGTCAATTCCTCACAAGAGGCAGTAGCCCTGAAAAAAAACTTTTTTAGTTTTTTTTTAAGCCATGTGTCTTCTCTTATTTGCTTCTTAAAAAAACGTTGATTTAGTGAATAGTTTTTTAAAATAAATTTCCTAACTCAGAATTTTTTTTCAAACTAATTCTTTTCAAAATTGGACGTTATTAAGTACCTTACTACTATTTTTGTCTTTAATATTGTATGCTTTTAATAATTTTAAGCCGAATGCTGAAAACCAAATAGACTAAGTGATTCAACTTTTTTGAAAATTTAAAATTACACACACCATTTTTTCTTTAATAAACTCTTTTTGTTTTTTTTTTGAATATTTTATTATTAAAACCTTCACTGCCCCATGTATCATATTTGATACACAAGTTTTACTTGCTCTATAGGGCAAGTATTGGTTTCGTGTCAAAACATAAATTGAACGTTTCAATCAAAACTAACATTACGATGATGGAGAAGTCCAAAGAAGTGATTTTCGCGAAAACGTCCTTCGGTCTGTTTTTCTGTGCGTCTGGGCGCAGTAGTGCTGAGGCGGAAAATATACCAAAAATGAAATTTGTAATATGGAGTTGTTTCATATATGTTTGTATAAATATGTAGGTAACTGTTCTATGTTTTCCCAAAATTTGGGAACTTTATGTCAAGGAATTTGCGAGATAAAGCGCTCTAAAGTTATACTTCCTTTCAGTTTTAAAATTCATGTATTTTAGAGCTAACTTTTTAGCATCAAAATAGCATTTTAATAACTGTTTGTTAAGACTTAATTTCTTTAATAAATTAAGTGATAACTAAGCTTACAAAATACATAAAATAAAATGTTTTCGTCTTTTAGCTGGGTTAGGACCGAGTGCACTCGAATTATTATTTTAATATTCTTTTCCTTGATCTACAGTTTTAGCTCAATAAAGCTATGTCTTGTTGTAACCATTTTTAGAAAGCTACATCATTCAGCTTACTTTTTTTGAAAGAACTGTATCCGGCCTGATACAACCTTGAACGCAGTGTTCAAATTTGTTTCACTGAATTATATTAAAAACAAGGTTTTGACTTCGGTTATGTAACAAAAGTTATAATTTCTTGGCTAATGATTGTTGGAAAGAATGCAATCAAAACTTTATTTTTGGAAAAGATATAAATCTTATTTAAGAATATAAAATAAAATGAATCCATTGACGGTTTTCTGAGACATTAAATTTTTAGCTAAACGTTTTTTACTTGCCTAAAAATTTTTCTTCCTTTCCAACTAAATTTTCTTAGACCCCTGTGATTCCCCCTTGATTACGGCCTCGACCAAATTTTGTCGAAAAGTGTGCAAGTCCAATCCAATCATGTGTGCAAAATTTCACTGCTCTCCGTTACATAGTTCAGATTTTATAGATTTTTCCGCTCTCCCACTTCAATGTTAGAATGTTTCGGGAATATATTTGGGTTGGACTCGACTTCAATAAGGCATCAAAAACCCTCCGATAATTAAAATCTGCTTTCCGTGAAATTATTCGAAGTTAGTTTTGTGAATTTATAAAAAAAAGTTTACGTATACGCCGTAGTATGC
Source organism: Melangyna quadrimaculata (assembly GCA_949320155.1). Classification (NCBI taxonomy): domain Eukaryota; kingdom Metazoa; phylum Arthropoda; class Insecta; order Diptera; family Syrphidae; genus Melangyna; species Melangyna quadrimaculata. The sequence continues at coordinate 363,511,121 of OX439483.1, forward strand.
GTAGTATCATACGTCTTATTTTAATTTTTTCTTTAAATATAAAATATTAACTTTAATACGTCCCATGAATCATATTTTATACACAATTTTTTCCCGAGTAGCCTACATCCAAGTATAATATTTGATACATTTTGGAATTCGACTTTTAATATACAAATCGATATGGTTCCAGAAGAGGCTACAGGCGATCAAGCCAGGAACTGAAGCATTCAAGAATATCAACAATCCAATCCCGGAAATCATTAGTTACACCAATATTGAAGCAACATCAACACAAGACAAAGTGGTAGCGTTCGCCAACTACTTTGAGGGAAACTTCTCACCAAACCCACCGGACGATCCAGCGTTTCTGAACGAAGTTGAGGCAAACCCTGCAGCCAAGCCCGGAAGGAGTCGTTTTTGGTGAAACCAACCTAGCAAGTGCCCCAACTGATAGCAAGCACACACCTCTGCAATCTGAAAGAGCTACTGGATATCATCGGGAATTCAAAGGCGAAAGAGTCAGCCGGACCAGACGGGGTTTCATTACAATTACATCCTGAAAAGGCTGCCACATGCAGTGATGATCCTTTTAACAATCATCATGAACAACTGCACCAACAACTGCTACTTCCCTCAAAACTGGAAAACAGCTAAGATCGTGGCCATCCCGAAAGAAAGGTGCTTGTAACTTGGTTTGGACAGGCCGATTACGCTCTTATAAGTCAAATACTGGAAGAAGTATTACTTCGGAGACTAAACAGATTCTGCATCCATCATCCCGCACATGCGGTTTGGCTTTAGGCAAAAGCACTCTACTTTGCATCCGCTCCTGAAGTTCCAACATGACGTCACCATAGCCCTTAACAATCATCGTGACACCGCTGGATGCATTCTGGATGTCGAGAAAGCATTCGATAGCGTATGGATTGAAGCCCTTATCCATAAACTTCACGTATTTCATATACTTCCGTCACTAACAAAAATTCTTTTTTCTTTCTTCCAGAAAATTCTACGTTCATCTGGACAAGTGAAAAACATCAAAGCCGGAGTTTCCCAAGGTTAGCAGCTAGGGCCTTTCTTTTAAAGCCTGATGACAGCTGATCAGCCTGCTTCAGGAGAGGTAGTAGAAGTAGTCGCAGCGTAGCGATCTGCAGAAGCCTGGTTCTGAATCTACCGGATGGATCAACGTTAGCAGCTAAAAAGCACATGAAGTACCTCGACATTTACTTCAATGAGTTGCTAATGTACAACCAGCATTCACGAAACGTTCTCAAAAAAGCCAACTGCTGGGTCTTTCACCGACTCCCCCATTAATGAGACGCAGAAACGGATTACCCAGCAGACGAAAATACTTATGTACAAGCAGCTCCTGCGGCTTGTCATCAGCTATTCCTTTCCAATTTGGTTCTACATCTCAAAGACGGCCATGAAGGAACTTCAAATATTCGAAAGAAGGTTACTACGGATCTGTACCGGACTTCATTTCGACCGCCAGCGAATAAAACATCACAGCAATGAGCGTCTGTTCACAGAAGCGAACATAATCCCCCTGGACCGGTACCTACTCCTACAAAGAAGCTAGTAGGACACACCAACAGTCACCCAAATCAACTAATAAGAAGGATGGCCACCTAGCAACCATGCCGAGATACCTGAGTACGATGGACATCCTGGAAGGCAACATCATCACAGACAACGAGCAAACAGTTTCGTTCTACGCTGAAACTTAGTCAGCATATCACCGTGGCTAAACGCCAACCCATCTCCCCGCCAAAAACATAACTTGGCAACCGGGACGGAAAACCCCGAGGACAATTAAGTCAACCGAGTTGTAGATTTAATTTTTTGAAATGCATTTTATATTTTACAATCCTTTTAATTTTAAACATAGTATAAAATTTGGCCCCCTATGTGCCAATAAATGTATAATATCATCGTATCTAACTAGTTATATGTCAAATTGTAAATATTATTGTTCAATAAATATGCTAATGCTAATACTAAAAGTACAAATTAATATGCACCCGTTTTTATAAACAAAAAGTAGTTAATTCATCTCCCGTTTTAAGGAAAACTACACCATGGAATAAGAATTTATCGGACTCAAACTAAAGCCAATTGCTTACTGCTCCATTTGAGTCCAGAACATTCATATTCCATGGAGTAGTTTTCCTAAACAAGGGAGCCGAAATACCTAATTTTTCGTTATAAATACGGGGGATGATCTATATGTCCCAAATTATTATCACGCCCAAGAGATCACATAGTAAGTGACAACATCACATCATGTTTTATGTACCGTAATTTATATCTTATTATCAAACTTTGCAATGAATAATATGTGCTTCGTATTGATACGAAATGAAGCTAGCCCTAGCATACGTCCCGTTCATGTATCATATTTGAACACAAAACTAAATCCTTTTTTAAACAGCAGTGAGCAATCATATTTACGCAACCAACTCATTCTATGTTGCATCTTAATAAATAATGATGCTTTTTTCTAAAGAAAAAAGTATTGGATGTGGAGATGTTTTCAATCAGTTCGTATGGGGACAGTCAAGCCCAATTATGTACGTATACTCAGAAAAAAAAAATTGTATGTATCAAATATTATTCTTGGACGTATAGTTGCTGTCTTGAAAAATAATGGACGTGGACAGGTTTCAAATCAGTTTGTATGGGGACAATGAAGGTGTTTTACTTAAATATTTTGAAAATACAACAATTTTAATTTTTTGAGTTCTTTATGTTTAAACTTAAAAACTTTGGAGATTCATGAATTTTCATTTGTTTTTCTAAATATCAGAGCCCATTGTTTGCCATACCTAAAACTCTATTCCGCACCACCATAGAGGTAGGCCACAAGACGCGTTTATTCTTGTCACATGGAAATTCTAATATTTTTAAAGTTTCCATCAGTTCACCAATATAGGTCTTTTCCTAAATTGTAATCTTTGAACAAAACGTTTGCTATCAAAAGATAATTAAGATACATATAAAGAACCTCCCTTTGTCTACCGATTATTTTATATAGTGCATCATTCTCGTCATATTAAATTTTAAACCAAATAGTAAACATCTGCTAACCTACACCCGCACCATCATCTGAAATAAATGGATTCACTTTATTTTCTTCTAATTGTTGCGTAAATAAATTTTGTAAGCCTTCCCCACCTCGCAGCGCTGCTGCTCGCATAAAACACCACAAAATAAAAATGTTCAGTGCAGCTTTTATCAAATTCACTGTGATCCCTATAAATTCGTTGCTTTCATTTCCGTTTGGATAAATATTTTTCAAATACCATCTCCTTAAGTATTTTTAAAGTCATTACTTATTGTGTACCCGTCGACCAATGCCTATTAAAATGAGAAATGTAAATATACACAAAGGATCTTCGTTTGCCACTTGGGACCTTGACAAGTGGACATGGATAATCTCACGTAGTTTATCAGTAGAACAGCACAGCTATGCTGTTTAGCCTACACTGCAGATAAATTGAATTAACACAATACCTTGCAAATTAAGATTAGATATTCTTTAATAACCAGAAATAAGAAAATTTTCTCAAAAAACCCTCAAAGCCGAAACAGAGGTATATAGTTCAGTCAACGAAGGAATTTTGCTCGCAAGAAATAGGGGTTGGGGTCGAAATACTGTATTTCAAAGTTCTGTACATCAAAATTCTGTTAAAATGCTGTCAAAGAAATATCGTTTTGATAATGTAAAAAAGTACGCAAGTTATAGAATGCTTCCCAATCATAACAAAACAATACCAAGCATATTCCATACCGCTTAATAAAGAAAATACAATTAAATATTAAATGCCCACCAAGCATATTTCGTTGAATAGACATAATAAAATTGAATGGGAGAAACCAAGAAAGAGACCAATGTATATGTGACAAAAAAACATCTAAAAGATATGGATGCGTTTCATCGGATGTGTTCAATCGGATGCGTTCTATTGGATATGTTCTAATGGATGCGTTCGACAATGTTTATTCAACCCCTTATCTCATTGTTAACACATCTAGTTGTTTAATTCTAATAGAAGATCGAAGTTTAGAAAATGTTTAAGCTGGGAACGCTTTTGTGAGAACGTCTGCTTTTTTGCTCCTTTGTAGATATGTATTTGATGTCTATGTGATTTTCGTTTGGTAGCTGGCGTATGAAATGATGCTTGATGGAAATGTGTTTAGTTATCTTATGGAACTCGGGATTCTGAACTAATTTGATGCTGCTCATTTTGTCGCAAAATATTGTTGTTGCACCACTGCTTGCCTTGAGTATACCAAGCTCCCTAAGAAAAGTTCGTAACTACATCGCTACTTTTGCTGCAGAACAAGCTGAAACATATTCCGCCTCCGTGGATGACAATGAGACGATTTTCTGCTTTTCACTGCTCCAGGTTACACATGATCCATTCAACATGAATAGATGTCCAGTCCGGGATCGACGAGTATCCACATCACCGGCGAAGTCTGAATCGCAATATCCAATTAACTCAGCAAATTCATCAACTCCTGAGTATTCGATTCCATAATCTGAAGTCCCTCTGAGATACTTAAAGATTCTTTTGACGCCTGTAATGTGTGCAGCAGATGGTTTGTCTAGATATTGGCTGAGAGCATTCACCGCATATGCAATATCTGGTCGAGTTGCAACAGCAAGGTACATCAAACTTCCTATGGCTTCTCGAAATGGAAATTTTGAAATCTTTTCTTCTTTTGTAGCTTCAAACTTGATGTTCGGATCAGCAGGAGTACTCGATGGTGATGGAGAATCCATGTTAAAATTCTGAAGGACTCGTTCGCAGTATTGCTTCTGGTTGATAATGAGTTTCGATTCCGTAGAGATGATATGAAGTCCTAGAAAATATGAAGCTTCAAACTCTTTGACTTTGTAATCTATTTTTAGATGTTGCATCAGACTATCAAGGATGTTTTTGCTTGATGAAAATACAAGCCCGTCATCATCATAAAGCGGAAGAATCAAAATGTCTGTAGTATTCATTAAATAAACACCTGCTGGCATTGTTGAAGATTAAACTTGTTGAGAGTTTGTTTAAATTTAGCATTCCAAACTCTCAGAGCCTGTTTAAGACCGTACAAACTTTTTTTTAACTTCCAGATTATATTGTGATGTTCTATATCTGGGGGTGGAGTAACATAAACTTGGTCTTGCAAATCGCCATACAAGAAAGCAGTTTGTATATCAAATTGGCGCATGTAAAGATTCTTGTGAGCTACAATAGACAATAAAACTCGTAAGGAATCAAATCTTACCACTGGGGCGAATGTTTGCCCAAAATCGATTCCTGGTTTCTGGGAGCATCCTTGTACAACTAGTCTTGCCTTGTAGCGACTCGGCAAACCTTCTGCATCTATCTTCCTTTTGAGAATCCATTTGCTTTGAATCGGTCTCATCCATGTCTGACGTTCAAGTACTTCATATGTGTCAGATTCTCGAAGTGATTTGAACTCTTCAGACATAGCCCTTTGCCATTGAGATCTTTCGTTACCTGATATAGCATCTTTGTAAGTTGGACTTCCTTCAGCTGCAGCTAGAGCACACATGTTGGTTGTGATTCCATTCCTGAGTGGATAACGTTCGTCTATAGTGCAATCATTCTTCTCAGTTGTGGTGGCAAAATCGTCAGGGATAACTTCTTGAGGATCATCCATGGCAAATGTGACATTATCACTACACTGCTTCGCTTGATCTTCGCTAGGTGGATTCTGTTGAGGGTATTCCAGAGATTCATATTCAAAAACACTTAATGGTAGCACGCAGAAATTATTATTTGATGATTCATTTAAATTTGTATTTGAAGATTGGAAATATAATTTGTCTTCGTTGAATCGGATGTCTCTCGTTATAACAATTTTAGATCCATTGTACAATCTGTAGCCTTTGGTTTCGTGATTGTAGCCAACGAAAGCAGCATGCTAACTCTTTGGATCCAAACCTTTACGATGTTCTTTCGGAATGTGATAGTATGCACTGCATCCAAAAGTGTAAAGAGAACTGTAGCTAGGTGGTACATTCTTCCACAACTCAAAAGGCGATTTCCAATTGTTTGCTCGAACAGAGCTTATATTTCGAAGTTGCACCGCTGTGTTGACAGCCTCAGCCCAAAGCAATTGTGGGGCACCGCAATCGTAAAGCATTGAGAGAGCAGTCTCTTTTATTGTACGGTTTTGCCTTTCAATAAAGTCATTTTGTTTCGGTGTAAATGGTGTTGTAGTCTCATGATAAACAGAATGCTTTACCAAAATATCTTTGAAGACCCTGCACACAAATTCAGAACCATTGTCTGTTCTAACCGAGTTCACAGTTATGGAGTGGCACGTGCTTTGGTTAAAAACTCGTCAAACTTGGCTGCAGTTTCAGACTTTTCTTGAAGAAATATACTTGGCTGTAGTTTGAATAATCATCTTTGATGAGCAAAAAATATTTGGAACCTACTAAAGAAGGAATCTGCATCGGTCCATAGAGATCGGCATGAACCAAATGGCCAGGTTCCATTTTTCTTGATTTTGCATCTTTCACGAAACTCTGTCGATGGGATTTTCCCAAAGCACATCCTCTGCAGAAGAATTTCTCAGATTCACCCATAGAAAGTTGTTTGTTTAGGTCTGATTGCAAGATTGTATCGACGCTCAGATGTCCAAGACGTTTGTGCCATCTTTCATTGCTGGGACTGACTAAAACCTTTGCAATATCTGCTTATACAACCGAGAAGTTTCACAACGTTGACCAAGCAACAGAGTATGGCCGTTTCTTTTAACTTCTGCACGACCACTCTTGAAACTAGTCGTAGCACCATGCATGTCAGCTGAGCTAACGCTGAATAAATTGAATCCCATGCCGGGAACAAATAGCACATCTGTAAGTGTGTGGAACTGCACATTACCTGAGACTTCGGATTTAATTTTCACATCACCGATTCCTTCAGCACTCACCATCGCCCAAGCAAACTGGATACTGGCGTTCATCAACAGTTCGGAAACTACTAAACGCACTTCTTTGGAAACACATGTGGCTTGATGCTCCAGAGTCAGTGTACCAGCTTGTATTCTTTTTGTTTGTAAAGTGTGCCATTAAAGCCGACGATGTACCTTGATTGTTGTCTTTCTGTTGTGCCAGACGAGAACGGCATTCTTTCCACCAATGTCCACGCTTCTTGCAAAAACCACAGGTTGAATTCTACTTCTTATCTGCTACAGACATATTTTTCTTGTTGTGAAGAATCAATGCCTGGTGGTCTGTAGGTAAATCATGTGGTTTTTCAAAAAGAAGCATCTCCTCTTTCATCAGACGCTGGGTTAAATTGGGCAGAGTTTGTTCCTATTGAGCCACGGAATCCCATGCTGATCTGAAATGCTTGAATTGTGACGGAAGACTGGAGATGATTTTTGTAATTATGGCTGATTCTGCCATCGGAGCACTTAGTTCCTCGAGCTGTTTGGCCATTTGTTCTATGCCTGATATGTGGCTGGCCATGTTGTCGTCTTCCGCCTTTCGATATTCATAGAACTTTTGCTGTAATGCACTCAGTGAAACTCCAGATCTCTGCTCATAGATTGATGAAAGTTTTGTCCACATCTTGGCTGCAGAGTCACTTGTCACCAAAAACTTCAGCTGGTTGAAGTCCATCGACGAAGTGATTATTAGTTGTGCCTCCTTGTCTTTCTGAATCCAAGCAGCAAGGGTTAACTCATCCGTTGGCTTTTTTGATTCATCAAGGACGCCTTCCAAATCATGGGCACGCAAATAAACCAAGACCTGAAACTTCCAAAGCGAGTAATCTCTTCCATTGAATTTATGCAAATTTATACTTTTGTCCATCTTGGTAAAGGAAAGCCTTTTCAAGAGAGCTAGCAACAATTATTTCGTGCTGATAACGTATTGAAAATAAAAGCAAAAAGTTTTAGACAAAAGTAATTTATTATTCAAGAACAATCTATGAAATCCGTTAAGAGTAAAACTTGAATCGGAGAAACCAAGAAAGAGACCAATGTACCTATGACAAAAAACATCTAAAAGATATGGATGCGTTTCATCGGATGTGTTATGTTACGGATATGTATTTTTTAAAGAAGGTGATAAACTTACTTCAACAACACAAACTATGCATAGCATTAGGACTGAGCATGATAGCCCAATATTTAGTAAGATATATAGATATCCCAAAATTCACGAACAAGAAATTGAACACCAAGTTAAAGATTTATTACAACAGGGTATAATAAGAAAAAGTTTTTCCCCTTATAATGCACCTATTTGGGTAGTCCCAAAGAAAGTTAATATTCAGGTGAACAAAAATGGCGTATGATGGTTGACTATAGAAAATTAAATTAAAAAACAATTGAATTAAAGCATCCTATACCTAATATCGACGAGATATTATATAAATTAGGAAGAGCTCAATATTTTTCAACCCTTGACCTTGCAAAAGGTGTTCATCTAATTAAAATGAATCCCGCTGATTCTGAAAAAACAGCCTTTTCAACTCCATATGGTCACTACGAATGGCTACGAATGCCATTTGGCTTAAAAAATGCACCAGCCACTTTCCAACGAACGATGAATGAAGTTTTAGAAGGATTAATAAATAAAATTTGCGTAGTATACCTTGATGATATACTGATTTTTAGTACTTCATTGCAAGAGCACATGATTAATCTTCGGTTAGTGTTTCGACGATTCAAAAATTATAACCTTAAAGTACAGGTAAACAAATGCAATTTTCTTAAGAGAGAAACTAAATTTTTAGGACTCACAATTACAGACAAAGGTGTGAAACCCAATGTAGACACATCAGAAGCTATGGAAAAAATACAACTTCCCACTACTGCTAAAGAAATTAAATCATTTTTAGGTATAATAGGTTACTACAGAAAATTTATAAATGACTATGCGAAAATTACATAATTGAAACTAAATATTTAAAAAAAGATACAAAAATTGACAAAAATGATATAAATTATATTAAAGCACATCAAGAACTAAAAAATGCACTTCAAACAGGGCCAGTACTTGCATATCCTGATTTTAATGAAAAATTTGTCTTAACGACAGATGGATCCAATAATGCAATTGGAGCAGTGCTCATGCAAAAAGGGCATCCAGACGTATTGACCTTAAAACAGATCATCAGCCTTTTAAATGGTTTCAGACAAAAAAATTAGGCAGAGATATTTCACCTAGATTACAAAGATGGGTACTCCAATTAGGAGAATACGATATGCAAATCGAATATTTAAAAGGTACATGCAACACTGTAGCAGATTTTTTGAGTAGATAAATTAAAGACATACAAGAAATAAACATGTTACAACAAGATTCAGTCAGACCTACAGTACATTCACAACATGAAGAAATGAATGGTCACTTTCCAATTAAAGATAGTGCAGTGAACATAATTAAGCAACAAATAATATTAAAAGCAGGAAACGGATTGAAGAAAAGCCCTAAATATAAAAGAATAAATATTGGAATAAATGAATTATATAAAGATAATTTTAATGATTTAATAATACCATTAATAGAAAAAGTTAGTACAGGAATTTGTACTGAATTAACAGAGAGTGAATATAATATTCTTTAACAAAAATTGATAGAGTTATTTGGAACAAGAATAAAATTCTATAAATTTGAACATTTTGCTAAAGACTTAGAGACAGAAGAGAAAACCATTAAACACCATTTATTGCATTAATAAAACAAAATACTAAACTTCAATAGATAAATTTAGTAAGCTAACTACTGCTACATATGTTCCAAATGTTTCTCATGAAACTTTAGAAGAAACTATCTTACAATTATTAGCAACAAACGGTAAACCAAAAAGACTTGTAATGGACAACGAATTTAATTTTCCAAGAATAATTAAATTAATAGAAGACATTGATATAGAAATACATTTTACTAAACCTAATAGTCATACAGGAAATTCAGACATTGAAGTTTTTCATAGAACATTAGCTGAAAAAGTAAGGGCTCTCTTAAACGGAAAAACTAACCCAAATATACATGAAATTCGAGTAGCTGTACACAAAGCTAATCTCTTCTATAACACTTCTATACATTCTACTACCAAACAAAAGCCATATGATATACAGAAAGGTAGTATAGACAAAATTCAATTTCATGATCTTATGATCAAAAATAAAAAAAAAATTAATAGGCAAACTAAATATGAATAGAGAGGAATATGAAGAAAAGAGAACGGAAGGATTTGTTAAAAATTCTAGAACAGACCGTCATAAAACAGCTCCAAGATATAAACATGATAAACTCGAAAATCAGCATACAAAGAATATTCAGAAAGAAAGAAAGAGCAGGCATATAAACCAAGACAATCTAATCAAAGCAAGCCAAGTCAATAGAAAATCTCAGAGAAGAATTTAGTTTAGATTCATATACAATTGAAACAAGTCGCAAAAATGAAAAGTTTCGTGGTATTATTCCCTATTATTGGTTTAATAAACAGCAAATTAATTATTGAAGAAGTAATAAACAATAATGGTTACGCGGTCATCAAATATGATGAGGTTCATATAGTAAACGAATTTAATTTTATATTGCATATAATTAATTTAACTGAAGTAAATATGTTATTAACAAAAACAAACAAACAGTGGTTAGAGCAAAAGAATTTGATAGTGAAATCTCCAGAAGATGTTATAATTACAACATACATAGACAGTGAACTAAATTTAATTGAAGAAGAATTAAGAAGTATTAAGGGACATAAGCCTATTACAAGAATAACTAGAAGTCTTATAAATATAGGAACTTCCTTTTCGGAAATCTGAGATAGAAAACCGATTAAAAACACTAACCGTAAATAATCACGAGTTAATAATTATTAATAATAAACAGGTGGATATAGATAATCAACTTCAGCGGGAAATAAAAACATTAAAACATTTAATTGATACAAGAATAAAGAAATATTCCGGTTCTGAAGAGAAATTTAAACTATTGGAAAAAAGAATTATAATTCTAGAATATACTAGAAGAGTTGACAAATTGAAAGAAATCATTGAAAAAATACAAAATATCATTTTAGCAAGTAGATTACAAATAATGACAAATAGCTTATTAACGGCTGAAGAAATAGAATATTATGATATTGATTCAAACTTAAAAATATTAAACTCTCTTTAGGCGAACATGTTAATGATATTTTAATTTTAATAATTCAAATACCAGATAAAATTTTAAGTTTTGATAAATATCTTATAACTTCTATTCCTAACGAGGAAAATATTGAATTAGAAATAGATGATGAAAATGTTATAAAAATAAATGATACTTTTTATAAATATGTTGAAAATAAAGAATTAAAACACCTTAAAATATATACTAATTGTATAAATAAAAATAATTACATTAAAAAGAAGAATATAGAAAAACATATTGTAAAAGAACTTCAAAATGGAATGATAATTGTTAAAAATAGCAACTATAAAATACAAAGTTCTTGTGATGAAAGAAAAGTAATTCCAATAAAAAGAAATGTATTGATTAATTTTGGAAATTGTAAGATCGAGAGTAACGAAAAAGAATATGTTAACAAACATTCAATTGTAAAACAACCAATAAATATTTATGTGGAAGATAATTTTAATTTAACAGACATTAACGTAAAAATTGCAGATTATAATTTAACAAAAATTGAAAATATTAAAGAAATAAAAGAAAAAGTTTCAGACCAATCCAATATTCATTTTGGTATAAATATATTTGTAATTGCTATAATTTGTGTTATACTTATAATTTTATACACAAAATTGTTCCAGGAGAAAGAAAGATCAGAGGGAGAGGATTTATAGAATTGCTTCCCAATCATAACAAAACCATACAAAGCGTATTCCAAATCGTTTGATAAAGAAAATACAATTAAATATTAAATGCCCACCAAGCATATTTCGTTGAATAGACATAATAAATTATCAACAAAGTATCTCCATTAAATTAATGTAAACAAAGATCGTCAACGATCAAACCTCTTCCATCACTATAAAATTTAATCATCATCAAGAATGATGATATGATATAAAACTAATGTAAACAAAGATCGCCAACGATCCAATATTTTTGAATCATAATCAAAAATGATGATATGCTATACATGTATCTTTGTTACATATACCTAGTTAGTAAGAAGAATTCTGAATGTCAATGTACATGCAGCATCACTGCAAAGAGAATTATAAAATCGTGGCCTGAGAATTATTTTGTCGTATATGCCATTTGGGCGATTTAGGGAAATTGAATTTTAAGGTTTGAGTTTAAATAAAAAAAAAAAAACTGATCGATAAAGTTTTCTTTTTTTTTAAATATATTATTATGTGGTAAATATTCTTTCGATTGAAGTTTTCCAAGGTGCCCAGTCGGTTTAGTTTTCGAATTATAAGTGTTTTTCTCCAGAATCAGTTTGTCGTATATTCCACGAAAATAAGCATTTTGTTGCACATCATACACGTACGACAAAGTAAACGCACATACGACATTGCAATACTAAGTTCATGCCGATTTGAATGAGAACAAATTATTCAAATACTGGGTGTCCGGTAATTCGTGTGCCATACTTTGGGATATGATTTTTGGTCATATTCTAAGAAAAAAATTGTTCTACAGTTAAGTCTGATTTTCAACTTTGACATCATTTTTTGACGATTTAAAAAAAGGCTAACTTTGGTGTACCCTAACCCATGTTAAGGTCAATTTCTCTGTCAGTACTAACGAAAGGGACCTCATTTTTTCACTTTTGGACTTTTTTGTAGTAGAAATACCTTTAAGACTACGTTTAAATTAAGCTGATATGTTTTTAGGGTTGCCAGATATTCAATTTTAAATGATGTTCAATTTTTTCTGCCCAAGCTAAATTTTGACATTGAGGTCAATTTTTTTCAAAAAATGCGTAATAAACATAAAATTTTCTTATTTTTACCTGATGAACGAAACAATAATAAAACAAAACTTATGAATTAGTGCACCCAAAAACCCATAAATTTTATGATACTTGGGAAAAGTCTAAAACTTATCTTATAAAGCGTAAAAAGATCTTTTTTTTCAATTTTTAGAAGTTTTATTTTACTCAGAGCCGATTTTTTATTATTCGGTTAAAGAGTCAGTTATTTATTAGAAAAATAAAGTTTTTTGGCTCTTTAACAATCGGATAGCAAAATTGAATTTTCCTATTGAGAAACAATAATCTATAGAATATTATAATTTGAATGTCACTTCCATTTATGTTTGTATATGTTTTTGATATTTTTGTTTTTGTATATCGACCATTTCCAAATTAATTTTAATTTTATTTAACGTTTATTCTAAAGCAATGTTGACAAACAGTAATGTTTGACTTTGAAAATATTTATTCCTATGAATAACTTTATCTGAATTCTCAACGAGCAGATAAATTAACTATTCCTATTCCTAGGAATAAGTTATATATGCCCATTGAAAAATAGATTTTTGGTCTATCTGATGATTAAACACTAACTGACTGCTTATCTGACTATTGAAAAATTGATCTGCTTTGACGGAGAATGCTTTGAATTCGGTTGTTTGCATGGTATATACAATATGTACACATGTAAAATGCTTTGTATAGACCCTTTGATCCTACACCGCACGCCCCGCGGCACCAAGCCGACAGCCTGCAAAAATTAAAAAAATCATATATGTACATAATATATATGATCTGTTTTATATTTTTTCCCATTTACGTACACGTACGCCAAACCAATACTGCCGTTTCATTTGAATTTGTGTGTTGTATGTGTAAAGTCGACGGACGTACGACAAACTAAAATTAAACAAAAAATAAATCGAAAATACATGGAATTTTTGTCGTATATCCAGAAATCTGGCGTTTACGACAAAACAAAACTGAAGGATGAGTTAATTTGTGGATATACGACAAAATTCATACTGAATATCTCAGTAACGGTAAATGATAGGACAATTCTGATTGCAGAAATGGAAAGAGGACCTTTGAAAATACAGGACTGCGTACCCACTTTAAAAAGTGTATTTTGGCGTTTACGACAAAATAATTCTCAGCGACGAAATATAAAAAGGGCTTGCATGACGAGAAATAGTTTAGTATTCAGTTAAATCACAACATCTTTCAATATAGCTAATGATTTCCCCCCACCAATGGTGGGATCTGAAGCTCTGAAATAAAAAATTAAAATAGATCATACAAATGTAAATTGTGCGTTTTATTTCAGTTTTTTAAAAATTGATCCCGGAGGATCAAAGATAAAATTCGCACGCACTTTTTTACATTTTTAAAACGATATTTCTTTTACAGCATTTTTACAGAACTTTGAACTAAAGATAATTTATAAGAGGTTTTATAATGACGTCATAACTTTCTAATAAAAGATTAAAATTGATAAAGAAGCAAGCTTCAAATATTGTTTATTAATATAGGTACCTACCTATAGTTAGGAGCTAAGGGAAAAGGAGAGAGAAAACAGAATTCTACACTTCTTATTTACTTCTTTTTCGCTCACTTTATTTTCCCTTTAAAATTATTTCTTGAATTTTCTCGTCTTTTTTGGTAATTGTCAATTTGTATATCAATTTGTTATAGAAATTTTTTGTTTACTCGTTCTTACTTTCTCTATTTAGTTTCTCTTCCAATTTTTTGTTTGCGAAAACACAATTTGATTTCAAGAAAAAATTATATTAATGCACAAATGTCATACATTTGTCGATATGTACATATATTATTTTAGGCACTCAAATACTAAACAAAAACTATTACTTAAATCAAAATCATTAAAAAACATTCTAAATTGAACCACGTTCCACACCTTAAACGAATTGAAAACAATTTAAATTTATATTGATTTTTAAATATTTGTAAAATGTATTTTTTTTATCTTTAAGAAAAGTTTTATTTTTTTTTCTCTAAAAAAACAGTATTGAAAATACAGTATATTGCCGTTCAGAATTTTGCAAGGCAGTATTTGTTCATACAGTATTTTGACGTACAGAATTTTGTATTTACAGTATAATGACATACAGAATTATGGTCTTACAGTATTTTGACCACACATAATTTTGTCAAACATAATTTTGAAAAACAGTATTATGACCCGCTCCCAAAAAATAGTGCTCTCTGGATTATATTTTTATATGGTAGGAGATACCCCCAGGTAAAACATACCCAAAGTCCCCAGCCCAGGGCTACGAGCTAAACTAAGGAGGGGGGTTAAATATACCCATTTTCAGATTTTCGGGAATATTTTCACAACCTAGCATGTTAGCGGAAAAGTCTATGCTACAAAATTAGAGACAAATAAATTGTCTGTAAGAAAAGTTAATATCATATTTTTGCTAGGGTCAATAATAAGGGAAATGCGGTGGTAGAAAAGTCAATCAATCTGGAAAAAAACTATTATTGTCTTAGCTTTTGAATGTTTTTTTGACCAATTTAATAGAAAAAAAAAAAACAAAAAAAGTTAAATACACACTCATTCACTGTTATCTCATCATGTCATGAGGCTGAGAGTGGAGTTATAATTTCCTTTTTTCTCTATACATCCGAATCTATACGAAAAAGTTGATTTATACTAAATTATGCTAAATTGAATTAGCAAGAGTTTAAAAATTACTTTCAAACGGCCCAGGGCCACAAGCTTAAGGGATGAGAGAAAGCGGTTATGAATAGAATCCTCAATTTCCACTGTAAATAATCTATGGATATCGGCCTATAAACCTACACTCAATTTTCGGTAATTTATCGTCATAATTCTTAGCTTCACTTTATAGAAACACTGTGTAGCATAAATTAAACAAACGTATTAAAACTCTCAACACCGGAGGAGGCTATCACTCCTTTTACCCCATTTTTGCTTTTGTTTTGTAATATAGACTTTGCCTTTATTACTCTTAGTTTTCCAAATATTGAAGAAAAACTACAAAAGGGGACATTTACCCCCCTCTCCTGCCTAAAGCTTGCGGCCCTAGGCTAGGGACTTTGGGGATGTTGTACGTAATGGTCAGCTCTACCACTCACACTTCACACAGTACCTTGGCTGGCTTGCTTCGCAGGTTCAAAAAATGTATTCATTCTTTATTCTCAAGCTCTAAGAAACACTACTATCACAATATACTACACACTATAATAATTATAAAAAATAAAATAAAAACATCAAAAAAATTGCCATCGCAACATACAATTTTTTCAAGAACTAAGTGAAATGTAATCATGAAGTTTTCAGTTTTCAATTAAGAGTTATAAGGGGTAGTGAAAAAAGCTAAAACTAAATTTTTATTTTTTTTTAGTTTGAAAGTAATTTTTACAAATACTATGGAAACCAATAAGTTGATTTGAAAATAAAATAAAAGAACTGAGCTCTGGATTTCAGAAAAAGTAATGTTTTTTATTGTAAGTGCTGCCGTTGTTTTTTAATATTATTTTTAAAAAAATGCCCCTCCTCCCTAAAAGGGGGAGGAAGAACCCCCATCTTAAATGGTATATACAATATACCTACATTACACAAAAACATCACAGTTGGTAACATAATAACTATGTACGTATGTACACATGTAAAATGCTTTGTATAGACCCTTTGATCCTACACCGCACGCGCCGCGGCACCAAGCCGACAGCCTGCAAAAATTAAAAAAATCATATATGTACATAATATATATGATCTGTTTTATATTTTTTCCCATTTACGTACACGTACGCCAAACCAATACTGCCGTTTCATTTGAATTTGTGTGTTGTATGTGTAAAGTCGATGGACGTACGACAAACTAAATTTAAACAAAAAATAAATCGAAAATACATGGAATTTTTGTCGTATATCCAGAAATCTGGCGTTTACGACAAAACAAAACTGAAGGATGAGTTAATTTGTGGATATACGACAAAATTCATACTGAATATCTCAGTAACGGTAAATGATAGGACAATTCTGATTGCAGAAATGGAAAGAGGACCTTTGAAAATACAGGACTGCGTACCCACTTTAAAAAGTGTATTTTGGCGTTTACGACAAAATAATTCTCAGCGACGAAATATAAAAAGGGCTTGCATGACGAGAAATAGTTTAGTATTCAGTTAAATCACAACATCTTTCAATATAGCTAATGATTTCCCCCCACCAATGGTGGGATCTGAAGCTCTGAAATAAAAAATTAAAATAGATCATACAAATGTAAATTGTGCGTTTTATTTCAGTTTTTTAAAAATTGATCCCGGAGGATCAAAGATAAAATTCGCACGCACTTTTTTACATTTTTAAAACGATATTTCTTTTACAGCATTTTTACAGAACTTTGAACTAAAGATAATTTATAAGAGGTTTTATAATGACGTCATAACTTTCTAATAAAAGATTAAAATTGATAAAGAAGCAAGCTTCAATTATTGTTTATTAATATAGGTACCTACCTATAGTTAGGAGCTAAGGGAAAAGGAGAGAGAAAACAAAATTCTACACTTCTTATTTACTTCTTTTTCGCTCACTTTATTTTCCCTTTAAAATTATTTCTTGAATTTTCTCGGCTTTTTTGGTAATTGTCAATTTGTATATCAATTTGTTATAGAAATTTTTTGTTTACTCGTTCTTACTTTCTCTATTTAGTTTCTCTTCCAATTTTTTGTTTGCGAAAACACAATTTGATTTCAAGAATAAATTATATTAATGCACAAATGTCATACATTTGCCGATATGTACATATATTATTTTAGGCACTCAAATACTAAACAAAAATTATTACTTAAATCAAAATTATTAAAAAACATTCTAAATTGAACCACGTTCCACACCTTAAACGAATTGAAAACAATTTAAATTTATATTGATTTTTAAATATTTGTAAAATGTATTTTTTTTATCTTTAAGAAAAGTTTTATTTTTTTTTTCTTTAAAAAAACAGTATTGAAAATACAGTATATTGCCGTTCAGAATTTTACAAAACAGAATTTAGCAAGGCAGTATTTTGTTCATACAGTATTTTGACGTACAGAATTTTGTATTTACAGTATAATGACATACAGAATTATGGTCTTACAGTATTTTGACCACACATAATTTTGTCAAACATAATTTTGAAAAACAGTATTATGACCCGCTCCCAAAAAATAGTGCTCTCTGGATTATATTTTTATATGGTAGGAGATACCCCCAGGTAAAACATACCCAAAGTCCCCAGCCCAGGGCCACGAGCTAAACTAAGGAGGGGGGTTAAATATACCCATTTTCAGATTTTCGGGAATATTTTCACAACCTAGCATGTTAGCGGAAAAGTCTATACTACAAAATTAGAGACAAATAAATTGTCTGTAAGAAAAGTTAATATCATATTTTTGCTAGGGTCAATAATAAGGGAAATGCGGTGGTAGAAAAGTCAATCAATCTGGAAAAAAACTATTATTGTCTTAGCTTTTGAATGTTTTTTTGACCAATTTAATAGAAAAAAAAAAAACAAAAAAAGTTAAATACACACTCATTCACTGTTATCTCATCATGTCATGAGGCTGAGAGTGGAGTTATAATTTCCTTTTTTCTCTATACATCCGAATCTATACGAAAAAGTTGATTTATACTAAATTATGCTAAATTGAATTAGCAAGAGTTTAAAAATTACTTTCAAACGGCCCAGGGCCACAAGCTTAAGGGATGAGAGAAAGCGGTTATGAATAGAATCCTCAATTTCCACTGTAAATAATCTATGGATATCGGCCTATAAACCTACACTCAATTTTCGGTAATTTATCGTCATAATTCTTAGCTTCACTTTATAGAAACACTGTGTAGCATAAATTAAACAAACGTATTAAAACTCTCAACACCGGAGGAGGCTATCACTCCTTTTACCCCATTTTTGCTTTTGTTTTGTAATATAGACTTTGCCTTTATTACTCTTAGTTTTCCAAATATTGAAGAAAAACTACAAAAGGGGACATTTACCCCCCTCTCCTGCCTAAAGCTTGCGGCCCTAGGCTAGGGACTTTGGGGATGTTGTACGTAATGGTCAGCTCTACCACTCACACTTCACACAGTACCTTGGCTGGCTTGCTTCGCAGGTTCAAAAAATGTATTCATTCTTTATTCTCAAGCTCTAAGAAACACAACTATCACAATATACTACACACTATAATAATTATAAAAAATAAAATAAAAACATCAACAAAATTGCCATCGCAACATACAATTTTTTCAAGAACTAAGTGAAATGTAATCATGAAGTTTTCAGTTTTCAATTAAGAGTTATAAGGGGTAGTGAAAAAAGCTAAAACTAAATTTTTATTTTTTTTTAGTTTGAAAGTAATTTTTACAAATACTATGGAAACCAATAAGTTGATTTGAAAATAAAATAAAAGAACTGAGCTCTGGATTTCAGAAAAAGTAATTTTTTTTATTGTAAGTGCTGCCGTTGTTTTTTAATATTATTTTTAAAAAAATGCCCCTCCTCCCTAAAAGGGGGAGGAAGAACCCCCATCTTCGGCAAACAAAATTCGTATTGTGTTCCTTAAAAAAAAAACGTTATCAGTTTTTGGTGCCGCGGTATGAAAACAACTCTGCTAATTAAATACATTGGATGGGCATGATCAGGTGACCTCGGTGGCGCAGTGCCTAGTGCATAGGCCTCAGAGGTAGCTGGTCTAGGTTCAATTCCAGTTGCCGCCATAATAATTTATAAAGTAAAAATTGAACATAAAGACTAAGACTAAATATAATGACGGAGCGAAAGCTATGCAAGTAGTAGGGAATAGCGGGTCCACATGGGGCTATTCACGGTTCCACCTCGACCCCAAATTAGCCCCCATGTGTCCCAACCACCATGCGAGTCATTGGCGGTCCATTGGCATTGGTGGCGCAGCGAATAAGTTGCTCAGCGGCTTGGTGGCTTGTTGCTTGATGGCTTGTTGCTTGGTGGCCGGCCTGTTGATTTGGTGGATGAGTGGATAGCTGCACAGCGAAAATTCATACAAAAATTTACGTAAAAACCCAAAAATCATATTTTTTTTTTTTAAATATTTATTTTTATTTTTTTTATTTTTTTTTTTTATATAAAAAGTTAAAATATATAAAAAATTATATTATTCTGTGCAAGACAGCAAAAATGTCGCTATCTGTGGAAGTGGACAGGCATCAAACCCCCCTTCCTCAACTCTCATCCTGAGCGCTTCCATTAAATGGGCTACCGCTTTCATCCTTCTCCAGTTAAATTCGTCCACTCTCTGGACCTCCTCCCAAATTAGTTTGCTGGAGCTCAGCAAATTCCCAGCATTCTTTATTTATTTTTTCGAGCCACTGCTCGAATTGTCTGCGAAGGGACGAGTTTAGGTTTTTATATTCCATTTTTATTTGTTCGTTATATGTGGCAGACTGCTGTCTTTAAACTGATGATGAGGAGGACAAACGTTCTTAGTATTTATACAAAAAAGTTGATCTTACCGAACACACATACCTTAATAGTTTTCCAACTATACACTTTACTACCAATTTTTAAGGGTGTCTTGTCTGTACAACATTTGATCAAAGTCGAATGGTTTCCGACATTAGGTATACAAAAAAAAAAGGTAGATTTAACTCACACAACTATATTCCAACCATACCTTTAGATATCAACATTTGCTAAGGGTGTATATGCGACATTCGGTTAATGCCAAAGAATTCAAAAAGGATAGCTCGGTTCAGTACAGTATATCCTGAAAATTCTAATACTCTTACGGAGGCGCCATCAATAAATGTGGGTCACAGACAAAGAATGTAAAAGAGGATAGTCTATAGGAACCCATGTTTGTCACAGACAAACAAATTTGAAAAAGGATCAGTCGTCAAGATCTCTTTTTAATTTGTTTTCTTTTAAGGATGCGGTATGGTTTGGTTTCAATAGGTAGTACAAATTATAGAGGAATTTTCCCAACAGGTACTCTTTCAGATAGGTCAGCAATAAATTTCGGTCACAGACAAAGAATGCAAAAGAGGATGGTCTATAGGAACCCATGTTTGCCACAGTCAAACAAATTCGAAAAAAGGATCAGCCGTCAATTTGTTTTCTTTTAAGGATGCGGTATGGTTTGGTTTCAATAGATATTTAAAATTATAGAGGAATTTTCCCAACAGGTACTCTTACGGAGGCGCCAGCAATAAATTTCGGTCACAGACAAAGAATGCAAAAGAGGATAGTCTATAGGAACCCATGTTTACCACAGTCAAACAAATTCGAAAAAGGATCAGTCGTTAAGATCACTTTTTAATTTGTTTTCTATTAAGGTTGCGGTATGGTTTGGTTTCAATAGATAGTAAAAATTAAAGAGGAATTTTCCCAACAGGTACTATTACGGAGGCGCCAGCAATAAACTTCGGTCTCAGACAAATAATGTGAAAACAATTATAGTCTATAGGTATCTATGTTTATTTTGTAGGATGCGACGCGTCGTGACGTCGCGACGGTTGGGACTTGGCTTCAATGGATAATAAAACAAAAAATAATTTTCACACGACTCTTGTAGGTGCGTTAACAATTAATTCCAGTTGAAAAATAATCAGTAGGATTTTCAAATAGATAATAAAAAAGAATACAAATGGTTTATGGGTACAGACATTCGGTCACAGTTGAAAAATTTAAAAAAGGATCGATTTCCTTTGCATTGAAAAAAGGCAGTATAACGAAATCCTATGCATGCAATGAATATTATAAAGAATAGAAGAATTTTTTCAGAAGACACTTATGCAGGTGTCAGTTATAAATTTCACTTTAACATTATCAGGGGGATTTTCAAATATTGAAAAATTTTAAAAAGGATCGATCCAGGTCATGATTTCCTTTACATTAAAAAAGGAAAGTGTAACAAAATGGTATTCATATATGAAACCCCTTGTATTTTTATGATGCTTTGAACGAAGGTTCTTTTTTTCAAGAGAAAAGAAGTCTTAAATAAATAAAATAAAAACACTAATTTTTTGTTTTGGATGATGATAAAAATGTATTATTGTATATTGGATATTTTTTTTTTGATAATTTAAGCGGTTTTACATTTTATTCTTAAATATAATTCTCAAACAATTCTTGTAACTACTTGATCAAGTGGATTATATTCAATAACTCTATCATGAAGCATAAGGCAATAAGCTGAAGTATTTGCAGGAATATGTTTTGATGTCCTCATCTCCAAGCGGATATCGATAGGTCCTGTCTTCAAAGTTTCATTTTGATGTCTACAGTCAATAACAAAAATTGGAGCACGTGATTTGAATAGATCCCAGGAAAGTAGAGGTTCTGTCGTAATCTTATTATAGTACGTTTTCTGAAAATCTGTATACATTTTGTAAAACAAACTATATCTGTTTCTCTCAAAACAAGCATTGATATCTTCATGAGGGTATACATCAGAGTTAAGATATACTTTTAAGTCTGTTAAGTCTGATTACAATGATCAAACGTTGTAGGATCCGCAGATAGGTTTTTATTTTTTTCAGTTTGCAGAGCGAATACAATAAATCGAGGTTTTTCTATTTGTGTTGTCGTCTTTACGTTCCAGATGTGATGATCAGAGCTTGATAACATGGGATATTCATAAAGATCCCAGTTTCGGAAAGCAATTTTCATAAAACTATTTTTACTTATAGATTTGTATAGACTTAGTTTCATATAATCTGATAATGTTACGTGGGGTACTTTCCACTGTAGCTTATGAAGTTTTACTTGAACATTTTCATCGGTCGGAGAGATAAGTGCGTTTTCGTCTACCCTAGCGCGAGTGATAATAAGATCATGTCGAGCATTTGGAATAATTTTTTTATAATCCTCAGCAAATCCTAAAAGTTTATTCAATGGGATACAATAATTAAAATGCAATGGATTCAAATTAATAGCTGAATCAGGAGACCAGGATGCATTCAAAAGCATATCGCTCTCATTTTTAGTTAAAGATAGATAGTTTTTAAGAGTTGATGTAATTCCAACATTACGATTGAAGTCGATTTCCTTTCCATTTAGCTCATAGCGTATTTCTTCAAAAAGAAAAGCCATGGCATTGCTTACAAGTTTTGTGTTGATTATTTCTTTTCCATCTGTCTTTGATAGTGATCCCTCCACATATAAAAAACTTTCTGAAGGAAGAACATTAAGGTTTTGATGTTGTATGCAAATCTGAATGATATCATTGCGTTCAAAATTGTTTTGATATGGTGAATAAGTATGGTATTCATATTTAGAAATACTTTCACTGATCTCAGGATCTTGGAAGATGTTCAACATATTTCTGATTGTTTTCAGTGTTTAACGATGTGACCCAATGAATGTAAAAATTCTTGATTCTGTTTTGTAATACGATGTGTTATCACAGCCGAGTTCGGAGCTTGATTGAGTAATGTAATGTTTTCAACTGTGTTTTTATATGGAATTGAGTTGATTATAATATCACTATATACAATCATGGTTCTGGCTGTAAATGTAATCGAACTGTAATTTTTTCACCTCTAAAATTTATGTCTCCCCCGTCTTGATCCACGAACTTTAAGCACAACGATGTTATTCGTTTGACGTTCACTGGTAGATAAATGACATTTCTCGGAACTTCTATTATTTTATAGCCTGGACTTACTTTAACCGCAAATTCATGTAGTATATGAGCCAATTGATTATTAATATATGATCCCTCTATGATATTGCATTCAATGCGTATGGCATTAACTCTATTTATGTCAACGTAAAGATCTGATTCATGCAATATATTTGACTGGAGCACTTTCTTACTAAAACCGAGAAGAGATCCAATAGAATTAGGTTTAGAGAAGTCGATATCTTCTGAACTGTAGATTTCACATTTCAGGGTGTTGTTGTTAGCCTTGATTTTAATTTCGCTTTTTTTGAGACTTTTCTTTTTTTTATTAATTTCAATGAGTTTTTTTTTGTATTAAATTATTTATATCTTCTATCTCATATGAACCAATAGGAAACGAGATAACACTATCACCTATATGCAACAAGTTATTAAACTCATCAACATTAGGTATAGAGTTATATGTTTGGAAATCTATAAGTCCACATACATAATTAGATTTCAGTACAATAGGTGGAAAATACTCTGCATTGAGGGTGGTTTCATTCCCACTTAAAGTAAGTGTTAACGACATCCTGATTAAAAGACAAATGAAACATTTTTGATTTGTTCAGATCTTTTTATTCATTTTATTAAACAAAAAAAACATTCTTACATTGCTCAAATAAAAACCTTAAGCATAAATGACCACATATAAATGTATCAAAATTCTGTTCTTGAATATAATTATAATTTATTTGATTACCAAGATAGTTAATTACTTCAGTTGGTGGTCTTAAATTTCCAAAACTATCAAAATACCTTATAATATTATTTTTTTTATTTATAATATATGTTACCCAATGTGTACCCATCCCAGCTTCATCATCTAAATTTATAACGCCGCACTCCTTATCTATAGATATTTTCGGTAATGAGTCTCTCATAAAAACTCCTCTAAAGTGCTCAAGATGTTTCTTTCCGAATCGTAGAATATCATGATTATTTAGGGGTCGATTAGGTAGCAAATCAATTAGTTTTTTGTATTAGGTGGATTTATAAATAAACCAAGTCCATTTTTATATGGTTTTAAGTATAACCCCTTCCCCTGAATGGCAACCGCTTCCATAGCCTTATTATGTCGTTTGTTTTCTTCAAAAGTTCTTTTAGCAGCACGTGCGTCATTCAATGCTTTTGCAACACCAGCAGCACCACCACTCAAAGATCCGACAGCCGATAAACCAGCTAGAATTGGAGCTAGAAATGGAAGAAAGCCCCCACTCTTTGGAAGTGGAATTATTCTTGGCGTTTGAATATGTTGTTTTTTCTTAATAACATTTTTTACAGCCCCTACAGCTATACTTGCCATAGATGTTGTGCCACAACAATTGATATTGTTTTTAATAGCATTTCTTGCCTCACTTATTGCCTTTTTAAAAATATTTTTTTTACAAGACTTTTTCTTTTTTGGTTTTTTATTTCTTATAGTTTTGTTTTTAGCACTCTTATTACCCATACCAAATTTTGTCTTAGCTTTCATCATGTTGGTGACTAACAGTCCGCTTAACTTTTCAGAGGTTGAAGAGTCGTTTGCTTTGAATCTTTTCCACGCTTGCTCGGTTAGAATTTTATCAGCAGCGTGTCGATCTGAGACAGAACTACTCTTAGAATATGCAATATCATGTAAGCGACAAGCCTCATCCAGTGGATTAATTCCTTTATCTCCTCTACGCAAGCGTTCTTCCAATTTTGTCCCAGGGCCGCAGTAATTATAAGAAGGAAGATGGAGCTCAAATGGTAATTTGTCTATAACTTTATTCAAAAGTCCTCCTCCTTTAATTGATTTTCTTTTATTATGACACTGAGTTTGAAGGTTATACTCAATCATATTTAAATTTATCCCACCTCCCTACTCGAAGGTTGAAACGTATGTGAATGTAATCATATAAATATGATATGTTTTATAGCGAAAGCTGTTAGTCATCAATATGCGCTTTTTAGAGCAGTCCAAAGTCATTAAAGTAAAACATTTTGATTCAAATGTCGAAATAAAAAAAAAAACATGGCTCATTATTCCCAAACAGTATTCGGGGAATTATAGTTGGACCTTCAAACTGTGGGAAAACAAATGTAATGCTAAGCATTCTTCTAGACCCCCACGGTTTAAAGTTCGAAAATATTTATATTTACTCTAAATCACTACATCAACCGAAATATCTATATCTGAAGAAACTGATTACATCTATAAAAGGAATGGAATATAATGGATTTTCGAATAATTGTGAGATAATGCCCCCATCAGACGCTAAAAATAATTCTATATTTATATTCGATGATGTCGCATGTCAGAAACAAAACAACATAAGAGATTATTTTTGCATGGGTCGTCATAATGGAGTTGACAGTTTTTATTTATGTCAGTCCTATACCCATATACCAAAACATTTAATTAGAGACAATGCTAATTTTGTTATTCTTTTCAAACAAGACGAATTGAATTTAAAACATGTTTACAAAGATCATATAAACTCTGATATGACATTCAATCAATTTAAGGAATTGTGTTCATGCTGTTGGTCTGATAATTTTGGATTTCTGGTTATAGACAAAGAAAATAGTATTGAAAAAGGTCGTTACAAAAACAGTTTCAGTAAAATTGCAGTACTATAAATAAAGCATTTATCATATAAAGCAACACATTCTAATGCCAACGCTGTTTGGGGGAACTTGTTCTTCATATAAACAAATCAAAGTAAACATATCCTTTTTCCGCTGTCAACTATTTTTAAAAATTAAAATGGATGAAAAAGTAATAAATGATCTTATAAAAACAAAAAATGTTCTGAAAAACAAATACAATCAACTTAGAACTGGTCAAATGATGAGAGAAACTGATTTGGAAAACACTTTCAAACCCATTATTGATCCTGATCTTATAAAAACAAAAAATGTTCTGAAAAACAAATACAATCAACTTAGAACTGGTCAAATGATGAGAGAAACTGATTTGGAAAACACTTTCAAACCCATTATTGATCCTTTGAAAGAAATGGTTGGAAGTGCTAAAAAAAAGAATGAAAAACAACATCAGGAGGAACAAATTAATAAAGAAGAGATCGAGCAAGAGGACAAAAATAAAATATTTAAACGTCGTAAGCTGCATTTCAAATCTTTTAATGAAAAGGCTGAGGAAAAAGATTATGAACAAACAGACTCGGCATCGTTAGAATTGAATAGTCCAGATAATACTTTTTTCTAGAGTACACCTAAGAGTTTTGCTACCCCTAATAAATCATCTTCGTTAGTAAAAAAACTTTTGTCAGAATCAAATCGTGATACAATTTATGGTCCGTATTTCGATGCTAATACACAATCTGTAAAAATGGGTAAATGTAGCTTTGCAATGAATGATCATGAGATTATCATAGACGATGAAATGTTTGCTCGAACTCCTGGCCTTATTGAACTGATGCTAAAGAAAAATCCTCGTAAGCAAATATATAATAGTGATGACCTAGAACAATATGGGAAAATCTTACAAAAAACTAATGCGCATATGCGTAATCATGATAGTGCTTCTCGAATAAATAGTAATAGAAGTGTTAAATATAACCACCTGATTAAAGACCTTGTTGCTAGACTTAAAAGAGAAAAAAAGGGGGATCTTATACTCATAATATAAGTGAAATGAAATATACAAATAAAAATATTGAATACGTGTACTGGAATGATCCTAATGAACTTGTTGATAGACTTAGACTTTTAGTAGCATCTAAAAATGCTGGTAACGATAACCATCAGAATGAAATCACTTCCATAATTGAAGAATTAAAGGAATCAAATATTATATATTAGTATCATACAAAAAAAGAAAACTTAACATTTGCACAATGAACGTCGACAAGTTCGGTAGGAACTTCAAACCTACTCCAAAAACCAAAGGTATTGTGGGTCCTCCAGGGTTGGGATTTAAACTCTTACCCTCTGGTGATTTTGATATAGAAAGTAGATATTTAAACAATGTTGGAAGTAATCCTGAATACCTCAACCAAGCCGTGTGCAAAGGATATGTTGATGATCAAATAAGTCTTAAAGAATCAAGCATTATAAACCACATAAATTCTTCGTTAATGGAAGTTTTATCCACTTTTAATAAGGAAATTCATATGCTAAAAAACCACATAGACTCTACGATAAAGGAAACAATAAAAAGTATGGAACAAGAAAACAAAGCATCACAATTAATTTATCAAAAAAAACTTAAAGACTCCATAGAAGAAAAGTATATTGACAAGAAAATAAAAAATAAAGTTGAATATTTAATGAAGATGATGTTTCCTAATGTACCCTTTACACCCATAGATTAAAATAAGTAAAAAATGTTGTTATATTTGTATTAATTTTATGTATCTGTATTTTATAGTTAATAGAAGCAAGACAAATATTCCCACCCCAATTTTTAAAAAAATCACAAATACAAATGTTATTATTAAGAATATTAAATAGTTTTCAAAGTTTTATTGTTGTATGTGTTACAAATATATTTCATTTTACTTTAATTCCTATTTTTTTTTTTTTACAAAAAAGAAAACATTATTTGTCAGTTGGCATTCAACTGTCCCAGCAACAACACCTTTAAGAATGGACTCAGAAATAATATTAAAAAACATTAGTGATTTTTTAAAAACAAATCGTGAAGAAATATTAGATGAACATCACGAAGAGTTCTTAAATTGTATCTCCCTGCTTAAAAGATTCGATAACGCATATTACACTGAAACTATTCACGGACATCATTACTCTTATTGCTGTTGGGCATCAAATCAATGTAAAGAAGGACCGGATACTTGTGCTTGCTATATTATAGAAAACCGTTTAGTTAGAATTAAGAAATTGATGTTGTTGTATAAAAGATTGAAATAAAAATAAAAAAAAAGGAAATATATAAAAGAATTGTTTTATTTTGTTGAATTCACTCACTACAAATATGAGTAAGCGAAAGGTTGTTGAAGAGTTACATAAGGCTACACGGCGAAATTTCAAACGTCGTCATGTTATCATAAAAGGGTATGATGACTTGTGGCAAGCAGATCTGGTTGAAATGATACCTTACAGCGAGCAAAACAATGGATTTAATTATTTGATGACAGTTATCGATGCTTTTTCAAAATTCGCTTGGGTAGTCCCAATGAAAAACAAAAAAGGCATTACTATTTCAAAAGGAATGGATGAAATATTCAACAATTATTCTAGGATTCCAAAAAACTTGCAGACTGATGATGGAAAAGAATTTTTCAATACAATCTTTAAAAGTTTGATGGAAAAACATAAAATTAATCACTATTCTACATTCAGTACATTAAAGGCTTCAATTATTGAAAGATTTAATAGAACCTTCAAGGAAAAAATGTGGAAAGAATTTAGTTTCAATGGCAGCTACAAGTGGATAAACATTTATAAAAAAATACTTTATGATTATAATCATTCTTACCACCGAACCATTAAATGCAAACCTGCAGATGTAAGCAAGAAAAATTCAAAGTCCTTATTATCACTTTTCAAAAAAAAGAAAGAAGGAATAAGTAAGGGAAAATTCAAAGTTGGCGATAAAGTTAGAATCAGCAAGTATAAACATGCATTTGAAAAAGGCTACACACCAAACTGGACTACTGAGGTTTTTAAAATAAGAAAAGTCCAAACAACATCACCTGTCACATATCTTCTCGAAGACTATCAAGGAAAAGCAGTACAAGGTGGTTTTTATGAAGCAGAACTGTTGAGAACTTCATGTTCAGATGTATTTTTAGTTGAAAAGATTCTACAAACAAGAGGGAACAAAGTTTTTGTAAAATGGCTAGGATTCTCATCAGAACATAATTCTTGGATCGAAAAAAATAAAATTCTTTAAAATAATAAGAGAAATAAATTAAGTTTAAAAATATTTAATATTTATTGTTTTATTTGTATTTATTAAGGTGATAAGAACTGTTTTACTATAAGTAATTCTATGCTTAATAAGTGTATAAATAAAACAATTATTGTAATTTGCTGAAATTAATCTCGTACGTTGATCCTATTTGACGAATTATTTCTAGGACATATCCGCCTCCGCTAATTACTTCTAAGGCGGATGATGATAGCTTCGAAAATCGTATTGGTAGAAAGACCTATAGAAAAATGAATAAAAAAAAAGAAACATCAGATAAATTATATATACAAATAGAAGAAGAAGAGTTTTAACCCACCGTATATTCTCCTAGATCTGCTACGATCCGATCACCCCAACGTGTTTTAACCTTTCGCAAGACATAAATGCTGTATTTGAGCCCCATTTCTAATTCGGATAACTTCTTCGTAGGCTTGTACCCACTGTTCTGATTTAACGAATTGGCCTCTAAAGCAGCAAAATCATGCACAGTCAAAGTGGTAAATTCAGTTTCATCCAAAAACATGATGGCTAATATTAGATTATGATGGTTGGGTAGCTCTTTGAAATCAACTATACTGAACATCTTCAAATGATTTCCTTTTTATAGAGGAATCCCCTCTCAATATTCTTGTAAAAAAATTCACATATACACATACACACGCACGCACAATAATCTTTATAATGCTACAGTTTGTATGATATTTAGGGATTATAATAGATATAATAGATGATCCTCCCCCTACGCTTAACAGTTTCATGTTCAAACAAGTGAATTGTGTGTGTGTGTAGATCAAAAGAAAACTCCCCCATTATGTCGACTACGAAGTAAAAAATCAATACACACCTATGATACCTCCCTGTTCAGATGATAAAAATATGGTTCATCCCCTCATGATCATTTTACTTGTTGTTGTCCACAATAAAAGAGGACATAGGAGTTAAACTCCTATGTTCGTTCGGTAAGAGCATACAGGGCTATAGGTAGGATTTGTTTGTATTTGTTCTATGAAAATAAAAATTGATGTTATATAATCAAACTATTAAATAATAGTCTTATTCCATATCGTGAGTAGAAAACATCTCTTTCAATATCCGTCGTTGATTTAATTTTAAAAAATATAACCCTATTAAATAAAATCTACAAAAAAATACTCTTTAATATGCATATATCAGTAAAGTTTCAGTACAAGTGTGTGTTTAACAATTTCTACAACTATTAATTTAATACAATATAATGGAGAATTTCGTCTGCCCCGTATGTAGTGTTAAATTTGCTCATTCAAATTCTTTTAAAAGACATGTCGAAAATGTTCATAGTAATAATAAGATTAAATGTTCTCAGTGTGAAAAAACATATATGCGAAAGGATGCAATGACTAGACACGTTCGTAAACATCATATCAGCATTCCTTCTGATAATCCTTTGACTGAGATCGATAAGCTTAAAAATAAAAGAAACCAAGACGTATCTAGCGATGTTCCCCCCTCTACATCAAATGCTTCGAAAAAACGTGAATGTGAAAGTTGCGAAAAATATGTGAGTTCTTCTGGATGGTCACATCACATAAAAACTAATGAACATAAGAGAAAACGAAATGAAACTAATGATGACTCTCCATCTACATCAAATGCTTCGAAAAAACGTCGATGTGAAAGTTGTGAAAAAAATGTGAGTACTTCTGAATGGTCATGGTCACATCATATTAGAACCAATGCGCATAAGAGAAAAAGTAGAATTCAAGTAATTAATTCACCGTTTAGCAAAATTAGACAGTGTTTTGGAGGCAAAGTGGAAACCTATTTTTTAGACAGCACGGGCTATTCATATCATGGGGCTATTCATATTGATAAATTTCTAAAAAAATGTGAACCTGATATATTACAATTAATTGAAAACTCTATTGAAACTAAAGGATGTATTAAGTTTAGTATCGAACTATTCGCTGAGTTTGTAAAATATGTATCAGTTCAAGAAGAAGAAACAACAGAAAAAACAGAGATAAGTTTAAAATCTTTTAAATGTCCAATGCAGATAGCTCTCCAAGGTGATAACTTGGAAGATATACTAAAATATATGTTTAAAGCTATTGAGATTAAAAGTGAAGAGTTTCAGGAGAGAGATTCTGGGTGGGCACTATTGTGTATAAAACATATTGAAATAAATATTAATGAGTTTGACCCTATAAAGGGCTCAAGATATTTGAGTCTGCCAACAAATATTCATATGAAAAAGGCATGTGTCAATGTAAGAAATAATGATGAATTCTGTTTTAAATGGGCAGTCATATCGGCTCTTTGCCCCGTTGATGTAAACACAGATGATCCAATCAGCTATCAGATTGAAAACATTCAAAACGAAGTGATTATTTTAAACAATGGAACTCATATTAACTTCACAAATTTAAATTTCCCCTTGAATCTCAGAGATATAGAGATTTTTGAAACTCTAAACCCTACAATTAGTGTTAATGTTTTTGGAGTTGATAAGCATGGAGCTGGAGAAAATTATAGAGTTTTGGGTCCTTACTATAATTCTAAAGATGTAGACAAAAGAGAAAAACATATAAATTTATTGCTCATAAGCAATGACGATTGGAACCACTATGTTTGGATAAGAAATATGTCTAGATTGCTAGGGAGTCAGATGACTCATGGCAAGCGAGCAATTAGAATGTGTAATTCATGTTTGCAGACATTTAACACGGATAAAGGATTTGAGAAGCATGCAACTGAATGTAACAGAACTGTGACAACCCTACCAGATGAAACAAATAATATTCTAGAGTTTGAACATCAATCAAGATCACTCGAAGTACCTTTTAGCATCTATGCAGATTTCTGCTGGTGGATATTACTAGCTGCCAACCAGATCCCTCAAAGTCATCGACTACAGCGATTAAAAAGCATGTTCCGATAGCCGTTTCTTACTTCATCAAATGTTCATTTGATCCATCTCTAAACAAACTATTCAAATACACCGGTAAGTTATTTTGATCTTTAATTTTAATCTCATAAAGTACTTGTAATATATAGGTATAGACAATTATAATATATATATATCTATTTTATTTACAGGTGAAGATTGTACCAAAGTTTTTATAACTAGCTTGTTTGAAGACTCGAAGCGAATTCATAGAAACCATTTAAGCAAAAAGATCAGCATGATTATGACACCCGTTGACGAAGAAAATTATAAGAAGCAGACTATTTGTCATATTTGTGGGAAACCTGTGTGGGATAGCGTAAAGGTACGAGATCATGACCATTTAACAGGGAAATACAGAGGAGCAGCGCATTCAAATTGTAACTTAAACTATAAGGTTCCTAAATTCATACCCATTTTTTTCCATAGCTTAACTGGATATGATTCTCATCTATTCATACAAGAGCTGGGTAATATCAGAGGAGATATCAAAATTATTCCTCTCAATAAAGAGAAATATATATCAATATCAAAAAAAATATTAATAAATAGGGAGCAAGGAGATTTTCTAGAATTACGGTTCTTAGACTCATATAGATTTTTACCATCGAGTATTGATAAAATCACAAAAACACTTAATGAAAAAAACGATTTTCAAATATTATCGACATTTTTTAAAGATAGAGAATCTATTAAACTTTTGACTCGTAAAGGTGTTTTCTGCTATGACTATTTAAATTCTATAGAAAAATTATGTGATAAACAGCTACCTCCAATAGAATCATTTAGAAATTCTTTGATTGAAGAGGATTGTAGTCAAGACGATTATAATCACGCTGAAAAAGTTTGGTCACATTTTAAATGCAGCAGTTTAAGAGAATATCTTGAACACTATTTGATTACTGACGTCTTAATTTTAGCAGATATTTTTGAAAAATTCAGAATTGATTCTAGAGGAATTTATGGTTTAGATCCCTGCCACTACTATACATTACCAGGTTTTTCGTGGGATGCTATGTTGAAACACACAGAAGTCAAGCTTGAACTCTTGACGGATATTAACATGTACAACTTTTTTGCTAAGAGGATAAGAGGAGGTTTGACACAGTGTAGCTTGCGACATTGTAAGGCAAATAATAAATATATGAATAATAATGATTTGAATAAACCTTCTGACTATATAATGTACTTGGATGCTAATAACCTATACGGTTGGGCTATGTCTGACTACCTTCCTCATTCAGACTTTAAATGGATTGAACCTCCAACCGATTTATCTGGCATTAAAGAATGGCTTGTTTCAAATAAAACCATTGGTTATGTATTAGAAGTTGATCTTGAATACCCCATAGAAATACATGATGATCATAATGATCTCCCATTCTGCCCTTCAAACATTTCATTACCTGGTAAATCACAGAAAAAATTAATTGCTGATTTAAAAAATAAAGAAGAATATATTATTCACTATAAAACTTTAATTCAATGTCTTGATAATGGTTTGGTCCTTAAGAAAATTCATAGAGTAATGCAATTCGCACAATCTCCATGGTTGAAAAAATATATTGATTTAAACAATGAACTTAGAACAAAAGCCACCACAAAGTTTGAAAAAGATCAGCGCAAGCTTTGCAATAACGCTGTATTTGGTAAAACTATGGAGAATGTTGATAAACGAAAAGATGTTCGAATTGTGGACTCAATAGAAAGTAATGGAAGACATCTCGGTTGTCGCGCTCTTATAGCTGAACCTAATTTTCATAGCATTTTAGAATTCACCGAAACCATGGCTGCTGTTCAGTTGAACCGTATTCATACTGTGTATAATAAGCCTGTATACTTAGGCTTTTGCGTTTTAGAGATTTCAAAGTATAAAATGTATGACTTTCATTATGCTTACATGAAGCCTAAATTTACTGATAACCTTCAACTGGCTTACATGGACACTGATTCCTTTATATATCAAATAAGGACAGATGATTTTTATAATGATATAAAAAATGATATTGCAGATAAATTCGATACTTCTGACTACCCCCTCAATAACCCCTATGGTATTGCTCAGCTCAATATGAAAAAGTTGGGGTTTATGAAAAATGAAAATAATGGTAAAATAATGAAAGAATTTATAGGCTTAAGAGCAAAAATGTATAGCATAGACATAGAAGATTCAGTTTTGATAAAAAAAGCGAAGGGCGTTAAATCAACAGCTGTAAAAAAATTAACTCTAAAGAATTACAGAGATTGCTTACTACACAAACAAAATTTCTATAGTAAAATGTTGAATTTCAGATCTAGACAACATTCTATATATACTGAATGCATAAACAAATTAAGTTTAAGTTGTTCCGATGATAAAAGGTTTATATATAATAATAATATTAATACACTTGCTTGGGGTCATTATCGGTTAGATCTTGAAAATGAAATGTAAACTTGATTTAATAAAAAGAAAAATGTATTTTATATCTTAATGAAAAAATAAATCAAATGAAAAAAAAAATAAAAAATTAGAAAAAAAAGGATGTGTTTCTGCTCAAATATTTCTTTCTCTCTTCAATCATATGAGGAACTGTCTAGTTACATTCACATAATTTTTAAATTTTAAACATGAGTTCTTAAACGTAATAAACGTGATTTTTTGGGTTCTTTACGTGAACGTAACTAACGCAAATTTTTGGGTTTTTTAGGTAAATTTCGTGTTTTTAACGTGATTTTTGTGTTTTTTACGTACATTTTTGGGTTTTTGACATGAACGTAATTAACGCGAATTTTTATATTAACTTCCAAATTGTCCAGACACCAAGTCGCTCAGCAGCTATCCACCAAATCAACAGGCCACCAAGCAACAAGCCATCAAGCAACAAGCCACCAAGCCGCTGAGCAACTTATTCGCTGCGCCACCAATGCCAATGGACCGCCAATGACTCGCATGGTGGTTGGGGCACATGGGGGCTAATTTGGGGTCGAGGTGGAACCGTGAATAGCCCCATGTGGACCCGCTATTCCCTACTACTTATGCAGCTAAACTGCGAGTGTGTTATCATACGAAAAATCCCAATTAATTAAATTTTGCCTAGTTTACTTTTTCGTATAGTTTCGGATATATGACATGATGAAATAACAGTGAATGAATGTGTATTTACATTTTTGGTTTTTTCCAAGTAAATTGGTCAGAAAGCATTCAATATCTTAGAAAATAACAGGTTTTTTTTTTAAGATTTGTTGACTTTTCTACCCCCCGCATCACCCTTAATATTGACCCCAGCAAAAATATGATATTAACTTTTCTTATAGACAATTTATTTGTCTCTAATTTTGTAGTATAGACTTTTTCGCTAACATGCTAGGTTGTGAAAATATTCACGAAAATCTAAAAAGCGATACCTTTAACCCCTCCTCCCGAGTTTAGCTCGCAGCCATGGGCTGTAACTTTGGGTATGTTATACCTGGGGGTATCCCCTACCATATAAAAAATAATCCAGAGAGCACTATTTCTGGCATTTATTTTATCATTTTGAGTCTTCGTTGACTGGGCTATAATGCTTAACAAAGTTTAAATTACCCTGTTATAACTGTTTTCGAAATAAAAAATAAAAAAATTGTTCTATTGGAGCTACTGGGGAAGACAACTAACGTGAAAATTCTTGGTATAAGTTTTCAGTATCCCATTTTTTTACTAGAAATTTGCCAATAGCCCCGTCGGCCTTGATGAAAATGGTTTTTTAAAGTATGAACTTGAATTATTTAAAGCCAATATTTATCAACTTCTAAAAATGTTCAAACTCTTGATCGATATTTCCTCCTCTATAGAAGTGTTTTTGTTTTTTTTATTTTATTTTAAAAAATAAAATTTTTTCTAATCGGCTTTTTGTTTCCATCTAAAATATCCAAACTTCATTTCTACTGGTCAGATTTGTTTGATAAAAATTTCAAAACTTAGCTTACATATGTGGCTAAATTTTTAAATACAAATTTGGGAGGGGCAAAGAATTTCGTATTAAAAGGGTGTGTAAATGTCCCATCATCTTTATATTTACTAATTTAAATTCAAAATTTGATGAAAAATTTTAAATTTCAGAAAACAAATTATACACAATTTATAGGTATGACCTTTCTCTACAAAATATGTTCTTAATTTTATATATGTTAATCTAACGGGGAACAAGTAGGGACAATTTAATAAAATCAATAGACACTTTGTCGTGCGCTATCTTGAAAGTGTTTTGATTTACATGAAATCTAAATTCCTATACAGATTTTTCGTTCGGATGGACATTTGAAAACAATTTTTTAAATCAAAAATTTGCTGGTTTTTCGACAATAACTTTTTATAGGAAGGAGTTATCAAAATAATTTGTTTAAGACAAAAATTGTAGAGAACATCTTAACCTACAATAGTAAATAAAAATAACTACTCTACGACTAATAGCGGTTGAGAAAATTGAGTTAACGCTAAAAGCCTTTTTTAAAATGGCGGACGACGCAGAGGGTTTTTTTAATTGGAATTTTCTGGTTTTAAAATAAAATAAAACAATACAATAATTCTCCTCCCAAATTCTTGTAGATATTTTTTACTAATTTGATTGGATTGTATGTATGAACTATAACTTGCTTTTTATTAAGAGTAAAACCTATTCAAGTACGTTGTTGACTGTATTTAAACAAACCGCAATGTAAAAAATGTACTTTCGGAAAATATTATTGAATAAAGGACCACACTAAATAGCGAATGGACCTGCCAACGGATCTCAGTGGACGGAAAAATGCGATAAGAGCTGTTATAGCAAAGAAACCCTCTTTTTTCATATAACTGCACCAATAAATGACGGTTTGAGGCATTCATTGTGTAAAAGAAAATTACGGGCATGTTTGAGCGGTATGATTAAGGATTATAAAACGACAAAAGCGCGGTACACGTATGTATATATCTATATCTGTAGGTATACAAAGCTCAAAGGCATTTATATAGGTACATACCTTTTAGCTTACTTTCTCAATTGCTGCAGGATATGTATGTTCTTGTACCATATATAGATGATGCTGTGTCTTTACGTAGATGCCGCTAGTTTAGCCCCAGTAAATTTGCAAAACGCTACTCCAACTACACTAAACCAAACTAAGAAACATCAGTAACATTTCTTGTTTTAATTGGAAACTTATACCTATAAATTGTTTGCCAACAAGCACCAACCAAAACGAGTTGCCGTCATGGTGCGAATAAAACTTTAATGAGAACCTATTACTTCTTAATTTGTCAATGGTAATTATGGAGAAGTTGCACATTAGTTTATATTGGAACAAAAGAATGACCATATCTATTGACTTAAGTATATTGCTAACAATTTTAAAATATTAAGGATAATTGATCAAAACGACCTTTGGCGTCCTGAACATAGTTAAAAGTTTGCATGAAAAATATGTTGTTGGTTTAGCCATGCTTAGTTATACATTTTTGTATTAATAATATTGTTATTCTTTTTGATTTAATAAACTACACAAACTTACTAAACTAACTTCACCAATTTGACATATAGAGGTAAAAGAAGTAACCAAGTGTGTGATTAGGATAAATTCCTATCCAAAATAATCTAACGGAACAGAAATAGAAAGCATTTTTTGTTTGCAAATAATTTTGTTAGTTGAAAATATTTGTAAGTGGTAATTCCACAAAAAAAAAGTTTATTAGCTACTACCTCACTTTTTGTTAGAAAACAATACTATTGTCGGTCAATTGTAAAAATATAATTTTAAAGACAAACTTTATTAATATTGGTGGTCGGTATCTACTTAAGCACAAGCAATATGGTGGTCCAAATTTTTGTTTTATTTTTTGGTCTTTCGACACTTTTGTTATCTTTCTCTCAAGAGGGTGTTCAAGTGGTTTATATTTCTTAAGTTCCTCTATGAAATTCTAAGGTATTAATATGGTACAAAAAGCTACGACACGAAGGTTGTTTCCAGGTTAGCAAACAAAGTGTATGGGAACGGGATTATTTTATTCAAAACTCACTTCGACTTCATTTTGGCTCAAAATAGTTTTAGAATATAAATGTATCGAAAAATTGAGATATGAGCGAGATCTGTAAGTTGATATGTTTTTGAGTTATAGCGGTTCAAAATACGCCTGTGCTTCATGGAGTAGGGGTGCAACGCCGTTCTTTCAGATATTTTGCCGATGTTTGTTTTAAAATAAAAAGCCTAAAGAATAATTTTAACTCCTCTTAAATAAAAAAAATAAATCGGGTGGCACAACGGCTCGTGAAGAACCAGGGCCTAGTGACTAACAACTCGCAACCATTCCTGTGTGCGCCTATCGACAGGAATGGAAGGGACCTACAATTGTATGCCGAATCCGAACGGCTAGACGAGAAGCACTTATTCGTGACAAGTGATACTCTTGGAGGATTTGTCAATTCCTCGCAAGAGGCAGTAAGCCCTGACGGTGGACGAGGCTGGGAAACGAACCCAGACCTCCAGCGTGACAGTTGAACGCACTAACCATTACGCTACGGGCTACTACTGCTGCTCTTAGTTACCTTTAAAATAATACAATTCAATTGAAAGTACAAGTGACTTCAACTTCAGAATAAAATGCGTTTCGCCCAGATATGATGGTTGGCTCTTCAGTTAGACTTTCATATCCTTCTGGAGTTGTGGAAACTTGAATTGAATTGAATTATATTCAGTCTTTGCACCTAAAACAGAAGTCATTTTAATTTAATCTTTATTTTTAAAACTTGAAACTCAGTCGAGACTATCGAAAATATGATATAACTAGCGGAAACACCTGGCGTTGCCCGGGTCCCTTTTGATAAAGGATATTTTGTTAACAAATTTTGATAAAGGATAGTTTGTTAACAAATCTTGATAAAGGATAGTTTGTTAACAAATCTTGATAAAGGATAGTTTGTTAACAAATCTTGAAAAAAAAATTTCCCGTGGAAAATAGTTTTCCTTGAAAATATTTCTGATGTCGTGAATATCTCTGAAATAAATTCGATGAATTGACCGCCCGATTCCCCAGGAAAACTTATTCCCGACATCAATAAATTTTCAACATCATTCATGTTCTCAATTTTCAAAGGATAGAAATATTGTGCAAGTGTTAATTATTATAAATATAAAAGCTTATTCACGTACTTCCAAATATCTATGCTAAATACACCTACTTGTAAGAAAATATTTGAAAAATTTGTATGGTTTGCTATCTCGCCCCCAACTATCAACTGTCAAGGCAAAAGGTGTGATTTTTCGGATTTTTGACATTTCACCATCATCACTGTCAACTGTCAAGTGTGATTTTTTTGATTTCCACTGAACTGAGTGCAAAATCCACCTCCTAAATCTATTGGCGCTCTCAGATCTTGACATTTCGACACCTTTCAAATTGAAAAGTGAATTTTCTTATTTTCCGTTGGTGCTAAAGTGCTAGCCGAGACATTAGGTAATAAAACCCTCCTTAATCGATTGTCCCTTAGATTTTGACATTTCGACACACGACCTGCAACGCACAGAAGAGAGGAGCTGTAATACAGCAGTTTTTGCTCTTATAGCATTGCTGTTACCATTTTTGTTATACATGTGAATGATTTACTCTACGGAGCGAATGTTTCTCACTGATTTGGGAGATTGTGAAAGTATTCGCCTTGTTGATTTCAGCATAACTAAATTTTCACCGACCATGTTAATCAAACATGATTGGTTAAGGTTTTACCTTCCACCACAATCCAATCAACAACCAGCGCATTTTTACTTACTTGAGAATTATATCATGCCATTCATAAGCCTTTCATCACTACTTATTATATTTTCCAACATTCTTACATTCACTTACACATTCAACAAAAACCACGCAAAAAACTCATACGCACTTGAAACGTCAAATCTCATAGCTAAGCTTTGTACAACGCTCATGTCTTGTTCAAAAAGTTATATTTTTCGCCATGTCGGTCGCTGCATGTCGACATAGATTTTTCGGACTCCATTGGATTTTTTCTGGACATGTTCATAATCCTGCCACCTGTTTAATCGAATCAGTCCTTAAAATTGTATGTTTTTCTATTAATATTTTGAATGTATTTAAATAGTGAGACACCGACCTTTCCAAAGACATCTTAATTTTGAAATTCAAATAAGTACTTTCCGATTTATATCCCATTTTATGCAGATAAATTGACAATTTTGAATTTTTTTCTGGATTTTATCTGTAAAAAATATTTCTAATGTAAAATTTTAATTTTAATATTAATATTTGAAATTATTTTGTGAAGCTTGTGAGCAACGCACAGTTATGTTTTGTATCCATGATCCATTTTGCATTTTTTTTGGTAAATAAATCAATAAAGCTAATTCTGGAGTGGCTTTTGTTAAAATGATCACTTAATATTTATTAGCAATATTTTAGAAGAGGATTAGAGCAATTGGTGTGTTCGTTTTGTTTTTCAAAATTTATCAATTTATTATGAACTATCAGGCATTACTATAGTTCGAAGCCTCTAAATTTGGCTAAATGGAGCTTTATTGTGATTTATCTCATTAAATTGCCTCTACTTTTATGCCTTTAGATTTACAAATATAAAATTTCTAACATATTTGTAGAAGAATGTAACACCTATAATTGTGTGTTATTAGTTTTTCAAAATTTATAAATTTTTATTAACTTTTAACAATTTTCTAAGTAACTACACTCAAAAGGTATGAATTTTTCGCATTATGGTAAATTCTTTCTCTTTTAACAACTTATTTTGTGATACAAATGAATTATTTTTTATTTTTATAATTTTGTATGTCTTATAACCTTTCATTTATAAATATCAAAAAAGTATTGCCTAAGTTATGGCTATTTACAAGTATCTTAAGTATATTTTTCCAAAAAGAAACAAATTTATCGACCAATAGACTGGATTTTTGCAAAATTTTTCTTTCAATTATGTTTAAAAATCCATATTAAAGCTTACGGTTATCGTAGGAATATGTTTTATATACCAAAATAATTGTTGATTGGTATAAATTATTATAAAATTTAAATTTCGATAATCGGTTACATACAAAATTATTTAAATGACAATGGCCTATCCATAGACATCTAAATTTTGAAATTCGGATAAAAACTTTTTGATATATTGCCAATTTTATGCAGACAAATTGACAATTTAAAATTTTTTTTCTGGATTTTATCTGTAAAAAATATTTCTTATGTAAAATTTTAATATTTGAAATTATTTTGTGAAGCTTGTGAGCAACTTAGACTTTCAAGAATTATAATTTGTAAATTTAAAAATATTTTATGTGCGTGGTGAAAATATAAAAATAAAAGTCGTATAAAAAGCATGATCGATTCTGCATTTTTTTGGTAAATAAATCAATAAAACTAATTTTAGAGTAGCTTTTGTTGTAATAATCACTCAACTTTTAGTTACAATATTTAAGAAGAGGATTAGACCAATTGGTATGTTGGTTTTGTTTTTCAAAATTTATCAATTTTGTATTAAGTTTTGCACTGAAAGTACCAAAAATCGAATTGATTTTTCACTAAATCACATTTTCTGAATGAACTTTTTCTAAGATTTTGCAAAACCTTTAACACAGCAATTTAGATTATATATTTCTACCTCAAATTCATGTATCAATTGTTATGAACTATTAAGTATTACTCAAGTTTGAAGCCTCTTTAAATTGGCTAAACGGAGCTTTATTGTGATTTATCTCATTAAATTGCCCCTACTTTTTTTCCCTTTAGATTTACAAATATAAAGTTACTAGAATATTTGTAGAAGAATGTAACACCTTTAATTGTGTCATTAGTTTTTCAAAATTTTCAAATTTTTCATTAACTTTTAACAATTTTCTAAGTAAATACACTCAAAAGGTATGAATTTTTTGCATTATGGCAAATTCTTTCTCTTTTAACAATTTATTTTGTGATGAAAGTGAATTATTTTTTATTTTTATAATTTTGTATGTCTTATAGCCTTTCATTTGATACCTCTTTATAAATATCAAAAAAGTATTACCCATGTTATGGCCATTTACAGGTATTGTATGTATATTTTAGCAAAAAGAAAAAAATTTATCGACCAAGTCTGGATTTTTGCTAAATTTTTCTTTCAGTTATGTTTAAAAATCCATATTAAAGCTTTTGGTTATCGTAGAAATATATTTTATGTACCAAAATAATTGTTGATTCGTATCAATTATTACAAAATTTAGATTTTGATAATCGGTTAAATAAAAAGTAACAATATTCACTATTTAGTCAAAATAATGCTATTTTATCTGTTTAAGCGTATTAGTCTTTAAAATTGTATGGACGTCTATTAATGATTTGTATGTATTTAAATAGTGAGACAATGACCTTTCCATCGACATCTAAATTTGGAATTCGGAAAAGCACTTTTCGTTTTATAGCCAATTTTATGCAGACAAATTGACAATTTTAAAATTTTTTCTGGATTTTATCTGTAAAAAATATTTCTAATGTAAAATTTTAATATTTGAAATTATTTTGTGCACAAAGCAATGCACATTTATTTTTTATATATCAAAATTTTTATTAGATTTTCAGGATTTATAATTTTTAAATTTAAAAATATTTTATGGGTGTGGTGAAATTATAAAAATAAAATTCGTTGAAAAGGCATGATTTTTTGGTAAATAAAGCAATAAAACTAATTTTAGAGTGGTTTTTGTTGAAATAATCACTAAACATTCATTAGCAATATTTTAGAAAAGGATTAGAGCAATTGGTATGTTGGTTTTGTTTTTCAAAATTTATCAATTTTTTATTAACTTTTGCATTTAAAGTACCAAAAATTGAATTGATTTTTCACTAAATCACATTTTTAGTATGAATTTTTTTAAGATTTTGCAAAAATTTTAACACTGGAATTTAAATTATAAATTTCTACCTCAAATTCATGTATCATTTGTTATGAACTATAAAGTATAACTCAAGTTTTAAACCTCTTAATTTGGCTAAATGGAGCTTTTTTGTGATTTATTTTATTAAATTGCCCCTACTTTTTTCCCGTTAGATTTACAAATACAAAATGATCACATATTTGAAAGCTACACCTTTAAATGTGCATCCTTTGTATTTTTCAAATATATAAATTTTTGATTAACTTTTGAATTTAAATTACGAAAAAATAAGTTGATTTTTCATTAAAACGCATTTTTAGTACACATTTTTTTTAATATTTTGCAATAATTAAGCTATAAATTTCTGTCGAAATTTCATTTATCATTTATTATGAACTATTAAGGTTTGCTCAATTTTGAAACCTCTAAATTTTTCTATATGTAGCTTTTTTTGTGATTTATTTATTAAATTACCCGTACTTTTTTTCCCGTTAGATTTAGAAATACAAAATTATTGACATATTTATAGAAGAAGGTTACACCTATAAACGTACATCATTAGCTTTTTGAATTAAAAAAAAAATTATCAAGTTTTGAATTTAATATATGTAATATAAATTTGACGGGTCATTTACACACCCTTTTAGTATGAAATTATTCACCCCCTCAATAATTTTTATACACAAATTTAGCCATATCTCATAGCTAAATTCTGAGATCAAAACTTTAATAATAATCGTATGAGTAGAAATGAAGTTATGATTTTGTATATTAAAAGAACTCCAATTAGAAATTCAATTGAGATAACGGTGCTCTCCACTGGTAGACGATTGTTGACAATGAACAAAGCGGAGCATTTCTGTGGATTTTATTCGATTTTTTATGAATTTTAAAAAATCAATTGTGAAGCTAATATAGGAGGTAGATTAAAAAGTGAGGTATCAAATTAATGGCTATACTATTGAGATTAAATATAAGAAAAAATTAAATCAATCCCTGCACACACCCACATGTTATTAAGTAATATGTGTGAACAATATTATATTGTGAATTTCTCAGCTCAACGGTACAATAGGAATATAATTTTGTTTATACAAGTTCCTAGGACATATAGCTATAATTTATTAGTACATTGCAAACCTCTACGACTGTCAATTAAAAAGA
This sequence comes from Melangyna quadrimaculata, assembly GCA_949320155.1. NCBI lineage: Eukaryota > Metazoa > Arthropoda > Insecta > Diptera > Syrphidae > Melangyna > Melangyna quadrimaculata. The sequence goes on from OX439483.1 coordinate 363,555,531, forward strand.
TATTAATAAAAAACCAAAAAAACAAATTTCATATAGGCAACATTTTTTTATTATTGTTAAAGATTTCTAAAAAAATTTAAGTTTATTTTTTTTTAGAAGCTATCTATCGGATAGCAGGGGGATAGACATTGTTGATGCCATAAAAAAGTTAGTGTTTTTGTTGTTAGTTTGGACACCCGTACAGCCAAACTGACAAGAAAACAAAAAAAGACTTTTATATATTAGTTAAGATATATAAAATGCACATTGCATGAGTTAAAAAACTGGAACAAAAAAGTTACAGTGGTAGTAAAAAAAAAACTGGATTGTTATTGAAAACATTATACCTGCTTGAGAGGACAAGTTGAGAATTGAGATAACACCAAATAACATCATTTCTGAAATTCTTGAAAACCTAACTAATACATATTGACTTACAATCACACGAAATTCGTATTATTAAGTCGTATTTGGTCGTATGTTGGGCTTGTAGTTTCCTTAATGGTAAAATATTATCTTTTTTGATGCAAAGCTTTAGAGAATTTAAGAATAGAGAGTTTGCAGAGCTGGTATTTAAACTTAAAAACATAATTATTAAAAGGCATGGCGAAAAGAACAAAAGTTGTCAGAAAATAACACAAATTGTTCTTTTAGCCATGGCTTTTGATGATGATATTGTTAAGTTTAAATTCCAGCATCGTAATGTCTCAATTCGTAAATTCTCAAAAGCTTTGGACCAAAAAAGATGACATTTTACTATTAAGGAAACCGCAAACCCAACATTCGACCAAATACGACTTAATAATACGAGTTTCGTAATAAGGGCGAATGTTATTTATAAGAACAAAAAATCCAGTGCATGTTCATTTTCATCAGAATCTATAGATGGGTACAAAACAAACATACGGCAATCCTGCTTGAAGTATGAAGCAGCAGCGTATCATAGGTACAACCTTCGAATGTTGTTGCAAGGATCAAACCGAACATCCGTTGCTGCTTAGGCAAACTCTTAAAAACACCAAACGAACTGTTGGGCAAGGAATGAAAGGATTGGTAAAAGAATTTATTCGTTGAGTTTATTTTGGGTTGGGTGCTTTTTGGAGTGTCTTTAAAACCTCAAGCCACTAATAGTTTTAAATAACAACGAAGACGGAAGGATGAATTATGTAGGCAAAATTCAAATGCCTGATTTAAGGGGTCAGTGTGAGGGCGAGGTTGTTGAACATCACCCTTGCCGTCGTTCGTCATATCGCCTTCTCTTTATATTTGATATACTCTTGGAGAAAACGCTATGCTTTTTTAAAATTAAATATACATTATAAACATACCAACATATTCGTACATGTGGACGATGTGATTTGATTCAAATCAGTTCCTTGATTCCACTCGTAAGGCCCGGAAAGTAACAATTTTGTTTAAGTTCAACAAAGCGAAACGCCGCCACAAGTTTTGAACTGAATATTACCCGTTCAGCAAAGAAGGCTTCATTAACTCATTCTCGTACTTTCTCCGCAACAAAAAGCTATGAATGTTTTTGTATTTTAATTGAATAGTACATATTTATGTCAATGGGCTTTTTGTATACCCAAGCAGTACTATACAGAAGCTGATGTTAATGCTTAAGAGCGGGGGCATACAAAGAAGTCTCCCTATTCTAATTCTATACGTTACTAGATAAAGGGAATAAAGGAACTCGCTTATGAAAAAGCAATTTCAAAGGATGAACATTTATTTTGCGCGCGGATAGGAACGTGTAGCGATTTATGTAATAGCTATTTTGAAAAGCTAATGTTAATACACCACTTTTCATGATGAGATGGGAAGTTTGTTTTTATAATGATTTTTTTGTTTATTTATTTGACTAAGGTCGGGATGAGATCTTTAGAGCTTACCTAACTGGTTTTGATAATAAGTTTGGAAACAAATTTGAAATTGTGATAATTTTAACAAAATTTAAATTTAAACAAGAAATCTTTATATTATTGATGTTGAAAACGACTCTAAAATTAAAAAGTGTTGGTTGTGGCGTTTGTTATTTGATGAGAATACAAAATAAATGAGTCCGAAAAATTATAATTGTTTACTGACAATTTATTTAAGTTCCCAACTAACATTTCAGCTTCGGTTCGGCCTAATAGAATAGTCTTTCGAAGTCCCATAAGACATTTGTAAAGTTTATTTAAGCATACAAAGGAGAATATTATCGAAGTTAATACAGCTTATTTACGTGATTTCGGAAAATCATCTTATAAACAACATTCGCAAATCTTTTAAAAGTCTAAGATTGTATAAAAGCCTAAATAAGCCGATAAGAAGTTTTAACGAGTCGACATTTGAATGACACTTAAACTTGACAGATAGCTGTGGAAATGGTTGTATAAAAACAAAATAATAGTTCAATGGAAGTGCGAACTTCCTTAAGTATGGTTGAATAATACCTATTAGAAGCTAAGAATAATAGAGGTTTGAAAAAATATAATTTTATTTTCTTATGTGACTTACACTGCATTTTATCTACTCTTAAAACCTGAAACCAAGTATCAAATTCAATTATTTATTAATTATAGTATTGGAAACAATTATAAAACATAAATTATATCTTTACCTTACTAGGGTTCAAACTCGGAACTCCTACTTGATAGTCATAATCACTCAAACCACTCAGCCATCTTAGATATAATTAAGAAGATGCAAAATCTTAATCAGCCTTATCCTTTTACAAAACTTCAAAATGTTTACTTAAACGAATCCAAGCTCCTATAAAAAATTTTGCGTGAGGAAACAAATGTAAGAGTGTTGTTTTGCAGTTCTCTTGCTTCATTTTGATTTCAATCGTCTTAAGTTAATGCAATTTGACAATTTAATTAAAATTTGCAACGAGTATAAAAATGACATATACACAATGCTAAAGGCTACACCACACTAGAAAGAACTGCACTTCAGTAGAACTACATACTACACACGTATTCGTATGAATTTGTATGAAGGAAGTTGCTGTTTAGCTTAGTGCTATAAAGCGTAAAAGTATAGTTCCCCTAAAGTCGAGTGAGGTTTTCCTTTAAAACGCAAAACTTTCGTGAGCGAACGTTCCTCCTCGGCTTGGGAGAATATCTAAAGACTAGACAAAACACAACGAAACTATGCAGTTCAGTTGCCACATAGTGCGGTATATAGCTCGTACAGTTTAATACAAATACAAATAATTGCCACGTCATCGTGGAGTGTAGTTCCGCTGCATTCGAGTCCGATTTTACCTTAACTAACGGTTGTAAAGACTCTCCCAAAACAACGCCAAACATCTGGCACAGCAACGAAACTTTTGCTTGTCAAAATAAATTGCCATGTCGATAAACGATAGCACCCACACTGATGCTATTCGACTTGTTATATTAAAGGCTCTTCTAAACCAACGCGAAATCGGAGCGAAACATTCACAAAAATGTTTCGCGTCAGTTTGGGAGAGACTTAAAAATGTTTAACATATCCACCATTGATGAAAATATACTTTTGTCAATTGTACTGAAAAAGACCAAATAGTACTAAATTTTTTTAAATTATAAAACAACGCAAACAATTAAAATAAATATTTTATTAAAACAAAAATACATAAATTAAATATACCTATACATTTCATTGGTATAATTTTATTCTAAAATAAGTCTTATGGACGGATAGCAACTTTTGAACAAGTCTTTTTTTTGTATTTACATTCATATGTACATACATTACATCCATATGTTTTTCATACTCTAAAATTTCTTCATCGGCAAGTGGTTTACTCGGTAAATGTCTATAGACTTTTTTGAAAACAACTAAATGAATGGAACCAGTACCAGATTTCAAGTCAATTTTTCAACGAATCACGTAAGCACGATCATGATGAGTAATGAATGCATCCAAAATTTAATGGGCCGTTGGGACGCGTTCACAACTACTTTTCTTATTGTATAGATGTGGTGAAGTCTGACTGAACATATTTGTTTGATTTTAGAGATTTATGAAAGTTGATCTTTTCAAAAATTAAAAATAGTACAAATAGTAGGTACTGATAATTGAAAAGTGGTACTTGCGTATTCGGGAAAGTCCATTAGTACCGAATTCTGTACAATAGTAAGGCTTTTTGCAACTGTGATATCCACTCTTGCATTTTTTCTTTTTATTAAAAATTATCTCCGTAACTTGAAAGAAAGAAATATTGCGTTGGTTTGGGAAAGTCCAACGCGCAATATTCAGAGTGACAACGAAACATTCGTAATCGAAGTCGTCTCTGATGGTTTAATATGGCGATTTGCATACAGATACACAAATGCTAATAATAACAAAAACGCGAATGTTTTGAGTCCCACACGATAAACACGTTGTCACCAGCGAAAGTAGCACTTTGGTTTGGGAGATACTTAATACGATTCTTTACTTAAATGTCTTGTCTCACTAAATAATGCCTATCTTTTATACCTTAAAGCCGAACAAACACACGACCACTGATGCACGATAAACAAAAACAAGGTATACTCATTAGGTGTGTGACGTCACAATCATCTGCTTGGTTTTTTTTCGAAGAAAAGAAAAATAATCTAACTTTATTTTATTGTTTTTATAATTTTTTCTATTTTTAAAATGCTTATCCCTAAAAAAATGTATTTAAATACTAAATTTTTAATTATGGTCTTCACTTTAAATAGAACAAAAAAAAAAAAAAACCAAAAGTAGCTTTCCGATCATACTCAAGTGTCAGTCAGTCATATTATTTAAAGGGCAAATCTCGCAAATCCACTTCAGAAAATTAACATGGGGAGTATTACTTGACATATAAGATGATATTATGTAATATGTCCTGTCACTACCTCTACAATCTTTTTACAAATGATACATGAATTTTATAATGCACATGTGAACTAGCCAATAGTATCATTGATATCTATATTTATAGCCAGGCGGTAATTAAAGCCATTTACTCGATAGTCACAGAGTCAAAGCTGGCGGATCATTGCCATAAATGATTTAACAGTTCGATAAGTCCCAGGAAACCGTGATATATGAGGCGGGAATAAGAGAAGATGATTGGAATAACCAATCATCCGAACCAAATGGAAAGTTACGTCACTGAACTAAGAAGAAACTAACAATTTCCTGAGTTTCTTGAGGAAACTTATCTGCTTTTTGCTGATTTTCTGTCGTTTGATGGTCTTAAGGAAACTTTCCTCAAAGCCACAAACGGCAGAAGTTAAACACAATGGCGCAAGATTTTAAACGATTTAGTAAATTGTTAAAGCCATTTTAGTAAGTTACTAAGTTAAAAAGAAGATTTTGCTAATTTTAAACGATTTTAACCTCTTACTGTCTCTTAACAATTTACTAAAATTAAAATCACTCAAAGTGTTTACTTTAACTTTTAGCAATTTGCTACGACATCTGTCATTTTCATCCCATTTTAATTGGAAAAGTGAATTGTGTTTTTTTTATATGATTTGTGTGCTTTAATTGTTTTTTAAAGTAAATAAAATAGTATAAACTGTTTTCGGAAGACGAAGATTTCGATATATGTATGTATTTGAAGATTCAGCGTCGGTTGTGCAGAAAAGTGCGAACTTTTAGATCCCGATGTTACACTTTTATTTCCCGAACCGAATTTATTCTTAAAAAAACAATTAAACAAAAAAAAAAACGAAACACGACCGACACGAGAATTTACTTTTATATAAGCGAATTTACACCGAACTGTCAACAGTTGGGCGAAAAAAAAACCAAAGCGAATATGCAATAAGAGTGCAACAAGCAGCAAAATAACGCTACCACCACGACCAGGCTCAGCGATGGGGTGGGTTCGCGATTCGCTTTTTACGGATCGTAAAAAGTGAATTAATATGATCGATTAAATTGATTAAGTTTTTGATTTTACCTTATTATATATTTCTTTTATATAACCGCAGGGGCGTAGAACCTTAAAGAAATAAAAGGGGCGCCAGCAATTTTTTTTTTTGTTTTTGACGGAAATTACAAACCTTCTGAAGCGGATCCGACGGTGAAAGCTATATGCAAAAAAAATGACAACACGAATTTTATATTCCCGAATTGGGATTTGAAAACTGATTTATTGTTTGGGAAACATTTTCATACAGGATGAAAACCCAAAATCTTTTCAATAATTTTAAAACAAAGAATTTATATATATATATATATAAGAAAACTCCGTAAAATGGAACGCTATCCTTTTGTTCCGAATGAACAAAGGATTGAAATTAACGGGGGGTCACGAGTCCTGCAATTTCAGTATATTTTAACGCGATTAACAAAAAAAACACACGAATTTATCAAGAAAATCACCACTTTAAATAATCAATCAACAAATATAAAAAAAAGGTAATAAGAGGAATAAAACACTCTACTTATCTTTTTTTTCCTTTTGTTTTCCAGAAAACTGCCAACTCCCTCTCTATCCTTTTCCTCAAAATCCTCCTTTGCCTGCCTCGAGCCTTTCCTTAAATTCCTTACTCCAAACACCAATTTCCAAAATATTGAATTTATCTTTTCTTCTACTTTATTCACCAAAAGCAATCAGAATTAAATTCCTGAGTTTACTTCCTGCAATTCTCGTTCCTCTTCCGAAAATTCTCTCTTTAACTCTTTACACCTTTATCGCTTGTTCTCCAGTAACGAAGTGTCCGTCCGGATTTTTCGATGTCCCTTCGAACGTCTTCGTTACTGTCAACCCTGTGCTTTCTGCCAATGGGGATCCGCGGATTTCGATCACGTCATTTGACAACTACATTCAGCTATGTTGCTGAAAAGTGTCACCGTTGACCAAATCCGCCGGTCCTACTTACTCGCACACATCACCCAGGTTATGCTTCGTCATCATGAATTCGCCGATCGCTGGTTTCACTGCCAGGAGCCTCGAACACGATGAACGCATCCAACCATTTTCCCCCTATTTTCTACAATTTTTGAGAGAAAATTAGAAGAAAATAGAAAGTACAAAAATAAACTCAATAACGTAATTTCGAAAGAACACATCATTGGTCCCCTTCAAATTACTTAATAAAAACCCAAGAAACAAAAGGAAAAACTCGAGAAGCGGAAAGGAAACGAAGGTACCCCCAAACCAAATTTTATGAAAGAGAAGTTGGCAGTTATTTCCCTACAGGTGATTTCAAACAAAACAACTTCGTGAGCTTTTTTCTGAATACAAGCAATTTGGGGATAAGGGGTTAGCGTTTCATTTTGTAAAGAGTATAATATTAAAGGTATGGTGGGCGCTCGGCCATTCTCTATCGAGTAACATCTTTCGGGGACCAAAGGTCCTCCGAACTTTGGTAGTTTGTTAGTGAGCGCTTCAGACCGCCTGCCTGATTTATTTCATTAGATATTGGAGTGCAGACCGTCCGTCTGACAGATTTTGTTGAGGATTGTTTCTTCAAAGTACTGCGAGAGTGTACCGATGCCTGATGGAATATGGCTGCCCTACTCTCTCTCAGTAAATTGGACAAAACACCTGTATAAAATCAAGAAGAGGAAAAGGTAGGAACGGGATTGGGAAGCGTGAAAGAGCGATTTTTGTCGCGGTAGATTTTAACGTGACAAACTCCACCCTTTCCTCCTTGGAAATGTGGTTACTTTTTGAAAAATTAAACCATTTCCTGCATAGAACCAGGTATACAATACAACAAAGAAACCCAACAGGTCAAATATGGCAAACTAATTCCAAAATAAAATACTAAAATGAAATTAAAAGAGTTAAAAAAAAAACAAAATTATCAAAAACTAATAACAAAATACTTCAATTTACTTAACTTTACTTTACTTTACTTTAATTTATTTTACTTTGGGACTTTTTGGACTTAATCATTATCGAAAGAACCATTAAAAGGTTTAAGATCCTTAGTGTGCCAAGTGCCACGATCTTTTCCGTTATCGTCTTCAAGGACATACGTCCAGGGCGATAATCTTTTTTGGATTTTAAACGGCCCTTGATATGTCGGTGCCAGTTTTTGTCGCATTTGACAAATCAAAATTCCTGCGCAATAAAACATCATTAGGAAGATATTAAACATCTCTTCTTCTGAGGTTGTAGGCTTCCGCAGACTTCTGCGAAGCAGTTTTAAGTTTGGCAGCTATATCTGCCCTAAGGCTGCTAAATCTTTCTGCTACATTTTCTGTTGTTTCAACACTTCTACTATGATCTATTCCCTGATCACTAAGTCTTGTTTCCTCTCTTCCACTAGTAGACATTTCTTTGCCGAAATTGGCATAGTATGGCGAAACTCCTTAAACCTCATGCTGAGAGGTGCGTATAGCACAAGCTACCTTTGCTAATTGAGAGTCCCAATTTCTGTGATTATCTGAAACATAAGCTCTCAAGGTTGTTTCAATAATCTGGTTTATTCTCTCCGCGGGGTTAGCCTGAGGATGATAGTGTGGGGTATATCTAATCTTGGTCGAATATCCCTCACAAAGCTGTTTTAATTCCCTACTTCTAAACTGTGGACCGTTGTCGCAGATGACAACTTTTGGAACACCGAATAACAGAAAAACATTATCCTCCAACTCCTTGCACACTGCCTTTGCAGTGGCAGACCTCAACGCAAATAACAAAGGAAACTTAGTAAGGTAATCTTCAACTGTAAGGATGTGCATGTATCCTTTACTTGACTTAGGTAATGGCCCTACTAAATCCACACTAATCATCTCCCACGGAGAGGAAACTCCTATCCTTTCCGTCATAAGACCGGCTGGTTTAATCATTAATTGGTTTCACTTGCTGACATATTCTACACTTCCTGACATAGTTTGTAACCTCATTTCCCATTTTTGGCCAATAGTATTTAGCTCCTACTCTCGCAAACGATTTCCTGACCCCCATATGCCCAGCTAATGGACTATCATGACATTCCCCTTAAAATAGCTATTCTATCTCTTTTACCTACCACTAACTTCAACTCTTCATTATTCTCGTGGACGACTATATGCGTCGATTTGACGAATTTGTATAGTCGTCCATTTTCCACTCTCCAAGCTGGATAACTCAACGGATTCGACTCAACAGCTCTAATCATTTTAGCCACCCAAGGGTCTAAATCCTCATCTGAAATTCCAGCCACCACTGAAACTCCACGAGACAAAATGTCCGGCACGACATGATCTTTTCCCTTACGGTGAATGATTTGAAAATCAAACTGTTGTAGCAGTATCGCCCAGCGCGCTAATCTACCTTGTGGGTCCTTGAGGTTACTCAACCAAACAAGTGAGTAATGATCTGTTATGACCGTAAATTGAAATCCTTCAATATACGGTCTAAACTTCTCAACAGCCCACAAAACTCCTAAACACTGCTTTTCGGTAGTGGAATAATTGCTTTCACTTCTATTTAAAGACCTACTCAAATAACAAATAACCTTTTCCCCCTCCTCAAAAGTTTGGGTAAGTACGGCCCCGATACCGTAGTCAGAAGCGCCGGTTTGGACTACGAATGGAAGACTAAAATCGGGACAAGTTAAAATGGGAGCCGTAATTAAAAATTATTTTTCTTTCCTAAAGGAGTCTTCACATTCTTCAGTCCAGACGAACTTTTTGCTCTTTTTCAGCAAATCAGTTAAAGGCCTAACTACTGTTGCAAAATTCGGTACGAAACGCCTGTACCAAGAAACAGTTCCTACAAAACTTCTAACTTCCTTAACATTTTTCGGTGCAGGTATCCTAACCATACTTTCTACTTTGTCCGGATCAACGTGTAATCCGTTTCTATCTACTACGTAACCTAAAAATTTAAGGGATGGTCTGCAAAAGTTGCATTTATCCTGACCTACTTTTAATCCTGCTTCACGAAGTCTTTTTAAAAACTTCGTTCAAAATCTCTAAATCTAAAATCTCAATGACGTAAGAAACCCAGCATTCCTAAGCTTATCCAAAATCGCCGAAATTATTGGAAGTGGATTAGCATCCCTATCTGTAACCTGATTTAATTTCCTATAATCGACGCAAAACCTAAAGGTACTATCCTTTTTCTTGATAAGAACTATCGGGGAAGCCCAAGGGCTATTTGATTTCTCAATCACATCTTCATCAAACATTTCCTTAAGGGATTTGTCGATGTGAACCTGCATTGCCGGTGAAACTGGATAATATCTTTCTTTGATTGGTTCTGACGTCGTCCTAATAACGTGCTCTACTCTATAAGTAACTCCTAGTCCCTCCGGCACATTCTTAAATAAATCCTCAACTAAAACATTTAATCTTTCCCTCTGCTCATCGTCTAACTCAGAATCTTCTGTGATAGACGTGCTATTTATCGAAGCCACCATATCATATTGAAAAGCTCCACATACGTGATCGAAGATCCGGGACGATTCCCGATAGTGCCCAAAAATCCGCACCAAGTATCATCGCATGTGGGAGTGAAGGGATAACCAAACATTCTATCAAGACTAATTTATCTTCTACTACCACTGGTAAATTAACTATACCTAAAAGTCCTTCACCTGCACCATCTGCTAACTGAACTTGCCTAACATTACTTTGTTCTAATCCTATACCTAACTCTTTGAGTACCCTCCAAACGTCCCTACAACTTACTTTACTTTACTACTTTACTTTAATCGTTCGCTAAGCTCCTGAATCTAAAAGTCCTAAGAACCTAATCCCATAAATATTTACTCCTAAATACAGACGTCTATCGTCCCCACTTGTCTCTAATGTGAAACCTAGTTTGATGTTTGCCGCCAGCTGGTCGTGAGCAGGCGACCTACCTAAACGCGTTGGCGCTCTTGTCCTGCTGGCCCAAGAATCCGTGTCCCGTTTCCCGAACAGCGCCCACAGTCGCGTCGGGTTGTCCCTGTTGCCCCACACCCAAAACAACGCCTAGGAGCGGAACAGGTATTCGAAAAATGTCCTTCTCTATTACAATTAAAGCAGCGACGGGTCCCATTAGGGGCTGGGTCACGATTTACCGCTGTTGCTGTTGTTTCCTGAACGGAAGCAACGTAGGCAACATCAGGCTCCAAAGCTTGCCTGGAACGGTTACTAGGTGGAGGTATAAATGCTTCAACATTGGTCCTAATCGTTTCTAACCTTCTACCCAACGCAACGAGTTCGTTGACCGTTTTAATATCAGCCAACCCCAATTGCGTTTGGTAGAACGGAGCAATATTCTTCATGAGAATGGACAACTTCCTATTCTCACTCAGAGGCTCCGAAAATCTTTTGTAAAGAGTCTGCATGAGTGCGATGTACATCCCCATCGACTCATCCTTACCCTGGGTACGTCGCCTGACCTCATCTAATAAAATATCATCATAATTGGAAGGTAAAAACTCCAATTTCAACTCCCTAACTAACTCGTTCCATGTTGTGATCGACTCTTGCCTCCGAAACTCCGCGAGCTTCCCTAAGTTCCTCAATCTTTTCAATAAACGAATTCACCGATGAGCCGCATTGCTCACCAGAGAATTTCGCGTCCCATTTTTCGATACGTCCAGGATTCCTGTCACAGGGTGCACCCTGTATTTGAAATCCTGAACTCGCACGTTGGCCGACCTGCGCAGTTGGTAACGCACCCATGCCTGCTGTCGACGTGTTGGTTTTCTCCTTATTTAATTCAACAGTTTTATCTTAAGGTGTATCTTCACCCTCTTCAGTAAGTTTTCCCATAAGCATTAAAATCTCTCCCTTTATGTCGGCCACCTCATTGACCTCCTCTGTCGACTCCGCTTTTGCCCTATTCATCCTACCTAACGACCATTCAATTTTGGTCAAAATTTTTAAATAATCCGACGACTTCGGATTTTTCGGCGGGGTTTTCAAAAGGTCCCTAATTTCTAAAACTTTGGCTCGAACGGCCTTTATGTCATCCTCAAAAGAAAAAGGATAGTGCGGGCTATCAGATGGTATCGAACCCGAACGCTCAAGAGTGCGCGACGACCTTAATTGCATACGCATGCTATCTACCGTACCTTATTTCAAACCGCGGCAACTAACTCATAAATGAGTTCTTCTTTATTTAATCGATTAACATCCATGTTAAAAGAAATGATAAATCGAGATAAACAAAAATCTATTGAGACACCGGAAAACTATTGTTGAAAAAAGTATTAAAATTTCCCGATAAAAGAACTAATATCAACACCCAGTTGCTTATTATATTCTTTAGTAAAAATAAACAACTAAATGAATGCAACCAGTACCAGATTTCAAGTCAATTTTTCAACGAATCACGTAAGCACGATCATGATGAGTAATGAATGCATCCAAAATTTAATGGGCCGTTGGGACGCGTTCACAACTACTTTTCTTATTGTATAGATGTGGTGAAGTCTGACTGAACATATTTGTTTGATTTTAGAGATTTATGAAAGTTGATCTTTTCAAAAATTAAAAATAGTACAAATAGTAGGTACTGATAATTGAAAAGTGGTACTTGCGTATTCGGGAAAGTCCATTAGTACCGAATTCTGTACAATAGTAAGGCTTTTTGCAACTGTGATATCCACTCTTGCATTTTTTCTTTTTATTAAAAATTATCTCCGTAACTTGAAAGAAAGAAATATTGCATTGGTTTGGGAAAGTCCAACGCGCAATATTCAGAGTGACAACGAAACATTCGTAATCGAAGTCGTCTCTGATGGTTTAATATGGCGATTTGCATACAGATACACAAATGCTAATAATAACAAAAACGCGAATGTTTTGAGTCCCACACGATAAACACGTTGTCACCAGCGAAAGTAGCACTTTGGTTTGGGAGATACTTAATACGATTCTTTACTTAAATGTCTTGTCTCACTAAATAATGCCTATCTTTTATACCTTAAAGCCGAACAAACACACGACCACTGATGCACGATAAACAAAAACAAGGTATACTCATTAGGTGTGTGACGTCACAATCATCTGCTTGGTTTTTTTCGGAGAAAAGAAAAATAATCTAACTTTATTTTATTGTTTTTATAATTTTTTCTATTTTTAAAATGCTTATCCCTAAAAAAATGTATTTAAATACTAAATTTTTAATTATGGTCTTCACTTTAAATAGAACAAAAAAAAAAAAAAAAAAACGAAAAGTAGCTTTCCGATACTCAAGTGTCAGTCAGTCATATTATTTAAAGGGCAAATCTGTACAGAAGGCTCCTCATATGAAGTGGTCGGAAATATTGAAAAATCAATCCACTTCAGAAAATTAACATGGAGAGTATTACTTGACATATAAGATGATATTATGTAATATGTCCTGTCACTACCTCTACAATCTTTTTACAAATGATACATGAATTTTATAATGCACATGTGAACTAGCCAATAGTATCATTGATATCTATATTTATAGCCAGGCGGTAATTAAAGCCATTTACTCGATAGTCACAGAGTCAAAGCTGGCGGATCATTGCCATAAACGATTTAACAGTTCGATAAGTCCCAGGAAACCGTGATATATGAGGCGGGAATAAGAGAAGATGATTGGAATAACCAATCATCCGAACCAAATGGAAAGTTACGTCACTGAATTAAGAAGAAACTAACAATTTCCTGAGTTTCTTGAGGAAACTTATCTGCTTATTTGCTGATTTTCTGTCGTTTGATGGTCTTAAGGAAACTTTCCTCAAAGCCACAAACGGCAGAAGTTAAACATAATGGCGCAAAATTTTAAACGAATTAGTAAATTGTTAAAGCCATTTTAGTAAGTTACTAAGTTAAAAAGAAGATTTTGCTAATTTTAAACGATTTTAACCTCTTACTATCTCTTAACAATTTACTAAAGTTAAAATCACTCAAAGTGGTTACTTTAACTTTTAGCAATTTGCTACGACATCTATCATTTTCATCCCATTTTAATTGGAAAAGTGAATTGTGTTTTTTTTTATATGATTTGTGTGCTTTAATTGTTTTTTAAAGTAAATAAAATAGTATAAACTGTTTTCGGAAGACGAAGATTTCGATATATGTATGTATTTGAAGATTCAGCGTCGGTTGTGCAGAAAAGTGCGAAGTTTTAGATCCCGATGTTACACTTTTATTTCCCGAACCGAATTTATTCTTAAAAAAACAATTAAACAAAAAAAAAAAAAAACGAAACACGACCAACACGAGAATTTACTTTTATCTAAGCGAAATTACACCGAACTGTCAACAGTTGGGCGAAAAAGAAAACCAAAGCGAATATGCAATAAGAGTGCAACAAGCAGCAAAATAATGCTACCACCACGACCAGGCTCAGCGATGGGGTGGGTTCGCGATTCGCTTTTTACGGATCGTAAAAAGTGAATTAATATGATCGATTAAATTGATTAAGTTTTTGATTTTACCTTATTATATATTTCTTTTATATAACCGCAGGGGCGTAGAACCTTAAAGAAATAAAAGGGGCGCCAGCAATTTTTTTTTTGTTTTTGAAGGAAATTACAAACCTTCTGAAGCGGATCCGACGGTGAAAGCTATATGCAAAAAAAATGACAACACGAATTTTATATTCCCGAATTGAGATTTGAAAACTGATTTATTGTTTGGGAAACATTTTCATACAGGATGAAAACCCAAAACCTTTTCAATAATTTTAAAACAAAGAATTTATATATATATATATATATATAAGAAAACTCCGTAAAATGGAACGCTATCCTTTTGTTCCGAATGAACAAAGGATTGAAATTAACGGGGGGTCACGAGTCCTGCAATTTCAGTATATTTTAACGCGATTAACAAAAAAAAACACACGAATTTATCAAGAAAATCCCCACTTTAAATAATCAATCAACAAATATAAGAAAAAGGTAATAAGAGGAATAAAACACTCTACTTATCTTTTTTTTCCTTTTGTTTTCCAGAAAACTGCCAACTCCCTCTCTATCCTTTTCCTCAAAATCCTCCTTTGCCTACCTCGAGCCTTTCCTTAAATTCCTTACTCCAAACACCAATTTCCAAAATATTGAATTTATCTTTGCTTCTACTTTATTCACCAAAAGCAATCAAAATTAAATTTCTTAGTTTACTTCCTGCAATTCTCGTTCCTCTTCCGAAAATTCTCTCTTTAACTCTTTACACCTTTATCGCTTGTTCTCCAGTAACGAAGTGTCCGTCCGGATTTTTCGATGTCCCTTCGAACGTCTTCGTTACTGTCAACCCTGTGCTTTCGGCCAATGGGGATCCGCGGATTTCGATCACGTCATTTGACAACTACATTCAGCTATGTTGCTGAAAAGTGTCACCGTTGACCAAATCCGCCGGTCCTACTTACTCGCACACATCACCCAGGTTATGCTTCGTCATCATGAATTCGCCGATCGCTGGTTTCACTGCCAGGAGCCTCGAACACGATGAACGCATCCAACCATTTTCCCCCTATTTTCTACAATTTTTGAGAGAAAATAGAAAGTACAAAAATAAACTCAATAACGTAATTTCGAAAGAACACATCATTGGTCCCCTTCAAATTACTTAATAAAAACCCAAGAACAAAAGGAAAAACTCGAGAAGCGGAAAGGAAACGAAGGTACCCCCAAACCAAATTTTATGAAAGAGAAGTTGGCAGTTATTTCCCTACTGGAACTTCGTGAGCTTTTTTCTGAATACAAGCAATTTGGGGATAAGGGGTTAGCGTTTCATTTTGTAAAGAGTATAATATTAAAGGTATGGTGGGCGCTCGGCCATTCTCTATCGAGTAACATCTTTTGGGGACCAAAGGTCCTCCGAACTTTGGTAGTTTGTTAGTGAGCGCTTCAGACCGCCTGCCTGATTTATTTCATTAGATATTGGAGTGCAGACCGTCCGTCTGACAGATTTTGTTGAGGATTGTTTCTTCAAAGTACTGCGAGAGTGTACCGATGGCTGATGGAACATGGCTGCCCTACTCTCTCTCAGTAAATTGGACAAAACACCTGTATAAAATCAAGAAGAGAAAAAGGTAGGAACAGGATTGGCAAGCGTGAAAGAGCGATTTTTGTCGCGGTAGATTTTAACGTGACAAACTCCACCCTTCCCTCCTTGGAAATGTGGTTACTTTTTGAAAAATTAAATCATTTCCTGCATAGAACCAGGTATACAACAAAGAAACCCAACAGGTCAAATATGGCAAACTAATTCCAAAATAAAATACTAAAATGAAATCAAAAGAGTTAAAAAAAAAACAAAATTATCAAAAACTAATAACAAAATACTTTTATTTACTTAACTTTACTTTACTTTACTTTACTTTAATTTACTTTACTTTGGGACTTTTTGGACTTAATCATTATCGAAAGAACTATTAAAAGGTTTAAGATCCTTAGTGTGCCAAGTGCCACGATCTTTTCCGTTATCGTCTTCAAGGACATACGTCCAGGGCGATAATCTTTTTTGGATTTTAAACGGCCCTTGATATGTCGGTGCCAGTTTAGCTGCGTAATAATTTGTCGCATTTGACAAAATAAAATTCCTGCGCAATAAAACATCATTAGGAAGATATTAAACATCTCTTGTTCTGAGGTTCTAGGCTTCCGCAGATTTCTTCGAAGCAGTTTTAAGTTTGGCAGCTATATCTGCCCTAAGGCTGCTAAATCTTTCTGCTACATTTTCTGTTGTTTCAACACTTCTACTATGATCTATTCCCTGATCACTTAGTCTTGTTTCCTCTCTTCCACTAGAGACATTTCTTTGCCGGAATTGGCATAGTATGGCGAAACTCCTTAAACCTCATGCTGAGAGGTGCGTATAGCACAAGCTACCTTTGCTAATTGAGAATCCCAATTTCTGTGATTCTCTGAAACATAAGCTCTCAAGGTTGTTTCAATAATCTGGTTTATTCTCTCCGCGGGGTTAGCCTGAGGATGATAGTGTGGGGTATATCTAATCTTGGTCGAATATCCCTCACAAAGCTGTTTTAATTCCCTACTTCTAAACTGTGGACCGTTGTCGCAGATGACAACTTTTGGAACACCGAATAACAGAAAAACATTATCCTCCAACTCCTTGCACACTGCCTTTGCAGTGGCAGACCTCAACGCAAATAACAAAGGAAACTTAGTAAGGTAATCTACAACTGTAAGGATGTGCATGTATCCTTTACTTGACTTAGGTAATGGCCCTACTAAATCCACACTAATCATCTCCCACGGAGAGGAAACTCCTATCATTTCCGTCATAAGACCGGCTGGTTTATCATTAATTGGTTTCACTTGCTGACATATTCTACACTTCCTGACATAGTTTGTAACCTCATTTCTCATTTTTGGCCAATAGTATTTAGCTCCTACTCTCGCAAACGTTTTCCTGACCCCCATATGCCCAGCTAATGGACTATCATGACATTCCCCTTAAAATAGCTATTCTATCTCTTTTACCTACCACTAACTTCAACTCTTCATTATTCTCGTGGACGACTATATGTGTCGATTTAACGAATTTGTATAGTCGTCCATTTTCCACTCTCCAAGCTGGATAACTCAACGGATTCGACTCAACAGCTCTAATCATTTTAGCCACCCAAGGGTCTAAATCCTCATCTGAAATTCCAGCCACCACTGGAACTCCACGAGAAAAAATGTCCGGCACGACATGATCTTTTCCCTTACGGTGAATGATTTGAAAATCAAACTGTTGTAGCCGTATCGCCCAGCGCGCTAATCTACCTTGTGGGTCCTTGAGGTTACTCAACCAAACAAGTGAGTAATGATCTGTTATGACCGTAAATTGAAATCCTTCAATATACGGTCTAAACTTCTCAACAGCCCACAAAACTCCTAAACACTGCTTTTCGGTAGTGGAATAATTGCTTTCACTTCTATTTAAAGACCTACTCAAATAACAAATAACCTTTTCCCCCTCCTCAAAAGTTTGGGTAAGTACGGCCCCGATACCGTAGTCAGAAGCGCCGGTTTGGACTACGAATGGAAGACTAAAATCGGGACAAGTTAAAATGGGAGCCGTAATTAAAAATTATTTTGCTTTCCTAAAGGAGTCTTCACATTCTTCAGTCCAGACGAACTTTTTGCTCTTTTTCAGCAAATCAGTTAAAGGCCTTACTACTGTTGCAAAATTCGGTACGAAACGCCTGTACCAAGAAACAGTTCCTACAAAACTTCTAACTTCCTTAACATTTTTCGGTGCAGGTATCCTAACCATACTTTCTACTTTGTCCGGATCAACGTGTAATCCGTTTCTATCTACTACGTAACCTAAAAATTTAAGGGATGGTCTGCAAAAGTTGCATTTATCCCGACCTACTTTTAATCCTGCTTCACGAAGTCTTTTTAAAAACTTCGTTCAAAATCTCTAAGTGTTTTTCAAATGTATCTGTAACGATAATAATATCATCCAGATACACGAAAACAAAATGCTCCAGCTCTGGTCCTTAAACGCTATCAATAAACGTTTGCCAAGTTGCAGGGGCATTGTGTAAGCCGAAAGGCATTCGCTTAAATTGGAACAAACCCCTGCCGGGAACCGTGAAAGCTGTAAACTTCCGCGATTCTTCCGACATTGGAACTTGCCAATATGCTGACTTAATGTCCAATGACGTAAGAAACCCAGCATTCCTAAGCTTATCCAAAATCGCCGAAATTATTGGAAGTGGATTAGCATCCCTATCTGTAACCTGATTTAATTTCCTATAATCGACGCAAAACCTAAAGGTACTATACTTTTTCTTGATAAGAACTATCGGGGAAGCCCAAGGGCTATTTGATTTCTCAATCACATCTTCATCAAACATTTCCTTAAGGGATTTGTCGATGTGAACCTGCATTGCCGGTGAAACCGGATAATATCTTTCTTTGATTGGTTCTGACGTCGTCCTAATAACGTGCTCTACTCTATAAGTAACTCCTAGTACCTCCGGCATATTCTTAAAAAATTCCTCAACTAAAACATTTAATCTTTCCCTCTGCTCATCGTCTAACTCAGACTCTTCTGTGATAGACGTGCTATTTATCGAAGCCACCATATCCTGAATTGAAAAGCTCCACATACGTGATCGAAGATCCGGGACGATTCCCGATAGTGCCCGAAAATCCGCACCAAGTATCATCGCATGTGGGAGTGAAGGGATAACCAAACATTCTATCAAGACTGATTTATCTTCTACTACCACTGGTAAAATAATTATACCTAAAAGTCCTTCACCTGCACCATCTGCTAACTGAACTTGCCTAACATTACTTTGTTCTAATCCTATACCTAACTCTTTGAGTACCCTCCAAACGTCCCTACAAATAATCGTTCGCGAAGCTCCTGAATCTAAAAGTCCTAGGAACCTAATCCCATAAATATTTACTCCTAAATACGGACGTCTATCGTCCCCACTTGTCTCTAGTGCGAAACCTAGTTTGATGTTTGCCGCCAGCTGGTCGTCAGCAGGCGACCTACCTAAACGCGTCGGCGCCCTTGTCCTGCTGGCCCAAGAATCCGTGTCCCGTTTCCCGAAGAGCGCCCACAGTCGCGTCGGGCTGTCCCTGTTGCCCCACACCCAAAACAACGCCTAGGAGCGGAACAGGTATTCGAAAAATGTCCTTCTCTATTACAATTAAAGCAGCGACGGGTCCCATTAGGCGCTGGGTCACGATTTACCGCTGTTGCTGTTGTTTCCTGAACGGAAGCAACGTAGGCAACATCAGGCTCCAAAGCTTGCCTGGAGCGGTTACTAGGTGGAGGTATAAATGCTTCAACATTGGTCCTAATCGTTTCTAATCTTCTAACCAACGCAACGAGTTCGTTGACCGTTTTAATATCAGCCAACCCCAATTGCGTTTGGTAGAACGGAGCAATATTCTTCATGAGAATGGACAACTTCCTATTCTCACTCAGAGGCTCCGAAAATCTTTTGTAAAGAGTCTGCATGAGTGCGATGTACATCCCCATCGACTCATCCTTACCCTGGGTACGTCGCCTGACCTCATCTAATAAAATATCATCATAATTGGAAGGTAAAAACTCCAATTTCAACTCCCTAACTAACTCATTCCATGTTGTGATCGACTCTTGCCTCCGAAACTCCACGAGCTTCCCTAAGTTCCTCAATCCTTTCAATAAACGAATTCTTCGATGAGCCGCATTGCTCACCAGAGAATTTCGCGTCCCATTTTTCGATACGTCCAGGATTCCTGTCACAGGGTGCACCCTGTATTTGAAATCCTGAACTCGCACGTTGGCCGACCTGCGCAGTTGGTAACGCACCCATGCCTGCTGTCGACGTGTTGGTTTTCTCCTTATTTAATTCAACAGTTTTATCTTAAGGTGTATCTTCACCCTCTTCAGTAAGTTTTCCCATAAGCATTAAAATCTCTCCCTTTATGTCGGCCACCTCATTGACCTCCTCTGTCGACTCCGCTTTTGCCCTATTCATCCTACCTAACGACCATTCAATTTTGGTCAAAATTTTTAAATAATCCGACGACTTTGGATTTTTCGGCGGGGTTTTCAAAAGGTCCCTAATTTCTAAAACTTTGGCTCGAACGGCCTTTATGTCATCCTCAAAAGAAAAAGGATAGTGCGGGCTATCAGATGGTATCGAACCCGATCGCTCAAGAGTGCGCGACGACCTTAATTGCATACGCATGCTATCTACTGTACCTTATTTCAAACCGCGGCAACTAACTCATAAATGAGTTCTTCTTTATTTAATCGATTAACATCCATGTTAAAAGAAATGATAAATCGAGATAAACAAAAATCTATTGAGACACCGGAAAACTATTGTTGAAAAAAGTATTAAAATTTCCCGATAAAAGAACTAATATCAACACCCAGTTGCTTATTATATTCTTTAGTAAAAATAAACAACTAAATGAATGCAACCAGTACCAGATTTCAAGTCAATTTTTCAACGAATCACGTAAGCACGATCATGATGAGTAATGAATGCATCCAAAATTTAATGGGCCGTTTGGACGCGTTCACAACTTTTTTTCTTATTGTATAGATGTGGTGAAGTCTGACTGAACATATTTGTTTGATTTTAGAGATTTATGAAAGTTGATCTTTTCAAAAATTAAAAATAGTACAAATAGTAGGTACTGATAATTGAAAAGTGGTACTTGCGTATTCGGGAAAGTCCATTAGTACCGAATTCTGTACAATAGTAAGGCTTTTTGCAACTGTGATATCCACTCTTGCATTTTTTCTTTTTATTAAAAATTATCTCCGTAACTTGAAAGAAAGAAATATTGCGTTAGTTTGGGAAAGTCCAACGCGCAATATTCAGAGTGACAACGAAACATTCGTAATCGAAGTCGTCTCTGATGGTTTAATATGGCGATTTGCATACAGATACACAAATGCTAATAATAACAAAAACGCGAATGTTTTGAGTCCCACACGATAAACACGTTGTCACCAGCGAAAGTAGCACTTTGGTTTGGGAGATACTTAATACGATTCTTTACTTAAATGTCTTGTCTCACTAAATAATGCCTATCTTTTATACCTTAAAGCCGAACAAACACACGACCACTGATGCACGATAAACAAAAACAAGGTATACTCATTAGGTGTGTGACGTCACAATCATCTGCTTGGTTTTTTTTCGAAGAAAAGAAAAATAATCTAACTTTATTTTATTGTTTTTATAATTTTTTCTATTTTTAAAATGCTTATCCCTAAAAAAATGTATTTAAATACTAAATTTTTAATTATGGTCTTCACTTTAAATAGAACAAAAAAAAAAAAAAAAAACGAAAAGTAGCTTTCCGATCATACTCAAGTGTCAGTCAGTCATATTATTTAAAGGGCAAATCTCGCAAATCCACTTCAGAAAATTAACATGGGGAGTATTACTTGACATATAAGATGATATTATGTAATATGTCCTGTCACTACCTCTACAATCTTTTTACAAATGATACATGAATTTTATAATGCACATGTGAACTAGCCAATAGTATCATTGATATCTATATTTATAGCCAGGCGGTAATTAAAGCCATTTACTCGATAGTCACAGAGTCAAAGCTGGCGGATCATTGCCATAAATGATTTAACAGTTCGATAAGTCCCAGGAAACCGTGATATATGAGGCGGGAATAAGAGAAGATGATTGGAATAACCAATCATCCGAACCAAATGGAAAGTTACGTCACTGAACTAAGAAGAAACTAACAATTTCCTGAGTTTCTTGAGGAAACTTATCTGCTTTTTGCTGATTTTCTGTCGTTTGATGGTCTTAAGGAAACTTTCCTCAAAGCCACAAACGGCAGAAGTTAAACACAATGGCGCAAAATTTTAAACGATTTAGTAAATTGTTAAAGCCATTTTAGTAAGTTACTAAGTTAAAAAGAAGATTTTGCTAATTTTAAACGATTTTAACCCTTACTATCTCTTAACAATTTACTAAAGTTAAAATCACTCAAAGTGGTTACTTTAACTTTTAGCAATTTGCTACGACATCTGTCATTTTCATCCCATTTTAATTGGAAAAGTGAATTGTGTTTTTTTTATATGATTTGTGTGCTTTAATTGTTTTTTAAAGTAAATAAAATAGTATAAACTGTTTTCGGAAGACGAAGATTTCGATATATGTATGTATTTGAAGATTCAGCGTCGGTTGTGCAGAAAAGTGCGAAGTTTTAGATCCCGATGTTACACTTTTATTTCCCGAACAGAATTTATTCTTAAAAAAAACAATTAAACAAAAAAAAAAAAACCAAACACGACCGACACGAGAATTTACTTTTATATAAGCGAATTTACACCGAACTGTCAACAGTTGGGCGAAAAAGAAAACCAAAGCGAATATGCAATAAGAGTGCAACAAGCAGCAAAATAATGCTACCACCACGACCAGGCTCAGCGATGGGGTGGGTTCGCGATTCGCTTTTTACGGATCGTAAAAAGTGAATTAATATGATCGATTAAATTGATTAAGTTTTTGATTTTACCTTATTATATATTTCTTTTATATAACACCGCAGGGGCGTAGAACCTAAAAGAAATAAAAGGGGCGCCAGCAATTTTTTTTTTGTTTTTGAAGGAAATTACAAACCTTCTGAAGCGGATCCGACGGTGAAAGCTATATGCAAAAAAAATGACAACACGAATTTTATATTCCCGAATTGGGATTTGAAAACTGATTTATTGTTTGGGAAACATTTTCATACAGGATGAAAACCCAAAATCTTTTCAATAATTTTAAAACAAAGAATTTATATATATATATATATATATAAGAAAACTCCGTAAAATGGAACGCTATCCTTTTGTTCCGAATGAACAAAGGATTGAAATTAACGGGGGGTCACGAGTCCTGCAATTTCAGTATATTTTAACGCGATTAACAAAAAAACACACGAATTTATCAAGAAAATCACCACTTTAAATAATCAATCAACAAATATAAAAAAAAGGTAATAAGAGGAATAAAACACTCTACTTATCTTTTTTTTCCTTTTGTTTTCCAGAAAACTGCCAACTCCCTCTCTATCCTTTTCCTCAAAATCCTCCTTTGCCTGCCTCGAGCCTTTCCTTAAATTCCTTACTCCAAACACCAATTTCCAAAATATTGAATTTATCTTTTCTTCTACTTTATTCACCAAAAGCAATCAAAATTAAATTTCTTAGTTTACTTCTTGCAATTCTCGTTCCTCTTCCGAAAATTCTCTCTTTAACTCTTTACACCTTTATCGCTTGTTCTCCAGTAACGAAGTGTCCGTCCGGATTTTTCGATGTCCCTTCGAACGTCTTCGTTACTGTCAACCCTGTGCTTTCGGCCAATGGGGATCCGCAGATTTCGATCACGTCATTTGACAACTACATTCAGCTATGTTGCTGAAAAGTGTTACCGTTGACGAAATCCGCCGGTCCTACTTACTCGCACACATCACCCAGGTTATGCTTCGTCATCATGAATTCGCCGATCGCTGGTTTCACTGCCAGGAGCGGCGAACACGATGAACGGATCCAACCATTTTCCCCCTATTTTCTACAATTTTTGAGAGAAAATTAGAAGAAAATAGAAAGTACAAAAATAAACTCAATAACGTAATTTCGAAAGAACACATCATTGGTCCCCTCCAAATTACTTAATAAAAACCCAAGAAACAAAAGGAAAAACTCGAGAAGCGGAAAGGAAACGAAGGTACCCCCAAACCAAATTTTATAAAAGAGAAGTTAGCAGTTATTTCCCTAAGGTGATTTCAAACAAAACAACTTCTTGGGCTTTTGTCTGAATACAAGCAATTTGGGGATAAGGGGATAGCGTTTCATTTTGTAAAGAGTATAATATTAAAGGTATGGTGGGCGCTCGGCCATTCTCTATCGAGTAACATCTTTCGGGGACCAAATGTCCTCCGAACTTTGGTAGTTTGTTAGTGAGCGCTTCAGACCGCCTGCCTGATTTATTTCATTGGATATTGGAGTGCAGACCGTCCGTCTGACATAGATTTTGTTGAGGATTGTTTCTTCAAAGTACTGCGAGAGTGTACCTATGGCTGATGGACCATGGCTGCCCTACTCTCTCTCAGTAAATTGGACAAAACACCTGTATAAAATCAAGAAGAGGAAAAGGTAGGAACGGGATTGGGAAGCGTGAAAGAGCGATTTTTGTCGCGGTAGATTTTAACGTGACAAACTCCACCCTTCCCTCCTTGGAAATGTGGTTACTTTTTGAAAAATTAAACCATTTCCTGCATAGAACCAGGTATACAATACAACAAAGAAACCCAACAGGTCAAATATGGCAAACTAATTCCAAAATGAAATACTAAAATGAAATTAAAAGAGTTAAAAAAAAAAAACAAAATTATCAAAAACTAATAACAAAATACTTTTATTTACTTAACTTTACTTTACTTTACTTTACTTTAATTTACTTTACTTTGGGACTTTTTGGACTTTATCATTATCGAAAGAACCATTAAAAGGTTTAGTGTGCCAAGTGCCACGATCTTTTCCGTTATCGTCTTCAAGGACATACGTCCAGGGCGATAATCTTTTTTGGATTTTAAACGGCCCTTGATATGTCGGTGCCAGTTTAGCTGCGTAATAATTTGTCGCATTTGACAAAATAAAATTCCTGCGCAATAAAACATCATTAGGAAGATATTAAACATCTCTTGTTCTGAGGTTGTAGGCTTCCGCAGATTTCTTCGAAGCAGTTTTAAGTTTGGCAGCTATATCTGCCCTAAGGCTCCTAAATCTTTCTGCTACATTTTCTGTTGTTTCAACACTTCTACTATGATCTATTCCCTGATCACTTAGTCTTGTTTCCTCTCTTCCACTAGTGACATTTCTTTGCCGGAATTGGCATAGTATGGCGAAACTCCTTAAACCTCATGCTGAGAGGTGCGTATAGCACAAGCTACCTTTGCTAATTGAGAATCCCAATTTCTGTGATTCTCTGAAACATAAGCTCTCAAGGTTGTTTCAATAATCTGGTTTATACTCTCCGCGGGGTTAGCCTGATGATGATAGTGTGGGGTATATCTAATCGTGGTCGAATATCCCTCACAAAGCTGTTTTAATTCCCTACTTCTAAACTGTGGACCGTTGTCGCAGATGACAACTTTTGGAACACCGAATAACAGAAAAACATTATCCTCCAACTCCTTGCACACTGCCTTTGCAGTGGCAGACCTCAACGCAAATAACAAAGGAAACTTAGTAAGGTAATCTTCAACTGTAAGGATGTGCATGTATCCTTTACTTGACTTAGGTAATGGCCCTACTAAATCCACACTAATCATCTCCCACGGAGAGGAAACTCCTATCCTTTCCGTCATAAGACCGGCTGGTTTAATCATTAATTGGTTTCACTTGCTGACATATTCTACACTTCCTGACATAGTTTGTAACCTCATTTCTCATTTTTGGCCAATAGTATTTAGCTCCTACTCTCGCAAACGTTTTCCTGACCCCCATATGCCCAGCTAATGGACTATCATGACATTCCCCTTAAAATAGCTATTCTATCTCTTTTACCTACCACTAACTTCAACTCTTCTTTATTCTCGTGGACGACTATATGTGTCGATTTGACGAATTTGTATAGTCGTCCATTTTCCACTCTCCAAGCTGGATAACTCAACGGATTCGACTCAACACCTCTAATCATTTTAGCCACCCAAGGGTCTAAATCCTCATCTGAAATTCCAGCCACCACTGGAACTCCACGAGACAACATGTCCGGCACGACATGATCTTTTCCCTTACGGTGAATGATTTGAAAATCAAACTGTTGTAGCCGTATCGCCCAGCGCGCTAATCTACCTTGTGGGTCCTTGAGGTTACTCAACCAAACAAGTGAGTAATGATCTGTTATGACCGTAAATTGAAATCCTTCAATATACGGTCTAAACTTCTCAACAGCCCACAAAACTCCTAAACACTGCTTTTCGGTAGTGGAATAATTGCTTTCACTTCTATTTAAAGACCTACTCAAATAACAAATAACCTTTTCCCCCTCCTCAAAAGTTTGGGTAAGTACGGCCCCGATACCGTAGTCAGAAGCGCCGGTTTGGACTACGAATGGAAGACTAAAATCGGGACAAGTTAAAATGGGAGCCGTAATTAAAAATTATTTTTCTTTCCTAAAGGAGTCTTCACATTCTTCAGTCCAGACGAACTTTTTGCTCTTTTTCAGCAAATCAGTTAAAGGCCTAACTACTGTTGCAAAATTCGGTACGAAACGCCTGTACCAAGAAACAGTTCCTACAAAACTTCTAACTTCCTTAACATTTTTCGGTGCAGGTATCCTAACCATACTTTCTACTTTGTCCGGATCAACGTGTAATCCGTTTCTATCTACTACGTAACCTAAAAATTTAAGGGATGGTCTGCAAAAGTTGCATTTATTCCGACCTACTTTTAATCCTGCTTCACGAAGTCTTTTTAAAAACTTCGTTCAAAATCTCTAAGTGTTTTTCAAATGTACCTGTAACGATTATAATATCATCCAGATACACGAAAACAAAATGCTCCAGCTCTGGTCCTAAAACGCTATCAATAAACGTTTGCCAAGTTGCAGGGGCATTGTGTAAGCCGAAAGGCATTCGCTTAAATTGGAACAAACCCCTGCCGGGAACCATGAAAGCTGTAAACTTCCGCGATTCTTCCGACATTGGAATTTGCCAATATGCTGACTTAATGTCCAATGACGTAAGAAACCCAGCATTCCTAAGCTTATCCAAAATCGCCGAAATTATTGGAAGTGGATTAGCATCCCTATCTGTAACCTGATTTAATTTCCTATAATCGACGCAAAACCTAAAGGTACTATCCTTTTTCTTGATAAGAACTATCGGGGAAGCCCAAGGGCTATTTGATTTCTCAATCACATCTTCATCAAACATTTCCTTAAGGGATTTGTCGATGTGAACCTGCATTGCCGGTGAAACTGGATAATATCTTTCTTTGATTGGTTCTGACGTCGTCCTAATAACGTGCTCTACTCTATAAGTAACTCCTAGTCCCTCCGGCACATTCTTAAATAAATCCTCAACTAAAACATTTAATCTTTCCCTCTGCTCATCGTCTAACTCAGAATCTTCTGTGATAGACGTGCTATTTATCGAAGCCACCATATCATATTGAAAAGCTCCACATACGTGATCGAAGATCCGGGACGATTCCCGATAGTGCCCAAAAATCCGCACCAAGTATCATCGCATGTGGGAGTGAAGGGATAACCAAACATTCTATCAAGACTAATTTATCTTCTACTACCACTGGTAAATTAACTATACCTAAAAGTCCTTCACCTGCACCATCTGCTAACTGAACTTGCCTAACATTACTTTGTTCTAATCCTATACCTAACTCTTTGAGTACCCTCCAAACGTCCCTACAACTTACTTTACTTTACTACTTTACTTTAATCGTTCGCTAAGCTCCTGAATCTAAAAGTCCTAAGAACCTAATCCCATAAATATTTACTCCTAAATACAGACGTCTATCGTCCCCACTTGTCTCTAATGTGAAACCTAGTTTGATGTTTGCCGCCAGCTGGTCGTGAGCAGGCGACCTACCTAAACGCGTTGGCGCTCTTGTCCTGCTGGCCCAAGAATCCGTGTCCCGTTTCCCGAACAGCGCCCACAGTCGCGTCGGGTTGTCCCTGTTGCCCCACACCCAAAACAACGCCTAGGAGCGGAACAGGTATTCGAAAAATGTCCTTCTCTATTACAATTAAAGCAGCGACGGGTCCCATTAGGGGCTGGGTCACGATTTACCGCTGTTGCTGTTGTTTCCTGAACGGAAGCAACGTAGGCAACATCAGGCTCCAAAGCTTGCCTGGAACGGTTACTAGGTGGAGGTATAAATGCTTCAACATTGGTCCTAATCGTTTCTAACCTTCTACCCAACGCAACGAGTTCGTTGACCGTTTTAATATCAGCCAACCCCAATTGCGTTTGGTAGAACGGAGCAATATTCTTCATGAGAAGAAGGCTCCGAAAATCTTTTGTAAAGAGTCTGCATGAGTGCGATGTACATCCCCATCGACTCATCCTTACCCTGGGTACGTCGCCTGACCTCATCTAATAAAATATCATCATAATTGGAAGGTAAAAACTCCAATTTCAACTCCCTAACTAACTCGTTCCATGTTGTGATCGACTCTTGCCTCCGAAACTCCGCGAGCTTCCCTAAGTTCCTCAATCTTTTCAATAAACGAATTCACCGATGAGCCGCATTGCTCACCAGAGAATTTCGCGTCCCATTTTTCGATACGTCCAGGATTCCTGTCACAGGGTGCACCCTGTATTTGAAATCCTGAACTCGCACGTTGGCCGACCTGCGCAGTTGGTAACGCACCCATGCCTGCTGTCGACGTGTTGGTTTTCTCCTTATTTAATTCAACAGTTTTATCTTAAGGTGTATCTTCACCCTCTTCAGTAAGTTTTCCCATAAGCATTAAAATCTCTCCCTTTATGTCGGCCACCTCATTGACCTCCTCTGTCGACTCCGCTTTTGCCCTATTCATCCTACCTAACGACCATTCAATTTTGGTCAAAATTTTTAAATAATCCGACGACTTCGGATTTTTCGGCGGGGTTTTCAAAAGGTCCCTAATTTCTAAAACTTTGGCTCGAACGGCCTTTATGTCATCCTCAAAAGAAAAAGGATAGTGCGGGCTATCAGATGGTATCGAACCCGAACGCTCAAGAGTGCGCGACGACCTTAATTGCATACGCATGCTATCTACCGTACCTTATTTCAAACCGCGGCAACTAACTCATAAATGAGTTCTTCTTTATTTAATCGATTAACATCCATGTTAAAAGAAATGATAAATCGAGATAAACAAAAATCTATCGAGACACCGGAAAACTATTGTTGAAAAAAGTATTAAAATTTCCCGATAAAAGAACTAATATCAACACCCAGTTGCTTATTATATTCTTTAGTAAAAATAAACAACTAAATGAATGCAACCAGTACCAGATTTCAAGTCAATTTTTCAACGAATCACGTAAGCACGATCATGATGAGTAATGAATGCATCCAAAATTTAATGGGCCGTTGGGACGCGTTCACAACTACTTTTCTTATTGTATAGATGTGGTGAAGTCTGACTGAACATATTTGTTTGATTTTAGAGATTTATGAAAGTTGATCTTTTCAAAAATTAAAAATAGTACAAATAGTAGGTACTGATAATTGAAAAGTGGTACTTGCGTATTCGGGAAAGTCCATTAGTACCGAATTCTGTACAATAGTAAGGCTTTTTGCAACTGTGATATCCACTCTTGCATTTTTTCTTTTTATTAAAAATTATCTCCGTAACTTGAAAGAAAGAAATATTGCGTTGGTTTGGGAAAGTCCAACGCGCAATATTCAGAGTGACAACGAAACATTCGTAATCGAAGTCGTCTCTGATGGTTTAATATGGCGATTTGCATACAGATACACAAATTCTAATAATAACAAAAACGCGAATGTTTTGAGTCCCACACGATAAACACGTTGTCACCAGCGAAAGTAGCACTTTGGTTTGGGAGATACTTAATACGATTCTTTACTTAAATGTCTTGTCTCACTAAATAATGCCTATCTTTTATACCTTAAAGCCGAACAAACACACGACCACTGATGCACGATAAACAAAAACAAGGTATACTCATTAGGTGTGTGACGTCACAATCATCTGCTTGGTTTTTTTCGGAGAAAAGAAAAATAATCTAACTTTATTTTATTGTTTTTATAATTTTTTCTATTTTTAAAATGCTTATCCCTAAAAAAATGTATTTAAATACTAAATTTTTAATTATGGTCTTCACTTTAAATAGAACAAAAAAAAAAAAAAAACGAAAAGTAGCTTTCCGATACTCAAGTGTCAGTCAGTCATATTATTTAAAGGGCAAATCTGTACAGAAGGCTCCTCATATGAAGTGGTCGGAAATATTGAAAAATCAATCCACTTCAGAAAATTAACATGGAGAGTATTACTTGACATATAAGATGATATTATGTAATATGTCCTGTCACTACCTCTACAATCTTTTTACAAATGATACATGAATTTTATAATGCACATGTGAACTAGCCAATAGTATCATTGATATCTATATTTATAGCCAGGCGGTAATTAAAGCCATTTACTCGATAGTCACAGAGTCAAAGCTGGCGGATCATTGCCATAAACGATTTAACAGTTCGATAAGTCCCAGGAAACCGTGATATATGAGGCGGGAATAAGAGAAGATGATTGGAATAACCAATCATCCGAACCAAATGGAAAGTTACGTCACTGAATTAAGAAGAAACTAACAATTTCCTGAGTTTCTTGAGGAAACTTATCTGCTTATTTGCTGATTTTCTGTCGTTTGATGGTCTTAAGGAAACTTTCCTCAAAGCCACAAACGGCAGAAGTTAAACACAATGGCGCAAAATTTTAAACGAATTAGTAAATTGTTAAAGCCATTTTAGTAAGTTACTAAGTTAAAAAGAAGATTTTGCTAATTTTAAACGATTTTAACCTCTTACTATCTCTTAACAATTTACTAAAGTTAAAATCACTCAAAGTGGTTACTTTAACTTTTAGCAATTTGCTACTACATCTATCATTTTCATCCCATTTTAATTGGAAAAGTGAATTGTGTTTTTTTTATATGATATGTGTGCTTTAATTGTTTTTTAAAGTAAATAAAATAGTATAAACTGTTTTCGGAAGACGAAGATTTCGATATATGTATGTATTTGAAGATTCAGCGTCGGTTGTGCAGAAAAGTGCGAAGTTTTAGATCCCGATGTTACACTTTTATTTCCCGAACCGAATTTATTCTTAAAAAAACAATTAAACAAAAAAAAAAACGAAACACGACCGACACGAGAATTTACTTTTATATAAGCGAATTTACACCGAACTGTCAACAGTTGGGCGAAAAAGAAAACCAAAGCGAATATGCAATAAGAGTGCAACAAGTAGCAAAATAATGCTACCACCACGACCAGGCTCAGCGATGGGGTGGGTTCGCGATTCGCTTTTTACGGATCGTAAAAAGTGAATTAATATGATCGATTAAATTGATTAAGTTTTTGATTTTACCTTATTATATATTTCTTTTATATAACACCGCAGGGGCGTAGAACCTTAAAGAAATAAAAGGGGCGCCAGCAATTTTTTTTTTGTTTTTGAAGGAAATTACAAACCTTCTGAAGCGGATCCGACGGTGAAAGCTATATGCAAAAAAAATGACAACACGAATTTTATATTCCCGAATTGGGATTTGAAAACTGATTTATTGTTTGGGAAACATTTTCAAATTTCAAATTTCAAAATTCAAATATTAATTGTGGCTTATCTTTTTGGGATCGTAATTATAAATGTAAAAGGATTTCAAATAAATGTGCCATGAATTTTTTCTTTCTTTAACACCTATCAGCCATCAATGCTTGCAAAGAAATATTTTTAAAATGCAAACACAGATGAAGTTGTCTTTAAAAAAAACTATATCAACAAAATTTACTTAAAATAACGTACACCTATAAACAACAAAATTTGCTTCGAAGAACCAAAAGAAATGATTTAGATTTAACTTCAATTTACGGAAAATGAGTTTACTACTACTAAAATGCACTTTGGCATCTAGTGGGTAAAAATCCACGTTTCCAAAGGTTTTTAGAACCTTAATTATTAAAATGTCACCTAAGAGCTGCTGCATAAATTCATGTTTTCAAGATTGCCGTTTTAAAATTGGCAAAAAATTCGCTGTTTTTGAGATTATGTATCAAACGTGATGTAATTTTTCAACAAAATATGTTGTGATTCCTGAAAGAATCCTTCAAATATATCTCATACTTTAATCTCCGAGAAATTGTTAGATACTTCTGATTTTTGTTTAATAGATTCATTTTTGTTGAAAAAATGCTAAAACAACAAATTGATTAGGACTTCAGATGTTCACACATCCTTACCGCGAGCCCAGATACTAACACATTTTTTTTTACATCTATTCACTGTTGCAGATTCAGGGTCAAATATATCATCACACGGGTTCCTTATTGCCAAATCCCGGACAGTGACTACAAATTTTTTTGTCGATCAGCGTTGTGCACACAACAATTCGGTGAAAAGTCCAATTGTGGAACAACTGCAAATATTTTTCCATCAACACAACGAATTGGTTGCATTATTCAAAACCGCATTAGATCGCATGCCATCTGATAACCACAACATTGTCATTTGCAATACATGAAAGATACCCCACAGTTGTTCATTTGGCCGTACATTTGGAAAATGGTCAAAGAGTGTATTTTACAACTGAGAATGTACAACAACGAGTTGTAAGGCCGCCGTCAACAACATTAACCAGCTTCTTTGAAATGTGCCAAAATGATGACTTTGCCAGAACGCTGCTTTACTCTGAAATGCCAAGATATTATACTTGGAACCAACAATTACAATTTCCAGTGCGGCTTGCATTTGCAATGTCAATAAATAAGTCGCAAGGGCAGTCGTTGCGTTTTTGTGGCATAAATATTGGAAATTCATGTTTTTGACATGGCCAACTGTATGTCGCCTGTTCCTGTGTCGGCAAACCATCAGCATTATTTATTTACGCGCCAAGAAACAAAAGAAACAATGTGGTGTATCAACGAGCTTTACAATAAACAATATAGAAATAATAATAGATATAATAAATCATTACAACAATTGAAATAATTATTATTAGTATAGTAAGTATTCCAGTTTGAATTGAATGACAGGACAACGTCTGTCAGGTCAGCTAGTTTCAAATGAATATTTATTTTTTTCTGCACGTATTCAAACTATAATCGAAAATATTTCGTTCCAATAATCAACAGGTTGTCTGAAAATCGTATTTTTCGAAGACGAGACCGAGACGACAAGACTGAAAATGTTCGATTTTAACGAGACCGAGACAACACAAAAGTCTCGCAGAGTCTCATCTCGTGGCCAGCCCTATATTTGATACACTTTTTCATCCTTGTTTACAATGTAGAAATAAAATAAGCCAAACAAAACTGACGAAACTATCAGGCTCTCTTAACTCCGCACTTTAACGGGACAGCATACATACGTTATTGTCAACAGTAACTATAGTTAATGTCGACCTTAACTAGTTAGTGTCCGGAATCCTGCAAATTGAAAGAAAATTCCCGACTTTAACTGATCGAACCAGTTAATGCTGACATTAACTAGTTAATGTCAGCATTAACGGATTCTGGACTTTAACGCTAACATAGATTGGATATGCATGTTATGGAAAATTTGAAAATAAAACTAGTATTGAATTTTCAAAAAATAAATTTTAATATTGTTTTAAAAATCCGAAAATATTTTTTTGAAAATTTGTATATGCTTATTTTTTTTAAACAAAGATATGCCTTCTGTTATATGGTTGAAATTGGTGAGAAATTTGAAAATCAAAAAATCAATTACATGACAGGTACCGTTAATAACCGTTATTGGTAATTTTTTTTAATAGTAACTCGTATTATTTTTAAAATCGAAAGAGCCATTTTTGAAATAAATCCAGTTTTGATTATTGGTTATATTGCAGGTACCATTATTTTTTTGGAACTAACCAACAAATCAGGGTCTGTTTTAAGAAAAAATCAGAACTATACCAATAAATCGCATTATTCAATACAGATTATTATTCAAATTTTATTCATTACAAAAAAAAAAATAACTTATTTACAAAAAAAAAAACTTATTTACAAAAAAAAAAATAACTTTTTTACAAAAAAAAAACTTTTTTTAGAAAAAAAAGGTTTTTCTTTGAAAAAATAAACTCTTTTAGACAAAAAAGAAACAACTTTTTTGCGATTTAATTTTTATATTTCAACTCGATTTGCGTCCAAACTATACGTCCTCCCTCCAAAAATAACACCTTTTGTGAAACACCGGATTCTGAATATCGTCAGGTTGAGGTAATCGTACCTATGCAATTTTCGAATTGTGAGCAATTAGCTTGAAGAACATTACCTTTTTCTTTTGCGTATTTGTTTTTTTTTATCGTGGGATACATCGATGGGAAGGGAACACTTCTTAGACACCTCTGAAACGCTTAGTTTAGCAACAAATCACGTTTAAAGTGAAAAGTCGGTTTTTCGTATTGTGCGATACATCGATGCAAAGAGATCACTCCCTAGATCACGAATATGCAATTTTTAGTTCTGAAATGCTTAGTTTAGCCGCGAATCAAGTTTGAACGTGCAAACTTTAAGGCGTCTACGATGCTTCTTTCGCTCGCAAATCGAGTTTAAAGATAAAAGTTTTTCATATCATGCGGTACATCGATTCTAAGGTGGCACTCCCTAGATAACGAATATGCAATTCTTCGTTCTGTTTTAATGCTTAGTTTAGCCGCAAATCAAGTTTAAATGTGCAAACTTTGGGAGGTCTACGATGCTTCTTTGGCTCGCAAAAAATTAAAAAAAATTTAAAAGTCGGTTTTTCATATCATGCGATACATCGATTGAAAGGTGGAACTCCTTAGATAACGAATTCTGTAGGATGGTTAGTTTAGCCGCAAATTAAGTTTGAATGTGCAAACTTTGGGGGTTCTACGATGCTTCTTTGGCTCGCAAATCGAGTTTAAAGATAAAAGTCGGTTTTTCATATCATTCGATACATCGATGAAATGAGATCACTCCCTAGATAACAAATATGCCATTTTTAAGTGGGCACGATTGTTAGTTAAGCCATAAATGGAGTTTAAAGGGAAAACATCAATTTTGCGAAGTAGTTTTTTTCTTATCGTGCGATAGATACATCAATGGGAAGAGAACACTTCCTAGATCACAAATATCCCATTTTCGCTACTATGTTTAGATTAGCCGCAAATCATGCTTAAAGGTGTCAAGTTTGACATTAGCTAAGCCACAAATCACGTTTAAAGTGGAAATCTGGTTTTTCGTATCGTGAGTTGTGTGTTACATCGATGCAGTATGGCACATCCTAGATCATGAATATATCATTTTAAGTCGATGGATATTATTAGCTTAGGCGCCAGTTATAGCTTTAATTGAAATCCATCATTGAAACACAAATCAGTGAAATGGTGGAATATTTTTTGACAGGTCGGTTATAGCTATCATGAAATTTTCTTTCATTGAAAATTCCATTCCCCATTCAAAAACAACGTTGGGGTTAAAGTCGATCATTGAACGAAAAACTGACAGAGGAGAACAGGAAGAGAAAGGAACACATTTCATTGGAACGAATGTGTTCCACTTTTGGGAACAAAATATCAGCTGTTCATTGAAAACGATTTTCATCATTGAAAAACTAAAAGTGATTTAATTAGAAAGTGTTAAAGCAAACTTAACATTTTATTGACTAAAAAGAATATATAACTAACAACATTCATTTTCGTACCAAAATGCCATCAGTTTTATTTGTTTAAGTGCATCAAAATTGAAAGACAAAATGTTCAATGATGGTTTTCAATGAAAGCTATAACTGGCGCCTTAGCCGCAAATCGAGTTTGAAGAGAAAAATATATCTATTCTTAATAATTTAAAGACAAAATTTTAGCTGAAAACATCAGAAATACTTTTTTTGGACCACCCATACGCTTATTAATTTTTCGTTAAATAATTTTGTTTAAGCATTGACCATGACCAAAGTATTATGAAAATATAATTAACAACCTTTCAAAAATCCAAAAACACGGTATCTATCTACAAAATACAATATTCTTGGTTTTTCAGTCTTTAGACAAATTACCTACTTTGTGCCCGTAATCATTAAACCCCAAGAAACGCAATTCCAACTGTAATCCAAAAGTAAGCGAATCTAAAAGTAATCGAATCCAACAGTAACGAAATGTTACGAAAAGTAATCAAATTCAATGTAATCAAAAGTAATCGCTTGGTACTCGGATCCAAAATAATCGTTCGGTACTCGGATCCAAAAGTAATTGTTTGGTACTCGGATCCAAAAGTAACGAAAAGTAATGGTTTGGTACCCGTATCCAAAAGTAATCGTTTGGTACTCGGATCCAAAAGTAATCGTTTGGTACTCGGATCCAAAAGTAACGAAAAGTATAATCATTTGGTACTCAAATGTGAGTGAAGCGAGTCCAAGGAGAGATGATTCCGTTTTTTGTTTTTAATTGAAATCCATTGATAATAAATAAATAAAAGAAAATAACTTTTTTAGTAATGAAAATTATTTTTTTTTTTTTTTAGAAAAAGAATGACATCTTTACAAAAAAAAAAGTTTACAAAAAAAAAAAATATAACTTTTTTACAAAAAAAAAAAAATAACTTTTTTACAAAAAAAAAACTTGTTTTAGAAAAAAAAAAACTTTTTCTTAGAAAAATATAAACTTTTTTACAAAAAAAAATAACTTTTTTACAAAAAAAATAACTTTTACAAAAAAAACAAACTTTTTTTAGAATAAAACTACTATTTCTAAGAAAAAAAGATAAACTTTTTCAAAAAATATTTTTACAAACAAATATAACTTTTTTACAAAAAAAAATAAACTTTTTTCGATTTTTTTTTTTGTAAAAATAAATATTTTTGTCACTGATTTGTATCTTCCAACTCGATTTGACAACACCGTTTGTCAATAAA
Organism: Melangyna quadrimaculata; assembly: GCA_949320155.1. Classification (NCBI taxonomy): domain Eukaryota; kingdom Metazoa; phylum Arthropoda; class Insecta; order Diptera; family Syrphidae; genus Melangyna; species Melangyna quadrimaculata. The sequence continues at coordinate 363,592,447 of OX439483.1, forward strand.
ATAGCATATTCGTGAGGGAATGCCACATTTCAATCGATTTATCGGATGAAAAATTAATTTTCAAATTCTGTAAGATGGTTAGTTTAGCCGCAAATTAAGTTTGAATGTGCAAACTTTGGGGGTTCCACGATGCTTCTTTGGCTCGCAAATCGAGTTTAAAGATAAAAGTCGGTTTTTCATATCATTCGATACATCGATGAAATGAGATCACTCCCTAGATAACAAATATGCCATTTTTAAGTGGGCACGATTGTTAGTTAAGCCATAAATGGAGTTTAAAGGGCAAACATCAATTTTGCGAAGTAGTTTTTTTCTTATCGTGCGATAGATACATCAATGGGAAGAGAACACTTCCTAGATCACAAATATCCCATTTTCGCTACTATGTTTAGATTAGCCGCAAATCATGCTTAAAGGTGTCAAGTTTGACATTAGCTAAGCCACAAATCACGTTTAAAGTGAAAATCTGGTTTTTCGTATCGTGAGTTGTGTGTTACATCGATACAGTATGGCACATCCTAGATCATGAATATATCATTTTAAGTCGATGGATATTATTAGCTTAGCCGCAAATCGAGTTTGAAGAGAAAAAAATATCTATTCTTAATAATGTAAAGACAAAATTTTAGCTGAAAACATCAGAAATACTTTTTTTGGACCACCCATACGCTTATTAATTTTTCGTTAAACAATTTTGTTTAAGCATTGACCATGACCATAGTATTATGAAAATATAATTAACAACCTTTCATAAATCCAAAAACACGGTATCTATCTACAAAATACAATATTCTTGGTTTTTCAGTCTTTTGACAAATTACCTACTTTATGCCCGTAATCATTAAACCCCAAGAAACGCAATTCCAACTGTATTCCAAAAGTAAGCGAATCTAAAAGTAATCGAATGAAACAGTAACGAAATGTTACGAAAAGTAATCAAATTCAATGTAATCAAAAGTAATCGCTTGGTACTCGGATCCAAAATAATCGTTTGGTACTCGGATCCAAAAGTAATCGTTTGGTACTCGGATCCAAAAGTAACGAAAAGTAATGGTTTGGTACCCGTATCCAAAAGTAATCGTTTGGTACTCGGATCCAAAAGTAATCGTTTGGTACTCGGATCCAAAAGTAACGAAAAGTATAATCATTTGGTACTCAAATGTGAGTGAAGCGAGTCCAAGGAGAGATGATTCCGTTTTTTGTTTTTAATTGAAATCCATTGATAATAAATAAATAAAAGAAAATAACTTTTTTAGTAATGAAAATGATTTTTTTTTTTTTAGAAAAAGAATGACATCTTTACAAAAAAAAAGTTTACAAAAAAAAAAATAACTTTTTTACAAAAAAAAAACTTATTTTATTAGAAAAAAAAAACTTTTTCTTAGAAAAATATAAACTTTTTTACAAAAAAAAATAACTTTTTTACAAAGAAAATAACTTTTACAAAAAAAACAAACTTTTTTTTAGAATAAAACTACTATTGCTAAGAAAAAAAGATAAACTTTTTCACAAAAAAAATATTTTTACAAACAAATATAACTTTTTTACAAAAAAAAAAACTTTTTTTTAGAAAAAAATAAACTTTTTTCGATTTTTTTTTTTTGTAAAAATAAATATTTTTGTCACTGATTTGTATCTTCCAACTCGATTTGACAACACCGTTTGTCAATAAAATAGCATATTCGTGAGGGAATGCCACATTTCAATCGATTTATCGGATGAAAAATCAATTTTCAAATTAAGCAAAATAGAAACTTAAAAAATTTACATTCGTGATCCAGAAAGTGCCGCCTTTCAGTCGATGTATCGCACAAACCAGAAAACAAAATTTTATCTTTAAACTCGATATGCGGCCAAATTGTAAAAGTTTTGAAATTATTATGCAAAATATCTCTTTATGAAATTTTGGTGGTCATGAGAAGGTCGGATTGTGTATCGTCAGGTTGAGGTAATTGTGGATATGCAAAGTTCAGGCGTTTATTCACAAATCACAATACCTTATACAGGGAAGAACACTAAAAATGTTCGTGTGGCACGAAGAAGCTTAAATTTTGTTAACCATTGTTGTTTTTTCCTTGAACTATCGTGTTCATACAATAAAACAAAACACAAACATACAAAATACAATAAAAACAAAACACAAACTTTTTGATATTTTCTTGTTGAAAAAAGTAATCAAAGTAATCGTTACAAAGTAACGTAAGTTGTTGCAGAAACCATTATATGGGCATTTTTGCTAATAATCTCATACTTTGGCTACTGAGACTGGAATTAGTTTGATTTTTCCTTATTTATTTTTCAATTAATTGAAGAAAAAAACTGTTTTTTTTTTAATCCAAAATAAGTCAAACAAAAATGTAAGCACATTATGTAGGTATTATTGTTTGACTCTCATTTTAAATAACATGTCGAGCCGTTTAGGAAATATACTTAGCGGGCAAATTATGTGTGGTAAATTTAAGCGTTAAGCTTAGAATCCAAGTAAATCTTGAATTTGTGTTGGACTAGTAGGCCTGCAACTAGCTCCCATTTATCAGACTTGAAACTGAAAGATAACTCTATCTAACACATACTTATCAAAAGTATATGATATAAGAGTACTTTGGTTAAAAATTACCCAGAGTTACTGTGGCGGAACATTTCATATCATCAAATCCTGCTTTAAAGGTGCCTGCACACTGTTTTCGATATTTAATTTTTTACCCAGAAAAAATAGAAAACAAATTGTAAAAATCTGAATTTTTGTGGAAAGCTTTATTTAGATGCCCTTAACATGTGGTAAAATGTTGCCTTAATTTTACCCACAAATATTTTCGTGAGGGGGGGGGGGGTAAAAGAGGTTAAAAGAGAATTTGCACCTGTTATTTTCAATATCTCAAAAATGATCAGCTTTACAGAAAAAATGTCAAGACACAAATTATAGCTTATACAATTTTACGAAGATACGAATTGAATTCTGTCTTAAGCTGGCCATACACGACAGAGCCGAACAGCTCGGAACCAATTTAGTTCGTGGTTTTCCAACCGGCTGAATATCCAAATGGTTCGGCGCCGAACCTTTTTGACATTTATCTAGTACAAAATGTTCGGAGCCAATTGGCTCCAAACCGTTCGGCTCCATCTTCTATGGCCAGCTTTAGGCTTAAATGTGACTAGTACTTACGCTCATATAGATTTTCCATATTTGCATATTTTTCATCAAATTGATACCAAACTTTGTATTTAGACGTTTTATTGTTCAAATATAACATATTGTAATGCATATCGGAAATATGCAAAATATATGCAAAATATATGCAAAAAATATGACAAAAAATATGCCAAAAATATGCAAAATATGCATATATATGCAAACGAATTTCATCGAAAAATTAAATTCCACTCTTTTAATACTAAAGTGCGAGCAACCAAGAATATTTACTTGGTTTAGAAACAATCAACAAAGAGAAATGTATATCACTTATTTTTCCAGAGCTTAACAATATATTTTTGTATTGTTCCTATCGAAGGCTCAACTTAAAACCAGAGCTCGGCAACCCTGATTGCAAGTGAATAAAAGTGTTGTAAGATCGCTCTTCAATTTTATTTAAATAAAACCAGTTTAATTCAAATTTATTAACATATAAATAGTTTTCAATTTATTATAACTGAATAATCGTAAAACGCGATAAAAAACATTGGAAATACAACAGGTAACACTGCTTAAATCCACTCAAAAAAAAAAAAAAGTCTGCCCTCAAGTCACATGACCGAGAAAAAAATATAGAATCACTAAATTTCAACCGAGGATCTATCAGATTCAGAAATTTACACTGACAGAGCAAACAAAATATACAAGCCACATTCAACCATGTCATTATCATCTGCTGATTTTCAGAAAATTAAGGCAATTGTTGACGAATCACTCCAGACACCACACAGAGCTTGCAAAAGCGACCGCCAAATTAGCCACAAAGGACGATGCCAATAAGTTAAATGCCGATGTTAACTTCTGTTCAATTAAAAAGTACAAGTGACCTCAACTCCAGAAATAATTGTGTTTCGCCCAAGGTATAACAGTGGGCTTTTCAGTCAGTCTGTTATACCCTACTAAGACACAAATTTTGGTCGATGTTTACCGACTCTTATAAAAATCACAGCAAAAAGATACTGTGAAAATTATAAAAAACCTGACCACGGGTATTTATTTTCTAGGTGCACGAATTTAAACAAATTCCCCTAGAATAATAAAATTCACAGTATCTTTTTGCTGTGATTTTTATAAGAGTCGGTAAACATCGACCAAAATTTGTGTCTTAGTAGGGTATAACAGACTGACTGAAGAGCCCACTGTTATGCCTTGGGCGAAACACAATTATTTCTGGAGTTGAGGTCACTTGTACTTTTTAATTGAATTTTATTCATTCACTCCACTTAAAACAGAAGTAATTTCAATATTTTAATAATTAAATTTATTCATATTCTTATTATAAAAAATCTGACCATGGGTATTTATTTTCTGGGTCCACGAATTTAAACAAATTCCCCTAGAATAATAAAATTCGCAGTATCTTTTTGCTGTGATTTTTATAAGAGTCGGTAAACATCGACCAAAATTTGTGTCTTAGTACGGTATAACAGACTGACTGAAGAGCCCACTGTTATGCCTTGGGCGAAACACAATTATTTCTGGAGTTGAGGTCACTTGTACTTTTTAATTGAATTTTATTCATTCACTCCACTTGAAACAGAAGTAATTTCAATGTTTTAATATTTAAATTTCTTCATCTTCTTATTATAAAAAAAACCTGACCACGGGTATTTATTTTCTGGGTGCACGAATTTAAACAAATTCCACTAGACTAATAAAATTCACAGTATCTTTTTGATGTGAGTTTTATAAGAGTCGGTAAACATCGACCAAAATTTGTGTCTTAGTAGGGTATAACAGACTGACTGAAGAGCCCACCCACACTGTTATGCCTTGGCCGAAACACAATTATTTCTGGAGTTGAGGTCACTTGTACTTTTTAATTGAATTTTATTCATTCACTCCACTTAAAACAGAAGTAATTTCAATATTTTAATATTTAAATTTCTTCATCTTCTTATTACAAAAAACCTGACCACGGGTATTTATTTTCTGGGTGTACGAATTTAAACAAATTCCCCTAGAATAATAAAATTCACAGTATCTTTTTGCTGTGATTTTTATAAGACTCGGTAAACATCGACCAAAATTTGTGTCTTAGTAGGGTATAACAGACTGACTGAAGAGCCCACTGTTATACCTTGGGCGGAACACAATTATTTCTGGAGTTGAGGTCACTTGTACTTTTTAATTGAACTGTATTCAATCACTCCACTTAAAACAAAAGTAATTTCAATATTTTAATATTTAAATTTCTTCATCTTCTTATGATGTTAACTTCTTACGAAAACAAAATGGAGAACTCTCGATGAAAATCCAGCATTTTGAAGAACGTTGCAATCAATGTCTTAGAGGATGAACTTGAGCTAAGAGCCGAGAACTCAAAGGCAAAAATATAATTGTCTCTATACCAAATGATGATACTGATCCACAAGAAAGAGTACGTAGTGTGACTCAACTTCTTTTTGTGATGTAGGCACAAATGATATACCAAAAACGGTTAAATTAAGTGAAAATAACACTGTTATTAAACTTAAAATTAACACCGGCTCAAATGAAAGTGCAAACAAAATGTTAAGGAACTCCTCAAAACTGAAAGGCACAGGTGTTTACATCCTACGAGATCTGACAAAACAGATGCAATTAAAACGTCGAATTTTACTAAGTTACCGTCGTGTCATCATAGCTCACAAGCCAAACGAAAAAGTTCAAATAAAAAACAATAATCTTGTAGTAGGAGCAAATCATTTTATTTAAATTGTTACAATATATAAAATAAATCAAAACGATGGAGAAGAAGAACTACAGCATCACCAGGGATGTCATCTAATTCTAGTAGTAGTACTGTTGTATTAAATTGAGATTGAGGCGCCGTCAGCTCAAATAGTTTTAGTTGTAGTATTTTATAGTATATTATAGTATATAGTATATAGCTAGAATTGGTCAGATGCAAATCCACACTGCACAATCAATAAGCAATACTTTTATCTCAACAACCAATAGACTGTCTAAAGACGATATCTGCAACCAAAATGGCCTCGATCTCTTAGATAAGTTGCAAATGTATGATAGCATCGTTTTAAATGGTTGCACTAATGGGGATACGGAGGGTCACTACACTTTCGTCGGAGGACAGGGGAAATCTGTTATCGACTACTGCATAGCAAACAACGATTGGATGAACTTAGTCACAAAATTGGTAGTCGAGTATAAAACCTATTCTGATCATATGCCTCTTGTATTCGAATGGACCAATGAAAATACATTAAAAAAATAAAATAAAAATAAATTGGGTTGCACAACGGCTCGTGAAGAACCAGGGCCTAGTGACTAACAACTCGCAACCATTCCTGTGTGCGCCTGTCGACAGGAATGGAAGGGACCTACAATTTTATGCTGACTCCGAACGGCTAGACGAGAAGCACTTATTCGTGACTTGGAGGATTTGTCAATTCCTCGCAAGAGGCAGTAGCCCTGAAAAAACTTTTTAGTTTTTAGGTGGACGAGGCTGGGAAGCGAACCTAGACCTCCAGCGTGACAGTCGAACGCACTAACCATTACGCTATGGACTACTTAGAAAAATGAAAATACATTACCACATCAAAATCTGAAGCTTCTCCCAAGACTTAAATGGAAGAATGAAAACCTAAATACGTACCAAAATAATCTTGACATCCGTATCACCGAGACTTTTTCATCTAATGATCCTACCGATTTCCTTTCAAAGGAAATAATATCATGTATCAGAAATTCTTCACGAGCTCAATCTTCTGGTTGTACTTCAAAATTCAAAAAAAAAATTGCTTTGATAAAGATTGCATTAACGCCCGGAAAAAATAATTCGCACTCTTAAAAGCACTAAGAAATTGCTATACCGAGGAACTAAGCAATTATGCTTTACAAAAAAAAAAGCTGTCCAAAAATTCGAAAGACTTCTGGAATTTAGCAACAGATATAAATGGATTCAATTTTTTAATTGGTACAAATGTGTCCGCAGATCATCTCTCATATCATTTCAAAAACCTACTATCCATCAAGTCCAGCTTGCCTTTTGCCTATGCAGAACCACTGGTTATAGACGAAACTTTGGACTCTGAAATAGATATCAACGAAATAAAATTCGTACTTCAGTAGGGCAAAGATGGGAAAGCACCTGGAGAAGACGGAATTCCGTATGAGTATTTTAATAATGTAAAACCAGCTTTTATTTATAAGCTACAACAGCTTTTCAACAACATTTTTTAACCGGAATCGTCCCCTCTTCATTCAAAAAATCAGTTATTTTCCCCATTCATAAGAAAGGTGATCCAAATAAGGTCGAAAATTATCGGGGAATATCATTTATGAACGTTAGGACTACAATATTTTGCGGTGATATAATGAACAGATTAGAAAAGTGGGTTGATGACAACAACATTTTAACAGACTTCCAAGCGGGATTTAGAAAATAGTACTGTACTGTAGATCAGATATTTGTTTTAACGTCAATAGTCAAAGCATCCCAGTCCAGAAATAAGAAGATCTACGCATTTTTTGTAGACTTCAAGGCAGCTTTCGACCTTGTGAAAAGAAGCGCACTTATGTACAAACTCCCCCAACTTGGAATTTCTAAAAATAGTTTGAGTGTTTTAAAGAAGATGTATACTGGTACAGAAGCAGCAGTTTGGGATGGATCTATGTTCTCACAATGGTTTGTTACCGACACCGGTGTTAAACAAGGATGCCTTCTAAGTACTTTGTTGTTTGTGTTGATATTGGCAAATGTCTTCCCGTTGGGATTCGGATCGCTTTTAGCATTGTCAATGTTCTTTTGTATGCAGACGATCTTGTGATTCTTTCAGAGTCACCAGAAAATTTGCAACTCATGATAAACCGTTTGTCAACATACTGCGACACATGAGGACTTACAATAAATGGTGAAAAATCAAAAATCATGGTTTTCACAAGATCTTCTAACAGTTAAGTTAGAGATAATTGGTTCTTCAATGGTCATCGCCTTGAAATCGCTAAAGATTATAACTATTTAGGAGTCAAGTTGAACCCAACGATGGATTTCAATAGTCATCTTATTGAAAAGGCTTGCTGAATATAACATGGAGAAATATTTTCTCAAACCAAAATGTATTGTTGTCAGCCAAATCCAAAATTTTCGAATGTGTTGTAAAAACATCTCTTTGCTATGCTGCACAAGTTTGGGGAATGGATGAATTTGAAGTAGTAGAAAAACTCCAAAGGAACTTCATAAAAAAACTTTTTTATCTGCCGAATGGAACTCCTAACTACGCAATTTATTTGGAAACGGGACTTCCAAAATTGTTTACCAGCACCCTTAAGCTTCAGGCGGACTACATCTATGAAGTTGCTTCCCATTCAGATGCTCGTTTGACAAAGAAAATGCTCATCTATGAAATTCGAAATAGAATAGAGAAAATATTCAATTTGATTTAAGTTCAACTCAAAGAGCAGCTTTACAACATAATTCAGAAGCACGAGGACTTTGTTCGAGGAATATTAGTTAAAGCAGCTTTCCAGTCTGATAGCAGAATTATTTATTCTCAACTCAATTAAAACCTGTTAAATAACATTTACTTTCATGATACGTTGAATTATAAAGAAATTTTACTAATATTCAAAACCAGATGTGGACTTCTGGCCTTAAATGGGAGTCCATACAACGGTAAATTTCATCAATTCTGTACCCTCTGCAATATTCGAGCAAAAGAAGACTACTTCCATTTTAAAAGCATATGTCCAGTATTTAAACATTAAAGACTAAAATATTTCGGGAAAATCAATTTAACCATGAATGAAACAATAGAATTATTAAATGGTTTGAATTGGAAATTATTGTACTGTTTTTTAAAATCAATTTATAAGTATAGAAACTTATTAATGACTGAATTCATTTAAATTTTATATGCTGAGAAACTCCAGCGAAATGTCGGGATAAAATTTATGTACGTGTTTTCATTTGCATAATTCAACAAAATTGACCAAGAAAGCCCAATCATAATTCTACAATTCTTTGTTAATACAATCAATATCTTAGGTAATATATACCTATAATATACTTATTTAATGAATTTATTTTATTAAAATGCTAATTTATGTTAATTTATAGACGCTGAAGATGAGGATTATCCTTGAAATATATTGGATAAAATTAACAGAATAGCATTTTTTTATTTTAAATGAACTGAAGAAAGCAAGACAAAGAATAAAATAAAATAGAAATTTTAAACCTTGTGCAATCTCTGCGACCTACTGTTACTTGTATCTCCTCGAACATGGGTGGCACTTGTGCGAGGGTGAATTATTACCAGTCCTTTTTTAAGGGCCAACAAGCTTGGAAATTCTTCAGCAATATATCTGTGATTGCAGCGCCCGACCACCTTCATGCACATCAATAAATTTGTGTCCATGCCGAAAACTCAATTTGTTGTGCAGTAAAATTTGTAAATGCTCCACTAAATGTGCATATTTCGAGCATTTCGATAAATCGATTTTGATTAGGAAAAAAATGAAAATAATAAATGAAAAAGTTAACTATTTAAAAATAAATGATTTTATTTTAAGATCTTGAAGACTTTTCCATTCATCTTCATATTTATATGAACTCTTGTTTTCATTTATTCCAAGTTTCTTCATTAGCATTAAATTATTTCTATACAATTTTTACTGTTTTATGAAAATTAAATCATCCTTTTATAAAAAGGACTATAACTTTTTTGTTTGTAGTCAAATCGAATTAAACTACCCTAATATCATGTGCTTTGTTTGCACCATACAAAATATTTGAGTATGATAAACTCCAACCTCCCCCTACTCTCCTATTTTCTCCCCTTTTAAAAGCGACTACTAAAAAATTCAATGCGTGAATTTCGTGAAACTTTGGATATGCTGTAGAGGCTGAAATTCTGCGTCGACAACCATCTTAAGATTTTATGTAGGTATTACTTTTTTTAAGGTTTTGGAAATATTTTTACTTTTACTCATAACAAGATAAGCGTACTAGTCACATTTTAGACTAAGACATAATTTAACTCGTATCTTCTAAACTATTGGTTTTACAAAAAAATCCAATACCTAATTTGTGTATAATTGTATACCTAAGCTATAATTTGTATCTTGACATTTTTGTTGAAAAACATTCTATATCAACACACTTTGTTAAATATTGTTTGTGTTTTGTAACAAGCTTTGATTTAAAAATTAGTTTGTTATTTTCATTCTAACTTTTTCGTTCTCAAATAAATACCTGTTTTTTATTTCTTTATTAAATTAAAGACTTTTCAATGAAGGAATTTCAATAGGTTATGGGCCCAGACACCCAAACCATTACTAAATAAAAGAAAGAAAAGTGGATGCAAGTTTTTAATAAAAGAAATGGTAGATAATAAATTTTCGATTGCGAAGCTAAATAATTCCAATTATTTTGTATGGAGATATAAAATGGAAATGCTTTTAATTCGAGAAGGCTTATGGAGACAGGCTGCCGTTCTAAAATTCCGGAGGGGAGTGTTTTAAATAATTACAGGGGAGTATTTTGGGCTTGTGGGGAGTACGCAAGAAAAAACATTAGGCGTGTTTTATTGCAAAAGCCATCCATAGTGCAGTACGATTTTATATGCATTACAAATACAACATCGCTAGTAGCTCTAATGCCGATAAGAAGCTAAAGTAGAATCCTACTGTGGATAGATTTTTGGCGTTTATTTGAGCCTCTATTCTACTTTAGCTTCTTATCGGCTGTAGAGCTACTAGCGATGTTGTATTTGTAATGCATGTAAAATCGTACTGTACTAAACCATTTTTAATAATCTATACTTCAGTTCATACCAATCATTTAAGGGTGAAAAGAAGAACAGAGCTGATAGATTGTTAAAAAACTTAACATATAACTTTTACTTTATATACTTTTATATACTTTTAAACCACAACGAAAAAATATTGACATTCGGAACTTAACTTAGAATTGAAAAATGTTTTTTTTTTTTTTTAATTCATACTTTCGGAACTAACACATTTTTACAAACTCAGAGAAGAAGCGATTTTGCTAATAAAATGGAACTTCCTATGGCATGTTTTATTTTTCTCCATCCATGACCATGAAGGAACTAAGGAAATATTTATTTTGTTCTATAATATGCTAAATGTGGATTTTATTTTTTGCCTTTTTTCCAAAATTGACACTTTTGTTAAGTGAAAAAATCAATAAACAAATAAATGTTTTCAATGCCTTAGAATTAACACAATTATAACGACTTTTTGCAAACATTTTGGGAGTTTTCAAGGGGAGTACAATGACAGCGAGGGGAGTGCAGTGAATGGCTGGGGAGTACGAATACTCCCTTAGTACTCACTTCGGCAGCCCTGTATGGGGAACGATTTCGCAGGAGAAACCAGCTAGTGAAGGAGAAGCTTGGTCAGCAAAGGACAATACGGCAAGAGCAACAATTTGCCTTTCTTTGGAAGATGACCAATTACATCATGTCCGAAGATGTTCTACAGCGAAGGAAGTGTGGTCAATTTTACAGTCCTATCACGAAAGGACCAAATTAAGTAGCAAGGTGAGCATTATGCGGGACATTTGTAGTCTTCATCTGGAAGAAAATGGGAATGTTGAGAGCCATATCGGCACAATGCGGAACTTATTCACTAAATTGGAAGGAACAAGGGACAGTTTGCCTCCCAGTTTTGATACATTGATAACTGCATTGGAGTCGAGACCGGAATCAGAGCGGACGATTAGTTTTGTGGAGTCAAAATTAAATGAAGAGTACAGGCGGCGTCATTCAACTGAATCAAAAGAATCCCAGAATGCTTTGCTGTCGATGAAGAAACCGAGACATTTTAAGAAAGTCAATTCAGAACCGGAGTGCTATTTTTGTCATTCTAAAGGACACCTTAAACGTGACTGCTTGCGATACATTGCATGGAAGAAAAAAAAGTTAAAAGAAAATGTTAATGTAGCAGCAGAGAAGGTGAGTGACAAATTTTGCTTGGTTATTTCTGATTCTGTTAGCTCTTATGGAAAATGGATTGTGGACTCGGGAGCTTCATGTCATATTTGTAAGGATAAAGACTTATTCTGTGAATTTGATTCAACTATAAGTAACACTGTGATTCTCGCAAACGGGTCACAAATTGAATCCAAGGGACAGGGAGGAGTTCGTCTTACGCTTCTGAACGAATTTCCTAAGGAAATAAGTGTCAGATTTCTAGAAGTTTTATACATTCCATCAGTTGAGATGAATCTACTTTCTGTAAAGAAATTAACATCTAAGGGTTGCGAAGTCAATTTTAAGAATGATGCGTGCTACATCTACAAGAATGTTCAGTTGCTCTAGCAAAAGTTAAGGAAAATCTATACTCTCTTTCTCAACATGAGAAGGTTTTTTCTAACGGACGGAGAATGTTCGGGCAAATGTATACATTATTGGCACAAAGTATTAGGTCACTGTTCCATTGATGCTATTTTACAAATGAAAACAAAAGATTAGCTAAAGGTATGACTATCGAAAATAGCAAAAGTCAAAATTCTTGTCCTGTTTGTCCAGTTGGTAAATCTACTCGCACTCCATTTCCAAAGAAGGTCGATTTAAGTTCAAGGGGGGTACTTGACATTTTCCATACGGATATGTGTAGTCCTATGGAAGTGCCAACTCCGTTCGGCAACAGATATATGATCACATTCGTTGACGACTTCAGCAGATAATGTCATATATACTTACTTAAGCATAAATCTGAAGTATTTGAAAAGCTAAAGGAGTTCATTGCTATGGTTAAAAATACAATGAAGAAGAGACCAAAGGTCAGACCGCGGAGGCGAGTACACAAGCAAAAACATGGTTAACTATCTGAAGCAATATTGATGCAGTATACGTCAGCATACTCACCAGTACAAAACGGAGTAGCTGAGCGCAAAAATCGTTCGCTTGTCGAAATGTCAAAGTGCATGCTTACTGATGCAGAACTTTCAAAGACGTTATGGGGGGAGCAATTTCAACAGCGACATACTTGCAAAATCGACTGGTAACTCGCTCTACAGAAAAGTCACCATATGAACGATGGTTTGACAAATTACCTGATTTGACGCATCTTAGGTTTTTTGGAGAGAAAGGTTACGTGCATATTCCAAAGGTAAAGCGCAAACAGTTTGACGATAAGTCAGTAAAGATGATATTCGTGGGATATGATTCAAACTCAAAAGCATATCGCATGCTTCAAAATGAGGTTCGTATCCAGATATCAAGGGATGTTACTTTTGTCAAACAAGGACTAAATGGGAAAACTCGGGAAGGGGATAAGCAAGTTAGCAAATCGAATGAAAACTTTGTTGAATTTTGTTTTCGAAGAAAGAAACTATTGGAAGAAAAAGTGGCTGATCAACAAGAAAACGATTTGAATTCATCTTTCGACTCGTGTCATGGTTTTAGTGATGAAAGTTCTAATGATGAACCAAGCCAACAAGGAACACAACTTCGACAATCAGAAAGAAAAACAAAAGGTATACCACCAGTCAGATACGTCAATAATATTCAAGAGATAGATCCAGTAAGGTATGAGGAAGCTATTTGTGGTACTGATCGTAAATCGTGGTTGGAAGCTATGCAAACCGAAATGCAATCTTTAGAGGATAACAAAACTTGGACTTTGGTAGATATGCCTCAAGATCGAAAGCCTGTAGGTTGCAAGTGGGTTTTCAAGCGCAAACATGAAGCTGGTGGTACTCGATTTAAGGCAAGATTAGTAGCACAAGGGTTCACTCATCGATTACGATGAAGTGTTTTCACCAGTGGTCTCATTCAACGTTAAGAACATTATTTGCAATAGCAGGAAAAAAACGAAAACTACTTGTTCATCACGTTGATTGCAAACCAGCTTTTCTTAACAGTGATTTGAGGGAAATTGTTTACATGGAACAGCCCGTTGTTTTTAAGATAAAGAAGAAGACATACATTTATTTAAAAACAATATTACAACATATTTTGAAATTAGAGATTTAGAACCAGTAACAAATTATTTAGGACTGCAAGTTGAAAGAAAAGGAAGAGGTGTATTTTCAATCTCGCAGTCGTCTTATATCGACAAAATTGTGACGGAAACCGGACTTTCAGAAGCAAAACTCTCAGCCATTCCTATTGAATCATCATATGGAAAATTAAATAATCCACACAAGGGTCTTAACAATATCAAAGGATATCAAAAACTTATCGGCAGTTTACTTTATGTTGCGTTAAACACCAGACCAGATATATCAGCGGCAGTTTGTATCCTCAGTCAAAAGACAAGTCAACCTACCGAAGAAGATTGGTTGGAACTGAAAAGAGTAGTTCGTTATCTTAAAGGAACATCAAATTTCAATCTATCTTACAATGAAGTAAACAGTCAATTACTCGTCGGTTTCTCAGATGTCAATTGGGGCGAAGACAAAATAAACCGAAAGTCTAACAGTGGATACTTATTTTAAAGTATTTCGTGGACTCGTTTCTTGGAGTTGCAGAAAACAGACGTGTGTTGCATTATCGTCTACTGAAGCTGAGTTCATAGCACTTGATGATGCAGCAAAAGAGGCTTTATGGTTAATGTCTTTATTGTCAGATTTTCAACAGCTGTGTGGTCAACCAATTCTAATTTATGAAGACAACCAAAGCTGTATAAAAATGATTGAAGGCTATAAATTCAACAACAGGTCGAAACATATCGACATCAAATTCCATTTTATAAGAGACTACGTTGAGGGAAAAATTATCAGATGTGAATATTGTCCAGCCGATGATATGCTTGCCGACTTGTTGACAAAACTTTAACCAGCAATCAAAATACTTAAACTTCGAAATAGTATTGGACTTCGAAACAATATAGAATGAGAAGGGATGTTGAAAAACATTCTATATCAACACACTTTGTTAAATATTGTTTGTATTTTGTAAAAAGCTTTGATTTAAAAATTAGTAACTTTTTCGTTCTCAAATAAAGACCTGTTT
Organism: Melangyna quadrimaculata; assembly: GCA_949320155.1. Lineage (NCBI taxonomy): Eukaryota > Metazoa > Arthropoda > Insecta > Diptera > Syrphidae > Melangyna > Melangyna quadrimaculata. The sequence goes on from OX439483.1 coordinate 363,607,567, forward strand.
TTTGTTTCTTTATTAAATTAAAGACTTTCCAATTAAGGAATTTCAATAATTTTGTCCGTAAAGCTGATAATTTTTGAGATATTGAAAAAAAAAAAACATGTTCAAATTCTCTTTAAATCTCTCTTACCCCCCCCCCCCTTCACGAACAAATTTTTTGGTGAAATTAAGAAACATTTTTACCACATGTTAAGGGCATCTAAATAAAGGTTTTCATACAAAATCAGATTTTTTCACAATTTATTTTCTAATTTTTCTGGGTAAAAAATAAATATCGAACACAGTGTGCAGGCACCTTCAGAGCAGGATTTGGACATGTTCCGCCAAAATAATTCTGGGTAACTTTTAATCAAAGCACTCTTATACCATATACTTTCGATCAGTATGTATTACATAGAGTTATCTTTCAGTTGCCACTTGCGTCTTTATTTGAAGGCTTTTTGCAGTTGAGTTGCAGGCCTACCGAATAGCCTCTTAACATTTTCGGATTAGTGTTATAGGTACCATGCAAATAGGGCTTTCATAATTATACAGCAATTACCGTTTTAAATACTTTTGTTTAGCAATTCGTAAACACAACATTTTCTGTGCTGTATACGATGATATTCCATGCAAACCATTATATCACAAAACATGTTTTAGATTTCGAAGTTCTTAAGTGTATAATTCGATTGCATGTAGTTGGCCCACCAACTAATGAGTTGATCAAAACTGTTAATTGCAATCGTTTGTACATCGTTTGTCTACGTTTGTACAAGTTTAAGATTAGTTTGTACACTCACCATTTTTTTATATAGCCACTTCAAATAAATTTACGGAGTTTGGCCCACCAACTATAACGCTCGAAAAATCTGGAAATGCAGTTCGATAGATAATCGTTTGTCTATATTTGTCTTCTTTTTTTTCGTTTGTATACGTCCCAAATTTTTTTGACAAACATTTTTTTTGTAACCAAATTTTATTAAAATTTTAAAACATATGCATTCGTTTGTCTCTTTTTTATAATGATTTTTCATCGTGTTATTTTATTAAATTTATATTTATTTCTAGTTTTAATTAATTATTACTTTTTTTGGGTCATGTAGTTGGCCCACCAACTATAACGCTCGAAAAATCTAAAAAAGTAGTTCGATAGAAAATCGTTTGTCTGTTTGCATTTTTTTTTTCGTTTGTATACGTCCCAAATTTTGTTGACAAAAAACTTTTTTTTAACCAAATTTTATCAAAATCGTTTGTCTTTTTTTTTATAATGATTTTTCATCGTGTTAATTTTTTTAATTTGTATTTATTTCTATTTTTAATTAATTATTACTTTTTTTTGGGACATGTAGTTCGATTTTCTATCGAACTGCGTTTTAAGATTTTTCGAGCGTAATAGTTGGTGGGCCAACTACATGTCCCAAAAAAAGTAATAATTAATTAAAAAAAAGAAATAAATACAAATTAAAAAAAAAATAACACGATGAAAAATCATTGTAAAAAAGAGACAAACGAATGCATACCTATGTTTTAAAATTTGGTTAAAAAAAATTTTTGTCAAACAAATTTGGGACGTATACAAACGAAAAAAAAAGACAAACATAGACAAACGATTTTCTATCGAACTGCGTTTTTAGATTTTTCGAGCGTTATAGTTGGTGGGCCAACTACATGTCCCAAAAAAAGTAATAACTAATAAATTTTTTGGTGAAATTAAGAAACATTTTTACCACATGTTAAGGGCATCTAAATAAAGGTTTTCATACAAAATCAGATTTTTTCACAATTTATTTTCTAATTTTTCTGGGTAAAAAATAAATATCGAACACAGTGTGCAGGCACCTTTAGAGCAGGATTTGGACATGTTCCGCCAAAATAATTCTGGGTAACTTTTAATCAAAGCACTCTTATAAAGGGTGATTTTTAAAGAGCTTGAGAACTTTTTTTTAAAAAAAAAACGCATAAAATTTGCAAAATCTCATCGATTCTTTATTTGAAACGTTAGATTGGTTCATGACATTTACTTTTTGAAGATAATTTCATTTAAATGTTGACCGCGGCTGCGTCTTAGGTGGTCCATTCGGAAAGTCCAATTTTGGGTAACTTTTTCGAGCATTTCGGCCGGAATAGCCCGAATTTCTTCGGAAATGTTGTCTTCCAAAGCTGGAATAGTTGCTGGCTTATTTGTGTAGACCTTAGACTTGACGTAGCCCCACAAAAAATAGTCTAAAGGCGTCAAATCGCATGATCTTGGTGGCCAACTTACCGGTCCATTCCTTGAGATGAATTGTTCTCCGAAGTTTTCCCTCAAAATGGCCATAGAATCGCGAGCTGTGTGGCATGTAGCGCCATCTTGTTAAAACCACATGTCAACCAAGTTCAGTTCTTCCATTTTTGGCAACAAAAAGTTTGTTAGCATTGAACGATAGCGATCGCCATTCACCGTAACGTTGCGTCCAACAGCATCTTTGAAAAAATACGGTCCAATGATTCCACCAGCGTACAAACCACACCAAACAGTGCATTTTTCGGGATGCATGGGCAGTTCTTGAACGGCTTCTGGTTGCTCTTCACTCCAAATGCGGCAATTTTGTTTATTTACGTAGCCATTCAACCAGAAATGAGCCTCATCGCTGAACAAAATTTGTCGATAAAAAAGCGGATTTTCTGCCAACTTTTCTAGGGCCCATTCACTGAAAATTCGACGTTGTGGCAGATCGTTCGGCTTCAGTTCTTGCACGAGCTGTATTTTATACGGTTTTACACCAAGATCTTTGCGTAAAATCTTCCATGTGGTCGAATAACACAAACCCAATTGCTGCGAACGGCGACGAATCGACATTTCACGGTCTTCAGCAACACTCTCAGAAACAGACGCAATATTCTCTTCTGTACGCACTGTACGCATTCGTGTGGTTGGTTTAATGTCCAATAAAGTAAACTGAGTGCGAAACTTGGTCACAATCGCATTAATTGTTTGCTCACTTGGTCGATTATGTAGACCATAAATCGGACGTAAAGCGCGAAACACATTTCGAACCGAACACTGATTTTGGTAATAAAATTCAATGATTTGCAAGCGTTGCTCGTTAGTAAGTCTATTCATGATGAAATGTCAAAGCATACTGAGCATCTTTCTCTTTGACACCATGTCTGAAATCCCGCGTGATCTGTCAAATACTAATGCATGAAAATCCTAACCTCAAAAAAATCACCCGTTACCATATACTTTCGATCAGTATGTATTACATAGAGTTATCTTTCAGTTGCCACTTGCGTCTTTATTTGAAGGCTTTTTGCAGTTGAGTTGCAGGCCTACCGAATAGCCTCTTAACATTTTCGGATTAGTGTTATAGGTACCATGCAAATACGGCTTTCATAATTATACAGCAATTACCGTTTTAAATACTTTTGTTTAGCAATTCGTAAACACAACATTTTCTTTGCTGTATACGATGATATTCCATGCAAACCATTATATCACAAAACATGTTTTAGATTTCGAAGTTCTTAAGTGTATAATTCGATTGCATGTAGTTGGCCCACCAACTAATGAGTTGATCAAAACTGTTAATTGCAATCGTTTGTACATCGTTTGTCTACGTTTGTACAAGTTTAAGATTAGTTTGTACACTCACCATTTTTTTATATATCCACTTCAAATAAATTTACGGAGTTTGGCCCACCAACTATAACGCTCGAAAAATCTGGAAATGCAGTTCGATAGATAATCGTTTGTCTATATTTGTCTTCTTTTTTTTCGTTTGTATACGTCCCAAATTTTTTTGACAAACATTTTTTTTGTAACCAAATTTTATTAAAATTTTAAAACATATGCATTCGTTTGTCTCTTTTTTATAATGATTTTTCATCGTGTTATTTTATTAAATTTATATTTATTTCTAGTTTTAATTAATTATTACTTTTTTTGGGTCATGTAGTTGGCCCACCAACTATAACGCTCGAAAAATCTAAAAAAGTAGTTCGATAGAAAATCGTTTGTCTGTTTGTATTTTTTTTTTCGTTTGTATACGTCCCAAATTTTGTTGACAAAAAACTTTTTTTTAACCAAATTTTATCAAAATCGTTTGTCTTTTTTTTTATAATGATTTTTCATCGTGTTAATTTTTTTAATTTGTATTTATTTCTATTTTTAATTAATTATTACTTTTTTTTGGGACATGTAGTTCGATTTTCTATCGAACTGCGTTTTAAGATTTTTCGAGCGTAATAGTTGGTGGGCCAACTACATGTCCCAAAAAAAGTAATAATTAATTAAAAAAAAGAAAAAAATACAAATTAAAAAAAAAATAACACGATGAAAAATCATTGTAAAAAAGAGACAAACGAATGCATACCTATGTTTTAAAATTTGGTTAAAAAAAATTTTTGTCAAACAAATTTGGGACGTATACAAACGAAAAAAAAGACAAACATAGACAAACGATTTTCTATCGAACTGCGTTTTTAGATTTTTCGAGCGTTATAGTTGGTGGGCCAACTACATGTCCCAAAAAAAGTAATAACTAATTAAAAATAGAATTAAATACAAATTTAAAAAAATAACACGATGAAAAATCATTATAAAAAAGAGATGTATGTCAAGTTAGCACTACATTTGTGGAAATTCAAAAAATTAAATATGCAGTTAATTGTAGCTTTTAAGTAGTAAATTAGTTGTGGAAAAAAAAATTTGTAGCTCTACTATTTTTTAAAAAATGGTAAGTAGTGCTAACTTGATATCAACTTGGCACTACACTTTGTGAAATTCCAAAAACTAAGTACGCAGTTAATTCAAGCTATGTAGTAGTAAATTAGTTGTGGAAAGAAAAAAATTCTAAAAACATATTTGAGTACTATTTTTAATATTTAAAAAAAAAATTAGTATGTAGTGCTAACTTGATATAAACTTGGCACTACACTTTCTGAAATTCTAAGAACTAAGTACGCAGTTAATTCAAGCTATTTAGTAGTAAATTAGTTGTGGAGAAAAAAAAATTCCAAAAAATTTGTTGCCGTACTTTTTTAAAAAAAATAAGACTAGGTAGTGCTAACTTGAAACTGGTGAACTCAGCCATTAAAAAGGGAAATTCGAAAATAAAACATGCCATTATTTAAAGCTTTTTAGTAGTAAATTAGTTGTGGAGAGAAAAATATTCCAAAAAATTTGTTGCCGTACTTTTTAAAAAAAAATTAGAGTAGGTAGTGCTAACTTGACACTGGTGAACTCAGCCATTAAAAAGGGAAATTCGAAAACAAAACATGCCATTATTTAAAGCTTTTTACTAGTAAATTAGTTGTGGAGAGAAAAAAATTCCAAAAAATTTGTTGCCGTACTTTTTTAAAAAAATAAGAGTAGGTAGTGCTAACTTGACACTGGTGAACTCAGCCATTTAAAGGAAAATTCGAAAATAAAACATGCCATTATTTAAAGGTTTTTACTAGTAAATTAGTTGTGGAGAGAAAAAAAATCCAAAAAATTTGTTGCCGTACTTTTTTTAAAAAATAAGAGTAGGTAGTGCTAACTTGACACTGGTGAACTCAGCCATTAAAAAGGGAAATTCGAAAATAAAACATGCCATTATTTAAAGCTATTTACTAGTAAATTAGTTGTGGAGAAGAAAAAAATTCCAAAAAATGTGTTGCCGTACTTTTCTAAAAAAATAAGAGTAGGTAGTGCCAACTTGACACTGGTGAACTCAGCCATTAAAAAGGGAAATTCGAAAATAAAACATGCCATTATTTAAAGCCTTTTACTCGTAAATTAGTTGTGGAGAGAAAAAAATTCCAAAAAAATTTTTGCCGTACTTTTTTTAAAAAAATAGGAGTAGGTAGTGCTAACTTGACACTGGTGAACTCAGCCATTAAAAAGGGAAATTCGAAAATAAAACATGCCATTATTTAAAGCTTTTTAGTAGTAAATTAGTTGTGGAGAGAAAAAAATTCCAAAAAATTTGTTGCCGTACTTTTAAAAAAAAAAATTAGAGTAGGTTGTGCTAACTTGACACTGGTGAACTCAGCCATTAAAAAGGGAAATTCGAAAATAAAACATGCCATTATTTAAAGCTTTTTACTCGTAAGTTAGTTGTGGAGAGAAAAAAATTCCAAAAAATTTGTTGCCGTACTTTTTAAAAAAAATAAGAGTAGGTAGTGCTAACTTGACACTGGTGAACTCAGCCATTAAAAAGGGAAATTCGAAAATAAAACATGCCATTATTTAAAGCTTTTTACTAGTAAATTAGTTGTGGAGAGAAAAAAATTCCAAAAAATTTTTTGCCGTACTTTTAAAAAAAAAATAGGAGTAGGTAGTGCTAACTTGACACTGGTGAACTCAGCCATTTAAAAGGGAAATTTGAAAATAAAACATGCCATTATTTAAAGCTTTTTACTAGTAAATTAGTTGTGGAGAGAAAAGAAATCCAAAAAATTTGTTGCCGTATTTTTTAAAAAAAAATAAGAGTAGGTAGTGCTAACTTGACACTGGTGAACTCAGCCATTAAAGAGGGAAATTAGAAAATAAAACATGCCATTATTTAAAGCTTTTTACTAGTAAATTAGTTGTGGAGAGAAAAAAATTCCAAAAAATTTTTTGCCGTACTTTTTTTTAAAAAAATAGGAGTAGGTAGTGCTAACTTGACACTGGTGAACTCAGCCATTAAAAAGGGAAATTCGAAAATAAAACATGCCATTATTTAAAGCTTTTTAGTAGTAAATTAGTTGTGGAGAGAAAAAAATTCCAAAAAATGTGTTGCCGTACTTTCCTAAAAAAGTAAGAGTAGGTAGTGCCAACTTTACACTGGTGAACTCAGCCATTAAAAAGGGAAATTCGAAAATAAAACATGCCATTATTTAAAGCTTTTTACTAGTAAATTAGTTGTGGAGAGAAAAAAATTCCAAAAAATTTGTTGCCGTACTTTTTTAAAAAAATAAGGGTAGGTAGTGCTAACTTGACACTGGTGAACTCATCCATTAAAAAAGAAAATTCGAAAATAAAACATGCCATTATTTAAAGCTTTTTAGTAGTAAATTAAATGTGGAGAAAAAAAAAATCCAAAAAATTTTTGCCGTACTTTTTTAAAAAAATAAGAGTAGGTAGTGCTAACTTGACACTGGTGAACTCAGCCATTTAAAGGAAAATTCGAAAATAAAACATGCCATTATTTAAAGGTTTTTACTAGTAAATTAGTTGTGGAGAGAAAAAAAATCCAAAAAATTTGTTGCCGTACTTTTTTTAAAAAATAAGAGTAGGTAGTGCTAACTTGACACTGGTGAACTCAGCCATTAAAAAGGGAAATTCGAAAATAAAACATGCCATTATTTAAAGCTTTTTAGTAGTAAATTAGTTGTGGAGAGAAAAAAATTCCAAAAAATTTGTTGCCGTACTTTTTTAAAAAAATAAGAGTAGGTAGTGCTAACTTGACACTGGTGACTCAGCCATTAAAAAGGGAAATTCGAAAATAAAACATGCCATTATTTAAAGCTTTTTAGTAGTAAATTAGTTGTGGAGAGCAAAAAATTCCAAAAAATTTGTTGCCGTACTTTTTTTAAAAAAATAGGAGTAGGTAGTGCTAACTTGACACTGGTGAACTCAGCCATTTAAAAGGGAAATTCGAAAATAAAACATGCCATTATTTAAAGCTTTTTACTAGTAAATTAGTTGTGGAGAGAAAAGAAATCCAAAAAATTTGTTGCCGTACTTTTTTAAAAATAATAAAAGTAGGTAGTGCTAACTTGACACTGGTGAACTCAGCCATTAAAAAGGGAAATTCGAAAATAAAACATGCCATTATTTAAAGCTTTTTAGTAGTGAATTAGTTGTGGAGAGAAAAAAATTCCAAAAAATGTGTTGCCGTACTTTTCTAAAAAAATAAGAGTAGGTAGTGCCAACTTGACATTGGTGAACTCAGCCATTAAAAAGGGAAATTCGAAAATAAAACATGCCATTATTTAAAGCTTTTTAGTAGTAAATTAGTTGTGGAGAGAAAAAAATTCCAAAAAATTTGTTGCCGTACTTTTTTAAAAAAAATTAGAGTAGGTAGTGCTAACTTGACACTGGTGAACTCAGCCATTAAAAAGGGAAATTCGAAAACAAAACATGCCATTATTTAAAGCTTTTTACTAGTAAATTAGTTGTGGAGAGAAAAAAATTCCAAAAAATTTGTTGCCGTACTTTTTTAAAAAAATAAGAGTAGGTAGTGCTAACTTGACACTGGTGAACTCAGCCATTAAAAAGGGAAATTCGAAAATAAAACATGCCATTATTTAAAGCTTTTTACTAGTAAATTAGTTGTGGAGAGAAAAAAATTCCAAAAAATTTTTTGCCGTACTTTTTTTAAAAAAATAGGAGTAGGTAGTGCTAACTTGACACAGGTGAACTCAGCCATTTAAAAGGGAAATTCGAAAATAAAACATGCCATTATTTAAAGCTTTTTACTAGTAAATTAGTTGTGGAGAGAAAAGAAATCCAAAAAATTTGTTGCCGTACTTTTTTAAAAAAATAAGAGTAGGTAGTGCTAACTTGACACTGGTGAACTCAGCCATTAAAAAGGGAAATTCGAAAATAAAACATGCCATTACTTAAAGCTTTTTAGTAGTAAATTAGTTGTGGAGAGAAAAAAATTCCAAAAAATTTGTTGCCGTACTTTTTTTAAAAAAATAAGAGTAGGTAGTGCTAACTTGACACTGGTGAACTCAGCCATTAAAAAGGGAAATTTGAAAATAAAACATGCCATTATTTAAAGCTTTTTACTAGTAAATTAGTTGTGGAGAGAAAAAAAATCAAAAAAATTTGTTGCCGTACTTTTTAAAAAAAATAAGAGTAGGTAGTGCTAACTTGACACTGGTGAACTCAGCCATAAAAAGGGAAATTCGAAAATAAAACATGCCATTATTTAAAGCTTTTTAGTAGTAAATTAGTTGTGGAGAGAAAAAAATTCCAAAAAATGTGTTGCCGTACTTTTTTAAAAACATGCCATTATTTAAAGCTTTTTAGTAGTAAATTAGTTGTGGAGAGAAAAAAATTCCAAAAAATGTGTTGCCGTACTTTTCTAAAAAAATAAGAGTAGGTAGTGCCAACTTGACACTGGTGAACTCAGCCATTAAAAAGGGAAATTCGAAAATAAAACATGCCATTATTTAAAGCTTTTTACTAGTAAATTAGTTGTGGAGAGAAAAAAATTCCAAAAAATTTGTTGCCGTACTTTTTTAAAAAAAATAAGAGTAGGTAGTGCTAACTTGACACTGGTGAACTCATCCATTAAAAAGGAAAATTCGAAAATAAAACATGCCATTATTTAAAGCTTTTTAGTAGTAAATTAAATGTGGAGAAAAAAAAATTCCAAAAAATTTTTGCCGTACTTTTTTAAAAAAATAAGAGTAGGTAGTGCTAACTTGACACTGGTGAACTCAATCATTTAAAGGAAAATTCAAAAATAAAACATGCCATTATTTAAAGCTTTTTACTAGTAAATTAGTTGTGGAGAGAAAAAAAATCCAAAAAATTTGTTGCCGTACTTTTTTTAAAAAATAAGAGTAGGTAGTGCTAACTTTACACTGGTGAACTCAGCCATTAAAAAGGGAAATTCGAAAATAAAACATGCCATTATTTAAAGCTTTTTAGTAGTAAATTAGTTGTGGAGAGAAAAAAATTCCAAAAAATTGTTTGCCGTACTTTTTTAAAAAAATAAGAGTAGGTAGTGCTAACTTGGCACTGGTGAACTCAGCCATTAAAAAGGGAAATTCGAAAATAAAACATGCCATTATTTAAAGCTTTTTACTCGTAAATTAGTTGAGGAGAGAAAAAAATTCCAAAAAATTTGTTGCCGTACTTTTTAAAAAAAATAAGAGTAGGTAGTGCTAACTTGACACTGGTGAACTCAGCCATTAAAAAGGGAAATTCGAAAATAAAACATGCCATTATTTAAAGCTTTTTAGTAGTAAATTAGTTGTGGAGAGAAAAAAATTCCAAAAAATTTGTTGCCGTACTTTTTTAAAAAAATAAGAGTAGGAGTGCTTACTTGACACTGGTGAACTCAGCCATTATCGGTAGTAAATTAGTTGTGGCGGAAAACACACCTGATCGTGTTCCTTCAAGCAAGCGATTCCGTTTTTGATCCGAAACCACTTGATAAACGAACCCAAAACCGGATCCAAAACTATTTCAAGTCGGATAAAATTAGTATGCAAATTAGAATCACCACGGAGCCATTATGTGAGTGTGTTGCAGTGCTCCCAGATGTGGGAAAAATGGTTCAGTTTCAAAAGCTCTGAAAAACTTTTGTATGAAAATATCAATACACCTGAGCTAGACTGAACAATATAAAACAGAAAGAGAAAACAACAAAAATAAACGTTTAATACAATGTTTTCATTATAGCCGAAATGAGGTAATTTCGGAATTTGGCAAAAAAGTGTTTTCATTATCAAATTTGCTTATTTCGTTTGATATCTCATTTCATTTTGAATTTGGAATTTGGAAACGCAACTTTGCGTTTACATCTAAAATGATGTTGTGCAACATCACTTTGGTTGGAATGTTTGAAGTAAAACGTATACGGTGCGCAAAATGTCAAAATTAATACAAGCCTTGATGATGGAAGTAATATTAAACGGTGAAGAGGAGGAAAACAAAATATCAGAGAAGAAAAACGTATATGGATGAAGAAATGGGTACAAAATAGGCCAAAATATTCCCACATAAACTTGTTGCAAGAATTAAAACTAACAGCGCATCATTAGAATTATTTGAGGAAATCGTACCACAAGTTTGGGCAGTAAAATTCTTCCAATCCGAAAGATTTTTCACTTAGTATTACTTTTTTAACTGCTGCCGGTACCACGATCGTATAGCATTATTTGTTTTTTTTTCAAACCCTATACTGTAATGTTCGGTTCAACCTCTTTATGTTTATCCAATAACACTTCGTATGCTTAACCTTTTATAACACTTTTTTTTATAAATCTCCCCCCAGAACAGGTCGACTCTACAGGCCATAGAGATGTCCAACATCACAATCACAATCCAATCAACAAACAGTGCACTTTTACTAACTGGGCAAATCATGTCATGTCGTTCACTAGCTTTCACAACTACTTCTAACTGTTACAACAAAATTCACTTACACATTCAAGAAAACCCAGAAAAAAACTCACACGCATATGAAGCGTCATCTCACAGCCAAGCTTCGAACAGCCCTCCATGTCTTGTTCAAAACGTTATTTTTTTTTTTTGACTTGTTGCTGCATGGACATGGATTATTTGGACTTCATGAGATTTTTTTTAGTTATGTTCATAGTCCGGCCATCGTTCATGGACCGTGGAGGTGGCCCGTAACGGAGTATTTGCTATGCTAGCGATTTTCCGCTTTTTTTTGGTCTACAACCTTCGTATGTTCACCAGACGAGAATTTTCTAGAAATGAAAAATAAAACCAATTTGTATCAACATCTTGTTACATAGGTTGTATGGTTTGACAAGCAAGCAAGTTTTCAAAATATTTTGAAAACCGTACAACATGGTGTGTCAAGCGGTTGTTTTTGCGTTCATATTATACAACATCGATACATTTACGCGATGTTGAACAACATGTTGTACCATATAAATCCTCTATTGGCTGAACGCACATAACGGGCAGTGTAAGAAGGAATGTAAAAAAATCTCCTCAAACGTTGACCGGGGAGATTTTTTTTTCATTCCACTTACTTTTTGCCCTTCCTGCCTACAAACTACCAGTTGCCGGCAACTCAGTTTCCTTGTGTGAAAGTTGACTAACCTTTCCTAAAAGCTAAAAGTTGCTAGCAACTCAGTTTCTTTGTGTAAATCCAAGAATTCAATGTACGCAGCATATTAAGGCTCTCCCAAACCAATGCGAAACATTCGGTGCGGCGAAGAAACATTCGCAGTTGGTGTGGGCACTCTCATTTATCACCATGTGAATTAATTTTGACTGACGAAGGTTTCTTTGCCCCACCGAATGTTTCGCATTGGTTTGGGATAGCCTTAATACACTGGATAGCGAATTCATATAAGACCGCTTTCACACAAGGAAACTGAGTTGCCAGAAACTAGATGGCTTCTCGCCTACAAATTCCCAGTTGCCGGCAACTCAGTTTCCTTGTGTGAAAGCAGTCTAATAATCTTGAAGCAAAGGCCGCTTTCATACAAGGAAACTGAGTTGCCAGAAACAAGCTAGTTTGTAGGAGAGAAGGGTAAGCGGGGAGATTTGTTTTCTTCCTCTGACGTCCTTCTCGCCTTAAAACTCCCAGTTGCCAGCAACTCAGTTTCCTTGTGTGAAAGGGGTCAAATTAAAAGAAAATTATAATAGTGCAAGGATACAATAACTGCAACTTTTTGTTAACCATTGGCCTCGTTCACTTACCAACTCCTAGCAATCCGGATTGGTTACTGTTGTTGTAATCCCTTGTGAAAAAAACAGCTGATGATAAAACAGCTGTTCGCAAAAAAGAAATCTCAACCTATCCCAATAATTCTTGTATACTCAGCTATCTGAAAAGAAATGTCAAGAACAGCTGACTTCAAATTTTACGTTGATGTGTGCTTGTGTTAACATGCCGCCTCCACTGGCCATTAACAATTTCCATAATCCAATCTACAATCCAATCCACAATCTGATTTGTATGGTGTGTCACTGCTTGGACATGGATTTTTGAGACTCCATTGTTTTTTTGTTTTAAACATGTTCCAAAGTCATGCCAACGTTCATGGACTGTGGAGACGGCATGTAACCTATCCGGTTCTGATCGTTCACAAACATACACGGATAGTCCCAATTTATATTGAACCAATGCCAATATTTTGTTTGTAAGTAGGTGAAGGGAGTGAAAAGTGAGGGGTAGGGCCCAAATGGCTTGTACAACAAAACTCGAACGATTTTTCCAGTCTGTTTATGTTCTCTTTCACTTGCTTTCCAGTTTTTTGTGTGTGTTCCGTGTCAGTGTGCCGTTCGTTTGATGGTGTTATGTCAATTTCAATTCAACAAGAATAATTGGATTTTTTGATCTTTTTGACATTTCACGTTTTTCACTGGTGGTCTGATTTGATTTAGATCAATTTTGCAAATCTAGATTTCAGGCAAAGATCTACACAGATTTTCACACGCACTTGCACACACACCAAATTAAAGTGACATTTTTACCTAAATCCATAGAAAATGGCACTCACACAATTGCAAGTATAGATCAAATCACGTTTTGAGTTCTTTTTACCTCGATTGATCTAAAGTTTGACCACCAAATGTAAAATTGTTGAATCGAAATCGACATTAGTGAATCTCAAAGAAAAATGAAGAGAACAGCAGTACATTGAAAAAATCGTTCTGTGTGTACACTTCACACGATTTCTGGAAAAATCGGCCAGTGTAGATCGGGACATACTGGAGTATGAGATAGCATATCTCAGTGCAACTTGAACCAGCCCATTTATAACACTTATAACAGTTTAAAATGTTATGGGGTATGGTACTTGTTTACATTTTTTTTTTTCATTGGGGGATGTTTTTCGCCATTTCAAATATGAAATTAATCAAAATAAAAAGATTTTGTATTGATTTTTTTTTTTTCAAGTTTTCCTCAGCCACCACAAAGCAATGCTGAGTCCACAACCACAAAATAAGCCAACTCAACAACCCCCAGGTCATTGGTATATCTTTTTTATTTTTCAGCCAGCTCGAATGTATAACATCATCCACCGGCATTGCACCGATCGCCAGAAAAGCCAGCAAGCAACAGCAACAGTGGCCTTGGTGGTGGCCTTTTTTTTAAAAAGTACGGCAACAAATTTTTTGGATTTTTTTTCTCTCCACAACTAATTTACTACTAAAAAGCTTTAAATAATGGCATGTTTTATTTTCGAATTTCCCTTTTTAATGGCTGGGTTCACCAGTGTCAAGTTAGTACTACCTAGTCTTATTTTTTCTCTCCACAACTAATTTACTACTAAAAAGCTTTAAATAATGGCATGTTTTATTTTCGAATTTCCCTTTTTAATGGCTGGGTTCACCAGTGTCAAGTTAGTACTACCTAGTCTTATTTTTTTAAAAAAGTACGGCAACAAAGTTTTTGGAATTTTTTTCTCTCCACAACTAATTTACTACTAAAAAGCTTTAAACAATGGCATGTTTTATTTTCGAATTTTCCTTTTTAATGGATGAGTTCACCAGTGTCAAGTTAGCACTACCTACTCTTATTTTTTTAAAAAAGTACGGCAACAAATTTTTTGGAATTTTTTTCTCTCCACAACTAATTTACTACTAAAAAGCTTTAAATAATGGCATGTTTTATTTTCGAATTTCCCTTTTTAATGGCTGAGTTCACCAGTGTCAAATTAGCACTACCTACTCTTATTTTTTTAAAAAAGTACGGCAACAAATTTTTTTAATTTTTTTTTTCTCTCCACAACTAATTTAATACTAAAAAGCTTTAAATAATGGCATGTTTTATTTTCGAATTTCCCTTTTTAATGGCTGAGTTCACCAGTGTCAAGTTAGCACTACCTACTCTTATTTTTTTAAAAAAGTACGGCAACAAATTTTTTGGATTTCTTTTCTCTCCACAACTAATTTACTAGTAAAAAGCGTTAAATAATGGCATGTTTTATTTTCGAATTTCCCTTTTAAATGGCTGAGTTCACCAGTGTCAAATTAGCACTACCTACTCTTATTTTTTTTTTTTAAAGTACGGCAACAAATTTTTTGGAATTTTTTTCTCTCCACAACTAATTTACTAGTAAAAAGCTTTAAATAATGGCATGTTTTATTTTCGAATTTCCCTTTTTAATGGCTGAGTTCACCAGTGTCAAGTTAGCACTACCTACTCTTATTTTTTTTAAAAAGTACGGCAACAAATTTTTTGGAACTTTTTTCTCTCTACAACTAATTTACTAGTAAAAAGCTTTAAATAATGGCATGTTTTGTTTTCGAATTTCCCTTTTTAATGGCTGAGTTCACCAGTGTCAAGTTAGCACTACCTACTCTTATTTTTTTTAAAAAAGTACGGCAACAAATTTTTTGGAATTTTTTTCTCTCCACAACTAATTTACTACTAAAAAGCTTTAAATAATGGCATGTTTTATTTTCGAATTTCCCTTTTTAATGGCTGAGTTCACCAGTGTCAAGTTAGCACTACCTACTCTTATTTTTTTTAAAAAGTACGGCAACAAATTGTTTGGAATTTTTTTCTCTCCACAACTAATTTACGAGTAAAAAGCTTTAAATAATGGCATGTTTTATTTTCGAATTTCCCTTTTTAATGGCTGAGTTCACCAGTGTCAAGTTAGCACAACCTACTCTTATTTTTTTTAAAAAAGTACGGCAACAAATTTTTTGGAATTTTTTTCTCTCCACAACTAATTTACTACTAAAAAGCTTTAAATAATGGCATGTTTTATTTTCGAATTTCCCTTTTTAATGGCTGAGTTCACCAGTGTCAAGTTAGCACTACCTACTCTTATTTTTTTAAAAAAAGTACGGCAAAAATTTTTTTGGAATTTTTTTCTCTCCACAACTAATTTACTAGTAACAAGCTTTAAATAATGGCATGTTTTATTTTCGAATTTCCCTTTTTAATGGCTGAGTTCACCAGTGTCAAGTTAGCACTACCTACTCTTATTTTTTTAAAAAAGTACGGCAACAAATTTTTTGGATTTCTTTTCTCTCCACAACTAATTTACTAGTAAAAAGCGTTAAATAATGCATGTTTTATTTTCGAATTTCCCTTTTAAATGGCTGAGTTCACCAGTGTCAAATTAGCACTACCTACTCTTATTTTTTTTTTTTAAAGTACGGCAACAAATTTTTTGGAATTTTTTTCTCTCCACAACTAATTTACTAGTAAAAAGATTTAAATAATGGCATGTTTTATTTTCGAATTTCCCTTTTTAATGGCTGAGTTCACCAGTGTCAAGTTAGCACTACCTACTCTTATTTTTTTAAAAAAGTACGGCAACAAATTTTTTGGATTTTTTTTTTCTCCTCAACTAATTTACTAGTAAAAAGCGTTAAATAATGGCATGTTTTATTTTCGAATTTCCCTTTTAAATGGCTGAGTTCACCAGTGTCAAATTAGCACTACCTACTCTTATTTTTTTTTTTTTTAAGTACGGCAACAAATTTTTTTCTCTCCACAACTAATTTACTAGTAAAAAGCTTTAAATAATGGCATGTTTTATTTTCGAATTTCCCTTTTTAATGGCTGAGTTCACCAGTGTCAAGTTAGCACTACCTACTCTTATTTTTTTTAAAAAAGTACGGCAACAAATTTTTTTCTCTCCACAACTAATTTACTAGTAAAAAGCTTTAAATAATGGCATGTTTTGTTTTCGAATTTCCCTTTTTAATGGCTGAGTTCACCAGTGTCAAGTTAGCACTACCTACTCTTATTTTTTTTAAAAAGTACGGCAACAAATTTTTTGGAATTTTTTTCTCTCCACAACTAATTTACTACTAAAAAGCTTTAAATAATGGCATGTTTTATTTTTGAATTTTCCTTTAAATGGTTGAGTTCACCAGTGTCAAGTTAGCACTACCTACTCTTATTTTTTTTAAAAAGTACGGCAACACATTTTTTGGAAGTTTTTTCTCTCCACAACTAATTTACGAGTAAAAAGCGTTAAATAATGGCATGTTTTATTTTCGAATTTCCCTTTTTAATGGCTGAGTTCACCAGTGTCAAGTTAGCACAACCTACTCTTATTTTTTTAAAAAAAGTACGGCAACAAATTTTTTGGAATTTTTTTCTCTCCACAACTAATTTACTACTAAAAAGCTTTAAATAATGGCATGTTTTATTTTCGAATTTCCCTTTTATATGGCTGAGTTCACCAGTGTCAAGTTAGCACTACCTACTCTTATTTTTTTTTTAAAAAGTACGGCAACAAATTTTTTGGAATTTTTTTCTCTCCACAACTAATTTACTACTAAAAAGCTTTAAATAATGGCATGTTTTATTTTCGAATTTCCCTTTTTAATGGCTGAGTTCACCAGTGTCAAGTTAGCACTACCTAGTCTTATTTTTTAAAAAAAGTACGGCAAAAAATTTTTTGGAATTTTTTTCTCTCCATAACTAATTTACTAGTAAAAAGCTTTAAATAATGGCATGTTTTATTTTCGAATTTCCCTTTTTAATAGCTGAGTTCACCAGTGTCAAGTTAGCACTACCTACTCTTATTTTTTTAAAAAAGTACGGCGAAAAATTTTTTGCAATTTTTTTCTCTGCACAACTAATTTACTACTAAAAAGCTTTAAATAATTGCATGTTTTATTTTCGAATTTCCCTTTTTAATGGCTGAGTTCACCAGTGTTAATTTAGCACTACCTAGTCTTATTTTTTTTAAAAAAGTACGGCAACAAATTTTTTGGAATTTTTTTTTCTCCACAACTAATTTACTACTAAATAGCTTGAATTAACTGCGTACTTAGTTTTTAGAATTTCAGAAAGTGTAGTGCCAAGTTTATATCAAGTTAGCACTACATACTAATTTTTTTTTAAATATTAAAAATAGTACTCAAAAATTTTTTTCTTTCCACAACTAATTTACTACTAAATAGCTTGAATTAACTGCGTACTTAGTTTTTGGAATTTCACAAAGTGTAGTGCCAAGTTGATATCAAGTTAGCACTACTTACCATTTTTTTAAAAAATAGTAGAGCTACAAATTTTTTTTTTCCACAACTAGTTTACTACTGAAAAGCTACAATTAACTGCATATTTACTTTTTTGAATTTCCACAAATGTAGTGCTAACTTGACATACATAAAAAGGAGACAAACGAATGCATATGTTTTAAAATTTTAATAAAATTTGGTTAAAAAAATTTGTTGTCAAAAAAATTTGGGACGTATACAAACGAAAAAAAAAGACAAACATAGACAAACGATTATCTATCGAACTGCATTTCCAGATTTTTCGAGCGTTATAGTTGGTGGGCCAAACTCCGTAAATTCATTTGAAGTGGCTATAAAAAAACGGTGGGTGTACAAACGAATCTAAAACTTGTACAAACGATTGCAATTATCAGTTTTGATCAACTCAATAGTTGGTGGGCCAACTACATGCAAGCGTATAATTCCCCATAAATTTTAATAAGTAAACGATTATTACTACACGTGAACATTGTGAAAAATTAAAAATATCTCCTTGTCAAAAGATATATTTCGGAGTAGGTCCGCCTTGTTGCCCATTATGGGCAAACGGAGGAATGGCGCGGCAATTTGTTTCTTTTTATGGTATATTTACGGCAATTATTCGGCAATTACTGGCGTCTTTAAATTTTTTTTGGACTAGGAATAAAAAAGTGTCATGCTAACTTAACGCGTAAGTAAGCTGGATTGTCCTTTATGGGCAAACCAATTTTTTTCTCTTCACGCCATATTTACGGCAATTATTCGCCAATTACTGGCATGCTTAAATTTTTTTTTGGACTAAGAATAAAAAGTGTCATGCAAACTTTACGCGTAAAGTAAGCAGGATAACCCTTTTTGGGGAAACCATGTGCATGGCAATTTTTTCTTCTTCACGGCTTATTTTCAGCAATTATTCGGCAATTACTGGCATCCTTAAATTTTTTTGGGCTAAGAATAAGAAATTGTCATACTAACTTTACGCGTGAAGTTAGCAGGATAACCCTTTTTTTGGACAAACTATAGGCACGGCAATTTTTTTTTCTCTTCACGGCTTATTTACGGCAATTATTCGGCAATTACTGAAGGCATCCCTACATTTTTTTTAGGCTAAGAATAAAAGTGTTATGCTTACTTTACGCGTAAAGTAAGCAGGATTGGCCTTTTTGGGCAAACATGGACACGAGAATTTTTTTCTGATCACGGCATATTTACGGCAATTATTTTGTCACTTCTTGAATACTCAAAATACTCAAAGCTGGATTGCGCTTTGTGGGCAAACCAGTAGCGCGGCAATTTTTTTGATTCCTACACACTATCAGTATACTGCTCATTGCATATTCACGGGCTACTCACGGCAATTACTCGGCAATTAATGGCATGCTAACTTTACGCGGCTGATATTTTGTGATGCAGCTTATTACGCGCGTTCCACACATGTGAAGTTGGGGTAGTTTTATTTTTTAAAGTTGAGCTCTTGAAAAATTTGGGAATATTTTGACAAACTCGCTGTCTTTTCAGTTACCAACAATAATGATCATACATTAGGCTAAGTATTTATTCGGTGTAACCCATCGGCCCAGCGCGTATAATGGCTTTCTTAATAATGTGTATAAAGTAGAGCTTAAAACCAAATCCGGATCCTCAAACTATCCGGATATCCGGATCGGATCCGAAAATACGAATCAGATCCGGATCCAGGATCTGATATCCGAAATATCCGGATATCCGGATCCAAAACTTGGATCCGAGATCCGGATAGTTTCGGATCCTCAGATCCGGATCCAGTTTGACGTAACTTATTACTTTAAATGAGTTAAAATTGTGTATATGGGAAACGGCACTTACGATTTAGATGAAATTTTCACAGTTTGTTCTTATGAACAAGAAAAAAATTACAAAAATACTTTGAGTAAAATCCACCCACTGCCACGCCCCCTCTTAATTTTTATTTGATTCATGGAATTCACTGAAATGGCTGGTCTTACTCGAAAACTACTGAAACGATTCGAATGAAATTCAGAGTTTATTTATATGACCAAGACTAAAAATAGAAAAATAATTTTAGTGATATCCATCCACAACCACGACCACTTTTCATGCTTTTCGGTTTCCCGGAAACGGCTCTAACGATTTTGATACAATTTTCAACGAATGTTTTTTTAAAATAAATAAAAATTTTTTTTTATTAATATCCGCCTACTGCAACGCCCAATTTTTTTCGTTTGTCTGGTTTATCGGAAACGGTTCCTACGATTTGGGTGAAATTTTCACAAATTAAAAAAAATTAAAAAATACTTTTAGCAAAATCCGCTTACTGCCACGCCCTCTTTTATTTTTTATTTGATTCATGGAATTCACGGAAATTGCTGGTTTTCTCGAAAAACAACGCAACGATTCGAATAAAATTTTCAGTATCTATTTATATGACAGACGAAAAATCGAAAAATATTGTTAGTGATATCCGCTATAAAATAAAGAGAATGCAATAACCTTTTCAAAAATTATGACTTATTGCTGTTGAGTAGTTAGAAGAGTACACAATGAAGAAATGCATTTTTGAAGTTGTTGGTTCTTTGAAGCCGAACATCTCTCGAACCCCATGACTTAAAGCTTATCGGCTATATAATGAAATGATGCAATTGCAATTACCTTTCAAAAACGTATGACACATAACTGTTAAGTCGGTAGATCATTTCCAATGAAGAATTGCACTGTTATTCTTTTTGCCGATTTTTAGGCCCAAATACCTCTCGAACCCCATGGTCTACATCTTAAAGTCTTTCAAAAAAATAAAGTTCATGACTTCTACTTTTTAACCATATATAACACATTTCTGTTGAGTAGGTGCAGCAGTTTTCAATGCGGAATTGCATTATTGCTTTTTGTATGCGTTTTTGCCAAATACCTCCTGAACCCCACTACCTACACTTATCGGTTGTTAACAAAATTAAGTACACGCAATAACCTCTTCATTGACGTACCACACAACACTGTTGAGTTGGTAGACCATTTACCAATGCGGAATTGCATTATTGTTGTTTTTGGTGCTTTGGAGCCAAATACCCCACGAATCCCATGGTTTAGAGCTTAATGGTTAAACAATGAAATGAAGCAAATGTTATAACCCTTACAACGGTGTATAACAGATTACTGTTGAGTTGGTAGACCAGTTGTCAATGCAGAATTCCATTATTTGATTTTTGCAGTTTTCGATGGCTATATATCTTTTGAACCCCATTATCTACATTTTAACGGCTCTTTAAACAAATAAATTACACGTAATAATCTTTTCAACGATGTATGACACTTAACTTTGGGTGGTAAGACAAGCTGTAAATGAAGAGTTGCATTACTGTCTTTTTCGGTGCTTTGAAAGGAAATATCTTTCGAACCCCATGGTTTAGCGCTTTACGTCCATGTAATTAATTGATGTACACGTCATTACCTTTTCAACGATGTATGACACATTGGTGTTGAGTAGGTAGACCACTTTGCCCATTCTCCTTTATTGAAGTGATAATACCTCTGAGAAAATAAATTCGAAAACCGCTGTTTTCAAACCCCCACCCCCTCCAAAGGCTGAAAAAGAAACCTGCCAGACGATTGTTTTCTATACCACGATATATGCACTTACAAACCCTCATACTCATATTTTGGTTATCAATCCACTCCCAAAATTTGCTGTGGGCTCTTAGACTATTAATCATGTATGATTTCCTTACACTGTATGAAAACTGCTCACCTAAAAACCCCAAACCCCTGCTTTTTCGGCAGATTTATATATAAAAAAAAATCGTGGGAGCCGTTTCCGATAAATCACACACGAAAAAATTGGGCGTGGCAGTGGGCAAATATTAATAAAAAAATTCAAAATTTTTATTTTGCTTAAAGGAATAGTATGTAAAAAGCGTGAAAAGTGGGCGTGGTTATGGGCGGATATCACTAACAATATTTTTCGATTTTTTGTCTTAATCTTAATAAAAATTAATTAGACTCTGAAAATTTTATTCGAATCGTTGCATTGGTTTTCGAGAAAACCAGCCATTTCCGTGAATTCCATGAATCAAATAAAAATTAAAAGGGGGCGTGTCAGTAAGCGGATTTTACTAAAAGTATTTTTTTATTTTTGTTCTCCTTTGTATGAACAAACTGTGAAAATATCGTCCAAATCGTAGGAACCGTTAATAACCAGACAAACGAGAAAAGTGGGCGTGGCATTAGGCGGATATTAATAATTAATAATTTTTATTTTGATTAAAAAAAAAAATACTTTGAAAATTTTATCAAAATCGTTAGAGCCGTTTCCGAGAAACCGAAAAGCATGAAAAGTAGTCGTGGTTCTCAAAAATGTGGATAAACGACCCGGGAGTGGATAAATGTTTAAAAATAATTTATTTCTAATTTATTGCGGAGAAAAAATATTACTTTTTTGTTTCGTTTGCGAGATACAGGGTTACCTCTTGACGGCAAGTTAGCAGGTCAACTTTCTCAAAAATGTAGGTAAACGACCTAAGAGTTGATAAATGTTTAAAAATAATTTATTTCTAATTTATTGCGGAGAAAAAATATTCCTTTTTTATTTCGTTTGTGAGATACAGGGTTACATCTTGACGTTAAGTTAGCAGGTCAACTTCATCAAAAATGTAGATAAACGACCCGGGAGTGGATAAATTTATTGCGGAGAAAAAATATCCCTTTTTTGTTTCGTTTGCGAAATACAGGGTTACCTCTTGACGTCAAATTAACAGGTCAACTTTCTCAAAAATGTAGATAAACGACCCGGGAGTGGATAAATGTTTAAAAATAATTTATTGCTTATTTATTGCGGAGAAAAAATATTCTTTGTTTGTTTCGTTTGCGAGATTCAGGGTTATCTGCTAACACCAAACTACATGATACATCTCGAAACAGGACTGGCCACTATATATCTTAACTTTAAAACTGCATGTAGGCTTCATTACAAAAGTTATCGGAACCTATAGCCACGAAAGACTACAATGCGTTTTAGGACTGAACGCTATCGAGAGGAACCACTCCTTCATAAAAAAAATGGAAAGAATTAGCAGACTCAGTTGCTATAACCTTGATTTTAAATCTAGAGAGACCTGATGAACCCAGATATAAAATCTATGAAATAATAAGAGCAGTAGACATTAAACACAGAGAAAACTTCTCAAAAAATGCACACGAATCAGAAAACCGTATTATATACCCATATTTAAACTCATAACCTGAATGAAAATAATTACTTCACCGATGCGAATACGTGCAGAAAAATATCATTGTTGTTCCGAACGAGAGGTGAACTACTTCACCTAAATGGAACAGTATTGAAACCAATTACTGTACATTATGTTACCAACACGCAAGAGAAGACACATTCCACTTCATAGGTTGCTGTCCAATATTGAGGAACTTTAGGATCCAATATCTGGAAAAGTCTACAATAACCCTCTAGGAAATCAAAATACTGCTAAACGGGCCACACTGGGACTCACTCTATAATTATTTGGAAGTGACTTTACGGTACAGAAACCTTATTATAACCGAATTTATATGAGAAACTGTATATATGAAAAAAAAAGTTATGTAACAAAAATTAAAATTATTTTATAAATCTGGCAGACGGTATCATTACCATTGTCTTCTTATTCATTCATTCAAAACACTGTAATACAATTATGTTAAATATTTAAAAAAGCAAATACTTTTTAATAAATGAATCTATCTATCATTTATCTAGACCCAGGTTTAACTAAACTACAGTTTAAGACAATTTTGGCTCAATGAATACAGACCTTTTTTAATTACAAATTAATTACATTTAATTATCTGCTAACTTTACGTCAAGTTACCAGGTAGCCCTGTATCTCGCAAACGAAACAAAAAAATAATATTTTTCTACGCAATAAATTAGGAATAAATAATTTTTAAACATTTATCCACTCCCGGCTCGTTTATCTACATTTTTGAGAAAGTTGACCTGCTAACTTGACGTCAAGAGGTAACCCTGTATCTCGCAAACGAAACAAAAAAGGAATATTTTTTCTCCGCAATAAAAAAAATGTTTAAAATAATGTATTTCTAATTTATTGCGGAGAAAAAATATCCCTTTTTTGTCCCGGGTCGTTTGCCTACATTTTTGAGAAAGTTGACCTGCTAACTTGACGTCAAGAGGTAACCCTGTATCTCGCAAACGAAACAAAAAAGGAATATTTTTCCCCGCAATAAATTAGAAATAAATTATTTTAAACATTTTTATGTTAATAATTTAATAATTTATTTAGAAATAAATTATTTTAAACATTTTTATGTTTAAAATAATTTATTTCTAATTTATTGCGGAGAAAAAATATTCCTTTTTTGTCCCGGGTCGTTTGCCTACATTTTTGAGAAAGTTGACCTGCTAACTTGACGTCAATAGGTAGCCCTGTATCTCGCAAACGAAACAAAAAAAAATATTTTTTCTCCGCAATAAATTAGCAATAAATTATTTTTAAACATTTATACACTCCCGGGTCGTTTAAATACATTTTTGAGAAAGTGGACCTGCTAACTTGACGTCCAGTTAGCGGGTAACCCCGTTTACTACTCTTCAGTTACATACTATACTTCCTTATGAGGTAGAAAACTGATTTTGTCTTAGATAAAAGTTAAAAAAAAAAAAATAAATGTAAAAATGTAAAATCTTATTGATGTTAAAAAAAAAAACGACAACAATTGACATAATATCGACTTTATTTGAATTTGAAAAATTTTACAAAATAATCAAATATATAGCAAAATAAAATTAAAATAACATATATAATATTCATATACACATTATTTGTTCGTTTTTAGATTTTTTTTTTAAATTTATATATATTTTTCTTGAAGTGTATGGTTTAATATTATGCTAATGATACGTATATCAATATATTTTATTTATTTTTACATTTACGTCAGTATTCATTTAATATTTTAATCAAACTAAAAGTACTCATTCTTGTTTTGTAGTTTTTCTTTTTCATATTTTAAAGAAATATTTTTTCTGTTCTTTCAATTTTCTAACAATTATTATCATTGAATAATTTATATAAAACAATAATTTTATATATATTTTGTTTTACTTAAGAAGTATAATTTTTACTTTTTCCGATTAAGTTTTATATTTTTAAATGACATATTCTTTTAGTAATACTTCTTATATATTATTTTAGATACATTATTAATTCTATTTAAATAATTATAATTAGATATTTTATTAATTTTTGTTGGTGGTGGTTTCATTAAATTGTAATTAGGTAATTAAACATAGCGTTTTCGATAGCT
Source organism: Melangyna quadrimaculata (assembly GCA_949320155.1). Classification (NCBI taxonomy): domain Eukaryota; kingdom Metazoa; phylum Arthropoda; class Insecta; order Diptera; family Syrphidae; genus Melangyna; species Melangyna quadrimaculata. The sequence goes on from OX439483.1 coordinate 363,632,489, forward strand.
CATCCAGAAGGCTTTCTGATCTTCTCAGAAATATATAAGTACTTCTGGAAAAAAGGGAGAGAATTCTTCCGAATTTAATTTTAAAATCGAAACCAGAAGAGTTTTGAATGAACAATCTAAATTGCCACTTAATATACAACAAAACTTTCTTGCAAATATAGAAAACAAGGTAAACAAATTATTTAATTAATAGGAAGTATTTTTTTTTTTTTGTTTAATTTAAAGTTAAAATCAGTGATCAAAAATTATCTCTAAAAATCTTTAAAGATTAGTTATAATGTCTCTTTTTATATGACTATGGTCTTGAGCTAGTATCAAACTAATTAAATAAAGTGTGTTGCTAATTTCATGTTATTCTAATAATATTTGTTCAAATAGCTGTTGGTAGGTTTTTATTAAAATCGGATAAGCGTTCGCTCTTTTTAGCATTTTTTTTAATAGTCAGTGTACTCAAAAAAACTTTTGAATATTTTTGCTATACATTTTATTGAGTTTTTATTTTTGAATTATTTAATTAAAATATTTATTTTGATTTTATAACACAGGTTTGTTCAAGCATTACCTTTGATCCTTTTATGTTTCTTTCGAATTCTTGCATCGCAATGATTTAATGAACGTTTTTTGTATTTTTGTTTGCATTAAATCGCAAAAATAAATATTGTTTTTTCTTTTAAAAACAAAAACAGATATAAGTTCATTTATAATAATTATATCAATGAACTAATATTGAACGTATATTTAAATTTTTTAATTTATCTTTCATCTAAATCTATAGTAATATCAAAAGTTATATTAAAGTTTAATCTCTTTTTGTTTTATAATTATAATTTATCTTATATATAAAAAAAAATTGTCTATTTAAATGTTTCTGTTTAGTTATAAGATTTTGTAGGTTTCTGTTCCATTAGTTTTGGTTTTATGTACATTTTTGTTAAAAAAAAAGAGAAGAAACAAATAAAATAAAATTTAAAATAAATTTTCTTCTGTAAGGTGAGTCTGTAGTTTTTGTATTTTATATTCGGTGAAAATGATTTTAAATGTTTTTGTTTGACTTTATTTAAATGGCGATGAGTTGATTCGTCTTTATTTTTTATTTTACTAATAAGTTATTTTCTATGACAATATGACGGATGTAATTATATTTGTATTTAATTTATAGTTAAGATTGTAATTTTATGTGTTCTTTTTTTATTTCGAATTTAAGTTAACACTCTGGGTATTATCATGACTAAAATACTAGCTATACAAAGTATGCTGAAATTAGTAAATGTTATTGTATTGTGTTTGATTTGACCGGATCCACCATAGAATGTCACACTCAAGTCACGCATTTCATTATCTGAAATCAAATACAAAACAAAATGTTAAACTATGAAATAAAATGTTATTCATAATTGTTATGTTATTCGATTAAAAAAAAAAATATTGTAGAACGGAATTAAGCAATTTCTTCCAAATCACTGCGTGCTCATAAACTCATAGTTTATGTGTATGTAATTAATGGTTTTCTATGCTCATCGAAATGTGGGAATTTTTCACAATAATTGATATATTCGAAATTTGGGGCGCGAAAAGCTAGCTCAAAATAGTAACGGATTCTTGTAGAGGGGCCAATTATAAGACTTTGTTCCCATGGTCAATCTGCTTTTCATTTCAATTTTTTTTTTGAAAAATGCCGCTTCTGATTGAAGAGGGGGTGGGGAGGGGGAGGGTCGAAGGAATATAACTTCCCTCCGATACGGTTGTTTTATTGTCATGACTCAACAGGTCTCGTCTAGCTTTTTGTCACACCTCTTGCGAATCACACATAGATTTGATTAAACCTCGATTTTTGTATAAACGATAGCAATACTGTTTCAGTGTTTCCTACACTAATTTAAAAAAAATAATGAGTTAGATACCTTAAATGAACGGTACCTTTATAAAAAAAATAAAGTTGGTAGATACTTTTGTTTGTATAGGGTATAAATACATAGAAAACATATTACATATTAAACATACTACATATTCATATTCATATTCCATCAATTCGTCTTTGAAATTAAACGAAAACGTATGTATGAGTAGGTACTGTAGCGACCATCACATCATTATTATTATTGTTGTTATTTATTATAATTTGTTATTATTATCCACTTGTTCAATTTAACTCTGTTTTCAATATTCGTTATCGTTATTAGTTTTATCATTATTTCATTGATTATTTTAATAACATATATTTATTATAAATAGAAGAAATAATTTAAATAAAAATCAGTTCTGATTAGGAATTCAAACGATTAGGATCTTGGCCTTTTCATTATTTCCCTTTCCAGGATTCCTACACTGGTGACCCCGATATTTAAACACTCAAATATTTGATTTGATAATCCCCACCAAACGGTAAGGTGCCAATCAAATACACATATATACTAAATAAAAGGTATCCCCCGACCACAGTACACATATCTAAGGTATTATCACGCGCAGCTTCTCAAATTCAAGATGACTGCTTTTAGAGTAGGTTTTTGTGTCAAAATGAAAAATGACAATAATGACAACTGAAAGGTAAACAAAAAAATAACAAATTCGTGAAAATTGTAAAAAAGTTAAGTTTTGTGTTGTTTTTTAAAACGATTGCGCGAAAGCTGTCCAACGGTTTTTTATGATTTTCCACTTAATTTAAAGTTCCAAGTTCAAGCTTTAAAACGAGCCTATTAACGCTTAATTATGGATATTGTATCCATCGCAATTGTTGTTAGTAATACACTTTATTTAGTTTTTCTTTTTTTTTTTAATTACATTTTTATTTTAACTTACATAGGTGCTTAGCACTGATTAATTGGCCCGGATACACTTTTTTAAATACTTTTTTTTTGTTATTTGTATGGACAAATTAGTTAAACCAAACTTTTGCAGAATTGAAAAGAAATTTAAATTAATGAACACACACGAGACAGAATGACAGAACACAAAACCGAACTGAAATCAGCCATTTTTCTTCCATTATGACAAATGCGCAGAACTGAACAAGAATGAAAACGCTAATGATATTACCTGTAATATATACATATACCTTGTCCCCCGACCAACGGTTAGGTGCCACACACATTTATACAATTAAGAATAGGTATCCCCCGACCCCTGGTAAGGTGCCTCTCTTAATACACTACTCTACATATACATCCAAACATCTATACAACCAACGAAAATAATGGCCAACGAAGAAACAATATCAAAGGTGTCGATGAGAATTCCACCTTTCTGGAAGCGGAGCCCTGATCTTTCGTTCCAACAGCTTGAAGCCCAATTCCACACCAGTCGAATCACTTCCGACGTCACGAAGTACTTCACCCTGGTCGGCAATTGGAAGCTGATATCCTAACTGAAGTCAGAGATGTCATACTCAATCCTCCTGTCACCGAAAAGTATAGAAGTCTGAAGACCCAATTTATGTCAGCATTCCAGGAGTCAGAGCAAAAACGACTCCAAACGCTTCTGAGTGGGATTACTCTTGATGAAAGACGACCAACACAGCTGCTAAGCAAGATGAGGGAGCTTTCGTTAACTAGCATTTCTGACGACGTTCTCAGAACACTGTGGATGCAGCAACTGCCAAAGACGACACAGTCAATTCTGTCATGTAGTCCTAATCTTCTTAACTATCCTAATCTTCTTAACTTAATTTTCCTTTTAATTTTCTTTGAAACCTTGTTTTTTTTTTTGTTTTTAAGTATATACACTCTTCTGATTTTTCGTATTTTTTTTTAGCTAATAGTCTGTTTTGAAATAATAATAATTGGGTTAAATAACTTATACCTCCATACTGAGAGGAGCTAGGAAAATATAACTAATATTCTTAGAATTTTGTAAGCTATTTACAAAAAAAATATCAAAACTTTACTTTTACAAAATATAGGTAAATAAAAAAATAAATAAATTGGGTGGCACAACGGCTCGTGAAGAACCGGGACCTAGTGACTAACAACTCGCAAACATTCCTGTGTGCGCCTGTCGACAGGAATGGAAGGGACCTACAATTTTATGCCGAATCCGAACGGCTAGACGAGAAGCACTTATTCGTGACAAGTGATGCTCTTGGAGGATTTGTCAATTCCTCGCAAGTGGCCCTGAAAAAAAACTGTTTAGTTTTAAGGTGGACGAGGCTGGGAAGCGAACCCAGACCTCCAGCGTGACAGTCGAACGCGCTAAACATTACACATTTTCCCTGTATCTCTATATCTATACCTACCTATATCTTAATCTTAATCTTAACTATAATAATATATAAAAGTCTTTTTTTGTTTTCTTGTCAGTTTGGCTGTACGGGTGTCCAAACTAACAACAAAACAATCAAAATACTAACTTTTTTTATGGCATCAACAATGTCTATCCCCTTGCTATCCGATAGATAGCTTCTAAAAAAAAATAAACTAAAATTTTTTTTAGAAATCTTTAATAATAATTAAAAAATGTTGCCTATATGAAATTTGTTTTTTTTTTTTGGTTTTTTATTAATATCTTTTTAATTAACAGTCGTAGAGGTTTGCAATGTACTGATGAATTATAGCTATATGTCCTAGGAACTTGTCTAAAAAAATTATGTTCCTATTGTACCGTTGAGCTGAGAAATTCACAATATAATATTGTTCACACATATTACTTAATAACATGTGGGTTGTGTGCAGGGATTGATTTAATTTTTCCTTATATTTAATCTCAATAGTATAGCCATTAATTTGATACCTCACTTTTTAATCTACCTCCTATATAAGCGTCACAATTGATTTTTTTAAATTCATACAAAATCGAATAAAATCCATAGAAATGCTCCGCTTTGTTCATTGTCAACAATCGTCCACCAGTGGAGAGCACCGTTATCTCAATTGAATTTCTAATTGGAGTTCTTTTAATATACAAAATCATAACTTCATTTCTACTCATACGATTATTAAAGTTTTGATCTCAGAATTTAGCTATGAGATATGGCTAAATTTGTGTATAAAAATTATTGAGGTGGGGTGAACAATTTCATACTAAAAGGGTGTGTAAATGACCCGTCAAATTTATATTACATATATTAAATTCAAAACTTGATGAAATTTTGTTTTATTTCAAAAAGCTAATGATGTACGTTTATAGGTGTAACCATCTTTTATAAATATGTCAATAATTTTGTATTTCTAAATCTAACGTGAAAAAAAGTACGGGTAATTTAATAAATAAATCACAAAAAAAGCTACATTTAGACAATTTTAGAGGTTTCAAAATTGAGCAAACCTTAATAGTTCATAATAAATTATACATGAAATTTAAATAGAAATTTATAACTTAAATTTGTGTGTAAAAATTATTGCAAAATATTTAAAAAATGTGTATTAAAAATTTAAATTCAAAAGTTAATCAAAAATTTATATATTTGAAAAAAACAAAGGATGCACATTTATAGGTGAAGCTTTCTTTTACAAATACGTGATAATTTTGTATTTGTAAATCTAACGGGAAAAAAGAAGGGGCAATTTAATAAAATAAATCACAAAAAAGCTCCATTTAGCCAAATTAAGAGGTTTTAAACTTGAGTTATACTTAATAGTTCATAACAAATGATACATGAATTTGAGGTAAAAATGTATAATATAAATTCCAGTGTTAAAATTTTGGCAAAATCTTAAAAAAAATCATACTAAAAATGTGATTTAGTGAAAAATCAATTCAATTTTTGGTACTTTAAATGCAAAAGTAGTCCTAATCTTCTTAACTATCCTAATCTTCTTAACTTAATTTTCCTTTTAATTTTCTTTGAAACCTTGTTTTTTTTTTTGTTTTTTTTTTTTTAGCCAATAGTCTGTTTTGAAATAATAATAATTGGGTTAAATAACTAATACCTCCATACTGAGAGGAGCTTTGCCATAATGCAAAAAATTCATACCTTTTGAGTGTATTTACTTAGAAAATTGTTAAAAGTTAATGAAAAATTTGAAAATTTTGAAAAACTAATGACACAATTAAAGGTGTTACATTCTTCTACAAATATTTAAGTAATATTATATTTGAAAATCTAAAGGGAAAAAAAGTAGGGGCAATTTAATGCGATAAATCACAATAAAGCACCATTTAGCCAATTTAAAGAGGCTTCAAACTTGAGTAATACTTAATAGTTCATAACAATTGATACATGAATTTGAGGAAGAAATATATAATCTAAATTGCTGTGTTAAAGGTTTTGCAAAATCTTAGAAAAAATTCATTCAAAAAATGTGATTTAGTGAAAAATCAATTCGATTTTTGGTACTTTCAGTGCAAAACTTAATACAAAATTGATATATTTTTAAAAACAAAACCAACACACCAATTGATATAATCCTCTTCTTAAATCTTGTTACTAAAAGTTGAGTGATTATTACAACAAATTAGTTTTATTGATTTATTTACCAAAAAAATGTAGAATCGATCATGCTTTTTATACGACTTTTATTTTTATATTTTCACCACGCACATAAAATATTTTTAAATTTAAAAATTATAATTCTTGAAAGTCTAATAAGAATGTTGATATATTAATCATAACTGTGCGTTGCTCACAAGCTTCACAAAATAATTTCAAATATTAAAATTTTACATAAGAAATATTTTTTACAGATATCCAGAAAAAAAAATTAAAATTGTCAAGTTGTCTGCATAAAATTGGCTATAAATCAAAAAGTACTTATCCGAATTTTAAAATTTAGATGTCTATGGAAAGGTCATTGTCATTTAAATACATACAAAATAATAATAGACAACAATATAAATTTAAAGACTTATACGGTTGAACAGATAAAATTGCATTATTTTGATTAAATAGTGAATATTATAATTTTGTATGTAACCGATTATCGAAATTTAAATTTTATAATAATGTATACCAATCAACAATTATTTTGGTATATAAAACATATTCCTATGATAACCGTTAGCTTTAATATGGATTTTTAAACATAATTGAAAGAAAAATTTTGCAAAAATCCAGTCTGCTCGATAAAATTGTTTCTTTTTGGAAAAATATACTTAAGATACCTGTAAATAGCCATAACTTGAGCAACACTATTTTGATATTTAAAAATTAGGTATCCAATGAAAGGTTATAAGACATACAAAATTATAAAATTAAAAAATAATTCACTTTCATGACAAAATAAATTGTTAAAAGAGAAAGAATTTGCCATAATGCGAAAAGTGTAAGAGTGTAGTTACTTAGAATATTGTTAAAAGTCAATGAAAAATTTATAAATTTTGAAAACCTAATAACACACAATTATAGGTGTTACATTCTTCTACAAATTTGTTATAAATTTTATATTTGTAAATCAAAAGGAAAATAAGTAGGGGCAATTTAATGAGATAAATCACAATAAAGCTCCATTTAGCCAAATTTAGAGACTTCAAACTTTAGTAATGCCTGATAGTTCATAACAAATGATACTCACAAATGATAGTAGAAATTTATAATCTAAATTTTTGTGTTAAAATTTTTGCAAAATCTTAAAAAAATCATATTAAAAATGTGATTTAGTGAAAAATTAATTCTATTTTTGGTACTTTTAAAGCAAAAGTTAATACAAAATTGATAAATTTTGAAAAACAAAACGAACACACCAATTGCTCTAATCCTCTTCTAAAATATTGCTAATAAATATTAAGTGATCATTTCAACAAAAGCCACTCCAGAATTAGCTTTATTGATTTATTTACCAAACAAAATGCAAAATGGATCATGGATACAAAACATAACTGTGCGTTGCTCACAAGCTTCACAAAATAATTTCAAATATTAAAATTTTACATTAGAAATATTTTTTACAGATAAAATCCAGAAAAAAATTTAGATGTCTTTGGAAAGGTCGTTGTCTCACTATTTAAATACATTCAAAATATTAATAGAAAACCATACAATTTTAAAGACTGAGTCGATTAAACAGATGACAGGATTATGAACATGTCCAGAAAAAATCCAATGGAGTCCGAAAAATCTATGTCGACATGCAGCGACCGACATGGCGAAAAATATAACTTTTTGAACAAGACATGAGCGTTGTACAAAGCTTAGCTATGAGATTTGACGTTTCAAGTGCGTATGAGTTTTTTGCGTGGTTTTTGTTGAATGTGTAAGTGAATGTAAGAATGTTGAAAATATAATAAGTAGTGATGAAAGGCTAATGAATGGCATGATATAATTCTCAAGTAAGTAAAAATGCGCTTGTTGTTGATTGGATTGTGGTGGAAGGTAAAACCTTAACCAATCATGTTTGATTTACATGGTCGGTGAAAATTTAGTTATGCTGAAATCAATACGGCGAATACTTTCACAATCTCCCAAATCAGTGAGAAACATTCGCTTCGTAGAGTAAATCATTCACATGTATAACAAAAATGGTAACAGCAATGCTATAAGAGCAAAAACTGCTGTATTACAGCTCCTCTCTTCTGTGCATTGCAGGTCGTGTGTCGAAATGTCAAAATCTAAGGGCACCAATCGATTAAGGAGGGTTTTATTACCTAATGTCTCGTTCAGCACTTTAGCACCAACAGAAAATAAGAAATTTCACTTTTCAATTTGAAAGGTGTCGAAATGTCAAGATCTGAGAGCGCCAATCGATTTAGGAGGTGGATTTTGCACTCTAAGTCCAGTGGAAATCAAAAAAATCGCACTTGACAGTGATGATGGTGAAATGTCAAAAATCCGAAAAATCACATCTTTTGCTTTGACAGTTGATAGTTGGGGGCGAGATAGCAAACCATACAAATTTTTCAAATATTTTCTTACAAGTAGGTGTCTTTAGTATAGATATTTAAAGGTACGTGAATAAGCTTTTATATTTATAATAATTAACACTTGCACAATATTTCTATCCTTTGAAAATTGAGAACATGAATGATTTTGAAAATTTTATTGATGTCGGGAATAAGTTTTCCTGGGGAATCGGGCGGTCAATTCATCGAATTTATTTCAGAGATATTCACGACAGCAGAAATATTTTCAAGGAAAACTATTTTCCACGGGAAATTTTTTTTTTTCAAGATTTGTTAACAAACTATCCCTTATCAAAAGGGGCCTGGGCAACGCCGGGTGTTTCCGCTAGTAAAATATATAATTATATAATATATACTCTACCATCCACAACATGGCTAAATATGTACATATGTATATGGTTTTCAAGTCACTGGGAAGTTTATAGTGTGGGTCGACCCAGACTCATTTTTCAATTTTGTTTTGAAATAAAAGTTGTTTTAGTTATGAAAACAAAATATTTAAACTACCTAATTTTTTTCTTTAAATCTGATTGCATTATCTCTAAAAAAAAAAAAAAACTAACCCTTAATACAAAGTTTAACTATGCAATGTCATCGATATTTAGTGCATGTATTTTGTTTATAACCTTTTTCTACGTCTTTTCAGAACAGCTTTGCAATTTATTTTGAAACTTACTTCCAATGTATTCTTCTTCAATACACTCTATACCTTTCATTGGCAATATATTGGTTGAATACCGCCCTTATTTAGCCCAAAAATGTCTCTATGCAGTGCTCATTAAATTTTAATAGACAATAAATATTTTTTTTGGCACTCCTGATGCTGATACAATTTAATTAAAACGTTGGCAACGATACAGTTGAGCATCGAAACAGCCGCACCATGTCCGCCGCCGCCGCTGCTGACTTCATAAACATCATCATCATCGTCATCGTTGTGTTGACGTATAAAATCCTATATAATATACAGATTTCATCGTCATCCTTCGAAGTCCTTGTAATCAAAGAGACTTTATATTTACCGACACTAGACAGGGCTTGGGGGAAATGCAATTATTCTGTCTATAGCCACTAAAGCGTTTCAAAATACGCATTAAATCAACCATTAAAATATACATGGACATATTTTCGGTTTATCGAAACAAATGATGTGTTTTCTAAAATACAGAGGCCTTTCTTTCTATATTATATCGTTTAGAGACACAAGGGTGGAGAAGTGCATATCATTTAATTATGAGAAAAACGTTTCTACACACAGCACATATAACAAATATAACAAGCACGAAATTTTGATGGAATGTTTTCTGTTGAAGTATTCGAGTATTCGTGAGTATCAGTATATTAAGTATCTACGAAAGTTTTAACGGTTTCTTAATATACAAAAAGCTGTAACGAATAGGTTGGGTTAAGACACGAAAAAAGTCGTATGGGAGGGGGGGTCTATTTCCCCCCGTTTAGGCGGGAGGGGCAATTTTATAAAAAAATTACTTAAAACAGAAAAAAAATATTTAAAAACAACCGTAAAGCTTCCAATGCCCTGCTATTCTTTTTTGGAAAGCGTGAAATATCTTCTTTAATTTACATTTTAAAATAAGTTGCGTTTGTGAATAGTGTTTAAAAAATTAGTTTTCAAACTCGAAATTTTGAATACAAAATTGAAAAATAAAATCAAAGTATTTTTTTTTTTTAAATTTTATGTAATAAAGCAAAATTTTTCTTTTCAAAACTTAATGCTCTTATGAATTTTTAGTCAAACACTGAAAACCGCATGGTTCTAGGACTTTGACTTTTCAAGATATTAAAAAATAAAGAAACCAGCATCTTAGTAAAAACAAGAAAAATGCTTATTTAGCCGAATTCTTCTTAGTTTTATGAGAAAGTTGCTTCATTTATTTTTTCATACCTTGAAAAGTAAAAGTCCTCGATCTATGTGATTTTCAGTGTTTGACTTAAAATTAATAAGAGCATTGAGTTTTGAAAACAAAAACAGTACTAAATAACGTAAGATTTTGAAAAAATTAGTTTGACATTAAAATTTTTTTTTTTTAATTTCGGTAATTAAATAAAAATCTGTGCAAAATTTTGTTGAAATCGGTTGACGTTAACACGTGCCACCGATCAGTTGAAAGTTCCCATACAAAATACATGGAGATTTTTAGCCTTTTACTAAAAAAATCAGCAAAAGTGCAAAAATTGATGAATATTTATAAAACTTACCATTTATCTTAATTATTATATGGACTTAAAATAGAAAATATTTCAAGAATTTTAAACAAGTCACCCAAAAGTATCTGCCCGCTCTTTTCCGAAGCATTACCCCCTTTAGATGAAAACTTGTATCCGCCCTAAATTTACTCATACATTATAATATCGTAAGTTGAAATTTATTTCAGAACAAGACAGTATACTTAAAGGCGCTTATAAAAATGCTGATGCTCCAAATGCATTTGATAAACAAATAACACACCTCGACCTGTGACGTCACTGGTCTAAGGCGGTGGAGTGCGTAGTGCACACGACTGCTAAGACTGAGCAAATCTGATATGCGTGGGTTCGAATCCTATGGTGTGCATAAAAAGTTTTTCAAATAAAATTGGATTAAAGCTCAGCACCACAAAAAGGAGACTGATGAGTGCAAAAGTGGCAAAGCACGAAATAGCTATATCTCCAGCCAAACAATTGGTGATAGCGCCTTTAAATTGTTGTTGTTGTTCAAAAATTGAAATTTATTTTAAATTTAAATTACACTCGTATATAAAAATCAAATAAGCAGTAGACTTTGAAATTTAGGGGAGAGTGGGGCAAGAAGCACCAATTAAGCTTTAGGCGCTCCTAATTTTGTTTCTATTCATAAAAGAGAAGCAAATATTTTTTTAAAATAATACTTTAACATTTAAACTCCATCATCAGAATGGTTAAAGAAGTATATAAAGAGATATACACAAATATACAACCTTACCTAAAAAGTCCGTTTTGCCCCACTAGCGGGGCAAAAGGGACCTTTGAAAGGGCCAAAATTAACCACTGATTTTATTTAACAATGACATTAAAAACAATCGGTATTAAAAACACCTATAAATTTTATTCAACGTATTAAAAACTTAAATTCCTTCTTGCAAGTATACAAAGAATAAATAAACAAAGGAAGCGTAGAAAAATAAATAAACAAAAAGGAACTTTAAAACGAAACAATATAGACTGAGAGCCCACAGCAATTTTGGGGCCATTGCTGCATTGAAAATGCATTTCTTTCATAAAACCCAGGTACCAAGGGTAGGAACTTCTAAATTGTATTTAATTAAAGAGCTGAGCGCCCAAGATATGAATATGGGGTTCAAGACCTTTTCTGTGGGTGCAAATGTCTGCAGCCATTTGGCCCTATCGCAAATGTTTTGGACCCATAGCCTTGTTAAGGGCACTCAGCTCTTATATTAAATATGATTTTGAAGTTCACTTCAGTTTTTCAATGAAACTAAGGGATGTGTTGGCAAGAAAGGTTTTCCAAAAGTTCTCATCACTGAATATAAGATGGAGCTAAGAACCACGCCAAAAAACCGTTTATTTCTTTTTGCCCCGAGGTCCTTTTTGCCCCACTCTCCCCAATATTACCTACCCACATATGTGAAATGCACCAGCAGTTTAAAATGATTGCGGTTAAGATAAATATAAGAGTTAATTACTTTTCAGCCCAAATTCACTCCATTTTGGTGAATTCTCTTTGAAACAGTTATATGTTTCAAAAGTCACTCACATATACATCAATATGTACATGGTATGGTATAGGTATGAGTTTTTTTTTCATAAAAAGCAACGAAAAGAGACTTCAAGTCATTAATCGATTTTTCAAATTAATATTTTAAATATTTGTACATTTAACATTTATAATAAAAGTTTTAAAAAGGATAAAAGTAAGTGTCACTGTTTACGAACTCTACCAACCGGATTAGAAGTTCCTTAGGTAACCTGATTCTCATCAATATAATTTTAACACACAATATCGTTGAGTTATTAACTAAGTAATTTAGAGCACGAGTTAAGTAGCATTAACTTGTATGATGGAACATGTGAACATTAAGTTCGAAATAAAATTTATTTTTGAAACGTATACAGTGTGTCCCCTAATTCGGCAATAATATTTTAATATGTATACATATATGATTTTAAGGTTTCTTAAAAAAAAATGTGGTACTTTAAGAGGCTACCTCCAATGTTCATTATCGGGGATTTAAGAAAAGGCTTACTTTGGTGTATCCTGACCCATTTTAACGAAAATTGCTCTGTTAATACTCATGATAGAAAATTCGTTAAGGCGCTTATTTTTTAAGAAGAAATACTGCGTTTAAATAAATTTGAAATCCAGTTTCTAACGTCTGTGAAGTTGGCATGACAACTTTAACCTAGATCAATCAGACCAATGACGTAATTTTCAGTTTTTTTTTGTATTTTGTTGACATTTCTGTTCCCGATTGTGCAGTTTATCAAATAGTGGGTGTAATTGAGTGACAAATGGTGTATCTCAAATGGTAAAATGGTGTATCTCGTGAACAAAGCGTGCTAGGAACTTAAGGCTCCAAATTGTTTGCATTTCAAGAATAGGCGGAGTAAAAATTTTGAAGTCCTGAATTAAAAAAAAAAAAGGGTACGACTGGATCGCACAAAACTTGCTCTCGTAGCGAACAACTTGAAAAAAAAAAAAAAAAATTGGTAGCACAACGGCTCATGAAGAACCAGGGCCTAGTGACTAACAACTCGCAACCACTCCCTGTGTGCGCGTGCCGACAGGAATGGAAGGGACCTACTAACAACTTGAACGTAGCTTAAAATTGGCAATGTGCATATGTAGCGGTTCTATAACATTATGATATCATTTAGAAACTAGATTTAAAAAAAAGTTTTAAAAACAATTTAAAATATAAATTATTACTATAATTTACTACACATTTGTTTTTTTTGATAGCTTAAACAGATAGAGCTAAAAAAAAAGTTTGCCATCTGAGTTGTTTGATAAATGTGAATTTACGGAAAAAAAATTCAAAAATCGTTAGAGCGGTTTTCTTAAAAATTATTTTTTTATATATAAAAATTCTTGAACATTTTTAAAAATTTAATTGGGTATGCCAACTTTGAGAATGAAATAATTCACAATTTTACACAAAATTTAAAAAATATTCATTTACCCGTTTTCAAGATATTGAATTTTCAAAAAGAAAATTTCAATATTTTTTCAAAAATCCGAAAGTTTGTTTTTCAAAATATTTTATATGCCAAATTGTTTAAATTGTAAAGGACCACTTACATACAAAATTTGGTTGAAATCGGTGTAGCCGTTAACGAGAACTTTGAAAACCAAAAAATCGGTTCTATGACAGGTACCGTTAACAACCGTTACAATTTATTTATTTTAGTAATTATAGTAGCTCGTAATTTTTTTTTCAAATTCGTAAGATCCGTTTTTGAAATAATTCAATTTTTGTGTATTGGTTGTATGGCAGGCACCGTTATTTTTGGAGATAAAAAAAATCAATTTTCCCTCTAGGGAATCCCATAAGAACCTTAAGTCCAAAGTTTGAAGAAAATCTCTACAGCCGTTTAGGCTGCAGGTCGAGGTCGAGACAGACGGACAGACAGACAGACAAACAGAATTGCGAGACCCTCTTTTTTCGCTTTCTCTATCATCGTAATGTTAGGGAAAATTATTATCTCGAAATTTTTGTTTGCACGAATCCTAAACTTGCCCTATACTTAGGGTGACCAGGGGCCTCATCGCGTAAAACAAAAACGACCGATCGATATCGTTTTGGAGATGGCTGTCTTTATTTTTCTCTATTGAAGTGATAGAGATAGCAATATTGAAAATAATATCGTCCTATCGTTTTTGTTTTACGTGTTTCACTAATTAGACCGAGAGCCAACGACATAAAAAGTCAAGTCATTTGCGTAATGTTGAAACCCATACCAAAAGATAGCTTTGGAAGGGAAAAACCAGGATTACTTCGATTGCCTGCACATACCCTTAAAGAACAGGTGGGGGTGGGTGGTTGAAAATGGAGATTTTCTTAATTTTGTATCCGCGGTATTATCACTTCAATTAATTTTTTGAAAATATATCATCATGCTCTGTCATTTTCCTTTCCTCCAAACACCTTGATTTTGATGATCCGACTAGTAGATGTAGAACTCAAGTTATAAGCTTTTTAAACGAAACATAATCTACTTTTTTTGGAGACTTTGTTTTGTTGATTTTTTGCGTTTTAAAAATCTCCAAGAAAACAAATACATATAAGGTTCGCTTAAAAAGCTTATATCTTGAGTTGTACAAGTCGGATCATCATAATCAAGGTGTTTAGAAGTAAGGAAAATGACAGAGCATCATTATATTTAAAAAAATTCATTGAAAAGATAATATCCCTGATTAATTTTTAGAAAATCTACATTCTCAACACCCCACCCTCACCACTTCGTAAAGGGTATGGGCAGGCAGACAAGAAAATCCTGGTTTTACCCTTCCAGAGCTATGTATTGGAATGTGTTTCAACATTACGCAAATGTCTTGACTTTGTATGTCGTTTGGCTCTTAGACTTTATAATATAAAATTGGGCAAGTTTTACGTTTTTTTTGTCTTAAGTTACCTTATAAAATATGTTTTTTTTTTTTAAAGAAATTTACTTTTTTGTTAAGATATACAAAAATCGCAATATTTTGGAAAATTTTCAAACTAAGAGTACCATTAATGGGATGCCTACATATGGAAATAACACAAAAATAAGGCAAGGTTTTCAAAAAAGATCAAAACCCTTTTTCCGTAATGTGAACTTTTCGAGGTTAATGTTATACGCAGTTTTTTAAGGCTCCAAATTGTTTGCATTTCAAGAATAGGCGGAGTAAAAATTTTGAAGTCCTGAATTAAAAAAAAAAAAGGGTACGACTGGATCGCACAAAACTTGCTCTCGTAGCGAACAACTTGAAAAAAAAAAAAAAAATTGGTAGCACAACGGCTCATGAAGAACCAGGGCCTAGTGACTAACAACTCGCAACCACTCCCTGTGTGCGCGTGCCGACAGGAATGGAAGGGACCTACTAACAACTTGAACGTAGCTTAAAATTGGCAATGTGCATATGTAGCGGTTCTATAACATTATGATATCATTTAGAAACTAGATTTAAAAAAAAGTTTTAAAAACAATTTAAAATATAAATTATTACTATAATTTACTACACATTTGTTTTTTTTGATAGCTTAAACAGATAGAGCTAAAAAAAAAGTTTGCCATCTGAGTTGTTTGATAAATGTGAATTTACGGAAAAAAATTCAAAAATCGTTAGAGCGGTTTTCTTAAAAATTATTTTTTTATATATAAAAATTCTTGAACATTTTTAAAAATTTAATTGGGTATGCCAACTTTGAGAATGAAATAATTCACAATTTTACACAAAATTTAAAAAATATTCATTTACCCGTTTTCAAGATATTGAATTTTCAAAAAGAAAATTTCAATATTTTTTCAAAAATCCGAAAGTTTGTTTTTCAAAATATTTTATATGCCAAATTGTTTAAATTGTAAAGGACCACTTACATACAAAATTTGGTTGAAATCGGTGTAGCCGTTAACGAGAAATTTGAAAACCAAAAAATCGGTTCTATGACAGGTACCGTTAACAACCGTTACAATTTATTTATTTTAGTAATTATAGTAGCTCGTAATTTTTTTTTCAAATTCGTAAGATCCGTTTTTGAAATAATTCAATTTTTGTGTATTGGTTGTATGGCAGGCACCGTTATTTTTGGAGATAAAAAAAATCAATTTTCCCTCTAGGGAATCCCATAAGAACCTTAAGTCCAGAGTTTGAAGAAAATCTCTACAGCCGTTTAGGCTGCAGGTCGAGGTCGAGACAGACGGACAGACAGACAGACAAACAGAATTGCGAGACCCTCTTTTTTCGCTTTCTCTATCATCGTAATGTTAGGGAAAATTATTACCTCGAAATTTTTGTTTGCACGAATCCTAAACTTGCCCTATACTTAGGGTGACCAGGGGCCTCATCGCGTAAAACAAAAACGACCGATCGATATCGTTTTGGAGATGGCTGTCTTTATTTTTCTCTACTGAAGTGATAGAGATAGCAATATTGAAAATAATATCGTCCTATCGTTTTTGTTTTACGTGTTTCACTAATTAGACCGAGAGCCAACGACATAAAAAGTCAAGTCATTTGCGTAATGTTGAAACCCATACCAAAAGATAGCTTTGGAAGGGAAAAACCAGGATTACTTCGATTGCCTGCACATACCCTTAAAGAACAGGTGGGGGTGGGTGGTTGAAAATGGAGATTTTCTTAATTTTGTATCCGCGGTATTATCACTTCAATTAATTTTTTGAAAATATATCATCATGCTCTGTCATTTTCCTTTCCTCCAAACACCTTGATTTTGATGATCCGACTAGTAGATGTAGAACTCAAGTTATAAGCTTTTTAAACGAACCATAATCTACTTTTTTTGGAGACTTTGTTTTGTTGATTTTTTGCGTTTTAAAAATCTCCAAGAAAACAAATACATATAAGGTTCGCTTAAAAAGCTTATATCTTGAGTTGTACAAGTCGGATCATCATAATCAAGGTGTTTAGAAGTAAGGAAAATGACAGAGCATCATAATATTTAAAAAAATTCATTGAAAAGATAATATCCCTGATTAATTTTTAGAAAATCTACATTCTCAACACCCCACCCTCACCACTTCGTAAAGGGTATGGGCAGGCAGACAAGGAAATCCTGGTTTTACCCTTCCAGAGCTATGTATTGGAATGTGTTTCAACATTACGCAAATGTCTTGACTTTGTATGTCGTTGGCTCTTAGACTTTATAATATAAAATTGGGCAAGTTTTACCTTTTTTTGTCTTAAGTTACCTTATAAAATATGTTTTTTTTTTTTAAAGAAATTTACTTTTTTGTTAAGATATACAAAAATCGCAATATTTTGGAAAATTTTCAAACTAAGAGTACCATTAATGGGATGCCTACATATGGAAATAACACAAAAATAAGGCAAGGTTTTCAAAAAAGATCAAAACCCTTTTTCCGTAATGTGAACTTTTCGAGGTTAATGTTATACGCAGTTTTTTACAATCAGTTTGCTTATTACAGGTATGAAATTTAATATAAATCGTTAGGACATTCGGGAAGAAATTTTCGTACGTTACTGTAATCTAAAACGAAAATTCGAATTTGAAGATAATCACAAACACACTTTTCGATGTCTCTATCATCGCAATGACTTTTCGGGGTTAATGTTATACGCAGTTTTTTACAATCAGTTTGCTTATTACAGGTATGAAATTTAATATAAATCGTTAGGACATTCGGGAAGAA